>REGM01000260.1:42483-81422 GCA_004194415.1 Aurelia aurita | reverse complement strand
ATACAAATAACTATAGGCATATTTCCATCATTTCAATTTTCTCGAGGACACTAGAACGGCTAGTGCATTATCAGATGTTTGATTTCCTAAACATAAATAAAAAGCTTACGTGGAATCAATCAGCTTTTCAAAAACTATGCTCTACCGTAACATCCTTAATCAGCAGTACTGATTATTGGTATGAAACATAGATTCCCGGAAATTTAATTTGACTTTATTTTTGGACCTTAAAGAACGCCGGTCAACCAGCATCCTTTGCGGTCACGCTTTGCAGAGAATGTTGTCATATTAAAATGGCCGCCGCAGTCGAAAGGCAACAAGCGAAGCGCGCAAAGGATGCTGGTTGATTGGCGTTCTTTATAAAAGCCTTTGATGCAGTTGAAAATTCTGTCCTTATGGAAAAGCTTCATGCGTATGGTATTAGAGGATCTGCAGGTGATTGGTTCGAATTATACTTAACCCTATCTGACCTGGGTGTTTTGAATCACTCAATGCCTGGGGGGCGGATTCGGCCCCCTCTTTATTTCAGTTGTAATATCAGATATGACCACCTAACTTAGCACAAGCGTTATTCATCATATAAACAATGATTATTTAAAATTTTAATTCAATTAGCGCCGTTGTTGTTGTTGCTAGAGCATAATAATCATTATGCTGTTGAATGACGTCATAAAAATGAAAGCATGTTAAAAGTTCATCAAACTTAACTTTTCATACAGAAATGAAAAATATAGATCAAAATATATGTAAATCAAAGATTTGGTCTTAATTCGACCAATTAAAAAAGAATAAGAGAGATATAAAGTTAATTTTCACAGAAAGGCAGATGACAACTTGGTAACCATGGAGACAGTGCTAAATATAAAATGTTAAAATTGTTACAATTTTATTGCTCTATGATACAAAGTTAAACTTACTAAATCTCAGCAGCCTTCTACATATATCGAACATAGCGGAAACAAAAATGTACTAGGGGGGCGGAATCCGCCCCCCAGGTCAGATAGGGTTAAGTGAGAGAAAACAGTATTGCGCTGCTAATGGACATCGATCAAATATAAAAACATCATTTGCGGTATACCCAAGGTTCATGCCTTGGTCCTCTCCTTTTCATCATTATCTCATCGACTTTGAAAAGTGCCTAGAATTTTCACAAGCTAGTCTCTATGCTGATGACACACAAGTCACGATTGCTACAGATGAGTTAGAAAGACTTATACTTGACACGCAACAAGAACTGGTTAACCTCTCTGAGTGGATGAGGATAAATAAATTAAGTCCTAACCCGACTAAAACAGAGTATATGACGATAGGTCACCCCTACCGTAGAACAAAGCAACTAGAAATCTCGGATGCTTTGTTGTTAAATGGCACTGAAATTAGACAGGTAGCAAAATCCAAATCCCTCGGAATCATCATAGACGAGAACCTCACATGGGAGGAACAATTTAAAGCTGTTAAGTCCAAAGTTTGTAGGTGTTTGTCTGCATTAAAAAAGCTGAAAAATAGCATTCCGCGATCACAATTGTGTGGTGTATTCCACGCAATCGTGGAAAGTCATCTTCTCTATGCAAATGTTATTTGGGGGAGTCTCTCAAAAATAAAATTAGATACCCTCCAACGGTTGCATAACAGGGCTCATTCAATAATAGAAAATGCACGCATAAAGGACGAATGGTCATCTAATTTATGAGGCACCATAGGGGACGAAAGTATGGATTTTTTATCTTACATGATTTGGATTTTTCCAGTGTAATATATTATTTCTGTACTGTATGGACATTTTCCGTAATATCTGATTTTATTTTTGATATAAGATTATAAAAAGTTGAGCCCGGAAAGCCTTTGGGATAAGTTTCAATATAGATCCGCGTACTCAAATTACGAAATAAGGAATTCATTGTAAGGATCTCCAGATCCCCAGGCTTGGAACCATATCCCACAAAAAAGGCTTGGAACATGCCAAAAAGGCTTGGAACCATATCCCACTACTCTGCCTTAAAGGCTTGGAACCATATCCCAGCTGATATTAGGGAAATCCCAACACTAGGGCGCTTCAAAAATCAATTAAACATAACAGGAAATTTGGCCAGAAAATGATCATTTTATGCATTGCGTAATATCTCATATTGCTCGCATATGATTGGCCAAACATAGCAGCCTCGTTTTCAGGACGCGTCCTAAGTGTTTTGTGTCAACAAAAATGGCGGAGAGCTGCGGGAAAAGAAGTGCCGGGAAGAAAATCGACGTTCAATCTCTTCTGTTGGCAGAAGATTTNTTGTAAGGATCTCCAGATCCCCAGGCTTGGAACCATATCCCACAAAAAAGGCTTTGAACATGCCAAAAAGGCTTGGAACCATATCCCACTACTCTGCCTTAAAGGCTTGGAACCATATCCCAGCTGATATTAGGGAAATCCCAACACTAGGGCGCTTCAAAAATCAATTAAAAGCGCACCTGACGAGCTGAAAATGCTGTAAATACACTGAAACGCGACCCCCTGGAAGATCAGCGCATTTTATTTTAGATCTTAGTTTTTTTTCATTCATTAGAAGAATTGTATTAGGATTTTATTAGAGCATTGCGATTTCTTTTTTATTAGCTGAAGGGTGTTATCGTGTCTAAATAATAATAATGATGATGATGATGCGTAGAATTTGAACGTATAAGATCACTTTTGAAATGTCTTTGTCAAGGATCCTGGTGACAGAAAGCAACAATAAGATGAAGCAGCAGAAGAAAAATGATTTTGCTGATTATTGATATTTGCTATTGGGGACAAAACTTTAATTGCAAAATTTAAATTTGATTAGCCTTAGGTAACTGTAACATCTATCTTACTGCCTCAGAAGGAATTTTGAAAAGGAAAACGTACGAAGGCGTATTAGTGTGTACAGAGCCTTGTGTCTCCAAAAAATTGTTCGACGTTTGATTAAATATTAGAAATTAACGATACAATTAACGGGCTCCATGGAAAGACAATCCTTCTCTGAGATCTGTAATTAATTTTAGACACCAGAATCTTGCAAATCTGCTGAATATTCACGGAGCTACAAGCTCTTGAAGTTCAAGTTTGTGCGAAAGCTGAAAGCAGAGGCTTCTCCATAGCATTCGTAGTGAATGTCGCATGGGGCTGTCGTTTGTTTTGTTTCTAGTTTATTCAGGGCAAACCAAATGGGACTTAGAAAGGATTTTCGATAACCAAACTCTCTCGAACATTAATTCAAGCGTAAGGATGCTTTGAGGAATTCTGTTGAGCAAAGTTTGAAAAAGCAAATCTTGACAATGGTTTCAAGAATTAAATTATTTTCGAAATCCTATTTGGTTCGCTCTGATGTTAACGAGAGGTATGGCATTGGCCTTCCTTTACCTCGGTTTTGAGCGTTTTTGCATAACAGGTCGCTCTGGGTCTCTGGTTTCAGCTTTCGCACAAACTTGATCTTTAACTTATATTTAATTTTATTTGTAGTACTTGGAATCTTCTAACTGGAAGAAGTGCTTACACAACCAACATTAAACAAGGCATGTCATTGTTTCTTTTATTTTACATATGTAACTTTTGAAATAGTATAATAAAATAACCTAGAGCGTATATTTTTAAAATAGCCTAGAGCGTATGAGACTATTTTCTTTGATTTTGGTTGTGAATTTAAATTTGCATAGTCAGACATTTTGATATTGATTTCAAGGGTTTATTTAACGAATTGAATTCCATGTTTAGTAGCTTTTCATAGGGTCTTTAGTATGTCATGAGTTTTAGATGATTTCATGTATTTTGATAGACGGCTTCTTGAAACCACCTTTTATGCTACTCTGATTTACACTTTGAGTTGCATTTTTCAAAGTTTTTATTGAATGGATAGTCTTTCGGTGGCATTAAACTTTAAGGCAACCTGAAAGACCAAGCATATGTTTTGACTTGCCTGAAGCTTTGTGACCAGCCACTGTTCGTTTGATAGCAACCGAAAACCGTAAAATTTTCAATGCCAGTGGTGTTTAAGAACGTGCCAAATGTGCCAAGTAAGAATACGTTGATATGTGTTTATGCTGCAAAAATGAAACTATTAATGAAATAATTAAAGATTCGTGATCAATATTGCTGCTTTGCTGGTGCATCTGGACCTTCTTTATAGCAGGAAGCTCTCCGGAGGTTTCTGATTTGCAGCAACTCCACATCAGCATGCAAAGCACTATTGTTGTTCACGAGTCTTTAAGTCTAATATGAGACCCAAGACTCAGAATTTTGCAAATATGCTGCAAGGCTTTTCAGGTCTCATCTCGCAAAAAATGGATACAGTTTTACTCACCGACATCCTATCTCAGTTTATACATTCGCTTAGTTTTTACTAGGATATTTTGCGTAGCTTTTACTGCGAAACTTTGTCCGTTTTTTGTTTTTATTCCGGACTTTAATATAAGATGCTTTGATAATGAAATTATTCTTACAAAACCTCTATTCTTTGCAGTTGGAGAATTGGTGATCTGGTCACCGAGTGGAGATAGCTATGTTGTGTCATCCGGTTGCAAAGCAACAGTGTATACAATTTCGGTAGGCTTCTCGTAATTACAGCTTCTCATATTTGCAAGTTCATAATTTGGCCAGCCATAGTAGCAGGTGAAAAAAAACAGTTAAAGTCGTATAAATTGTTCTTTGAACAGAGTATGCTATTTTAACAACATACATAATAGCAGGTGGGTTACGAAAGCAGTCTTAATTCTCCCGCTGTTTCAATGCGGATGTCTAAGGCACGAACACCCTTGTGAAATTTCGCTTCGCTATGTATAGGAAAAAATCATTTATCAAGTGGATGGACAAGCTTGCGAGGACAACCAAGAGGACTGCTTTGAAAAAGGGCTGGTGACAGAAATAGACATTGCACGGAGCAGTAGCATTCTAATGCTTAGTGCTGTCTTATGAGGGATTCAGTAAATATTAGGGGTATCTTGCTTTTATACAGATGCCCTTCGCGGTCCCCCGAAAATACCTTTTCAGAAAGACTGCTGTCCGATGCTCTGAAAGTAGATCAATGCAATATATCATGATTGGTATCTCTAAAAAGGCCATGAAAGCAAAGAGATTTGTGAAGAGGAATAATATTTCCAGGAGAAGCCCTCATGCTAGTCAAGGTCAACAAAGAAATAATATGCACAAGGGAAGTGTCGCAATTTATCTTTCCTTTTATCTCAAGTTATCACCATTTATAGTATTTTATGACTTACCGACCCTCAATCGTTTTTACGAGGATCCAGACGCATTTAGCCCTTGCTCCGTTACAATAGCATACATTGTTTTCTATCGAGTAGAGAATGTTCGTAATGCTAATCATAGCCTTTTTTGTTATTCTTACAAATCTACTTTATTACATATTTATATATATATACATATAGGATGCAAGTGAAACTTGTGTGATTGATTGTCAAAAGCCAATTCTAACAATGACTTTCTTGTTGGTAAGTTTTTTCATCTCTTTGTAAACACAGACCCTGATTTTCAAAATAGTACCCCAGTTTATAAGAAACAGGTACAGGTCTGAAAAAGGCTTGTTTCTTATTTTAAAGTTATGTATAGCTTTCCAGTTGAATTGAACTGTACCTCTTCAAATGAAAACAAGAATTTTGTATACAAACCAAGCAAAAAGCACCTTCCTGGAACAATTGCAACATTTCCTGGAAGTGAAAATTTACAGATACAAATCTAAATAATATGTTTTGTATCACAATCATATTGCCGCTGTCAGAGTAGTTGATGAATAGTATATGATTTTTCTAATAAGAAACTTTACTCTGATTTGACGTTTATATCTCATTTTATAAGAAACGCGTCAGACCTGAAATTAAATACGCTGTTTCTTATATGCAGGACACTACTGTATGATCATGACTTCTCTCAACAATCCCTTTTCGTGTGCACAAACAAGACAAATTGTCGTACAGGTTTCGGTGTATCTTTTGCGGCTTTGTTTGTTTGTTTGTTTTTATTTGCAGCTTGAGATAATTTCATTTGTTTGTAATCTTCAATCGCTTGAAATGGCAAATTTCAATGACGAATTATTGGTTCTTATCTTGATGTTCGTGTCAAATCGAATCTTACTTCTCAAACGCTTCAAAAGCTTCCTATGGACACCGAACTATTTGATTATTTGAGCCGTCTGGTCTAATGCAGATTCGAAATGTTAACAACTGAATTTAGCCAACTTTAGCTTTGATCCCAACTTTATGGCGCAGGAGAATATAAGGTGGAGACTCTTTATTCGTCGATCTTGCATGTATATTTGTTTTGTATACAGGAAAATATTCTGTTACTTGGTGGAGAACTAGACGAAGTCATTGTATATGATATCAAAAAGGAAAAACAATTACAGACATTCAAAGCTCATGATATAAGGTTTGCTACTATGATTATCTTATGGGACTACATACACAGGTTTACTGGTACACAGGCCTATCGCCGAAACATCAAGAAAAAAATTGGTGATAGGCCTAAAATCTGACAGACCTCAGATTTCTCCACAATTCTATTGCTACCTAGTGTCACAGTAGATTTTGTATGAGAATTTTTGGTTCTCTGAAGGTTGGCGGTTCTGTCCTTGGCAGGATATCAAGTTTTTGATTGTAGTAACCCACTCGCGTTACTGTCAGATTTACTGAGAATTTGTATAAGTGCCTGTATATAATGAACTTAGAAATAGAGTACCAGTATGCTCTTTGTGCTCATGGACTGTGATAGTTAGTATCTTTGCAGCTTGTGAAGGAAAGGAAGCTGTTTCCATCGTGTAATTATCTCCGTCATGTTACTGTTTAGAGCTCCATTTTCAATAACTTTCCCACTTCCCCCCCTTCTTTTTTATGTCCCTCTATTTGCAATTTAATGTGTATCCCATTACGATGAAATGTCTTCATTTACATTTGAATGCCTTGCAATGCATACAATATATTCATGCTCTATGGATACATCTGCATCATATTCACCATGGCTAGTTTTTTCAAAGTTCTCATCTTTTGAAATTTTAATTGATGGGGACATTTAGTTCAATGAATCTACCATATAAAGTTTGTTTTTCCTAGAGTGAAATCAATGAAATCAGCAAAAAATCCAGTTGATGAAAAACACACCCTATTGTTTACCGTGGCATCAGACGGTGGATTGAGAGTGTGGGATTTTGACCATGAGAATGTAAGTATGCAGCTCTTTTATTCCTACGATAAGAACAAAAGTATGGTGGTAGATGGTGGTAGGTAGAACTCTGCTCTTTCACGAGCAGGTTTGTAGTTGTATCAGCTCCTCCTCTCCTCTCCTCTCCTTCCGCGAGCAGGCTCTAATCGTCCACGAGTAAGGTTTTATTAGTCATATGGCTGTGGACTGGGGTTCTTCTCCTCGTATTTCTGATATCAGTTTCAAATATGAACCCTTTTTACGGTCTCCAAAGTGTATCTGAAAAACATACTGGTAAGCAGGACAAAAGATTGTTAGAGAACCGCTTAAAGTATTTTGGAGATTTCCAACGAGATCATAAACAATTGTTTGCAGAAAGTTTGCCGTAGCAATCTCCATGCTCTCTCGTAATATAGTAGAACAACTCGTGCTCTTTATCAAGGCAAAGGAAAAGTTGGCGCCTGTTGTTAATATATTCACCTATCCTGACAGGTACGGACAATTTTTGCTTTCTTGGATACTGAGAAACGAATTTTTTAATCTTCTCATTTAAAATATCTTTTAATAGCCCAGTTCTTTCTTGCTTTGCGGATTTTGTACGGTTTTAAAATCAGATCCGTTCTCGATTTGTTATGAATTATTTTATAAGGCTACTCTTGACTCAGCCTTCGGAACATAAATCGATCAAATTGTGTCCTCGAAGAAGGTCTCCAAAGGAATCTGTATAATATTTTTAATGCCTTTTTAATATTTCGTTTTGTTTCATTTTAAGCTCGAAGAAAAACCAAACATGCTGACTGAAATTCATGTTCCTGGCAGGCCCGTTTGTATGACAGTCTCTTCAAATTGAACAATCATGGCCTCAAATATGGGAGAATGAAGTAAACTGCAAGCCCGTACAGCAACGAAGAATAGAGGCGAGTCGAAGCTATGAGGTATTCATTTAATTGATGCCAAGTTTAACGGATAACTATCACTTACATTTGCACCTTAGTGCGATAAACGTTAATGCTGGAAAGAACCAAGTCAGTAAAACGAGAAAAATAGTCTATAGTGTTGGTACAAGGTGCGCCAAATGCCAAGCGTTTCTTTGTTTTTTGAAAAAGTTATTGGAAAATGAGACAATGTGGAAATTGATATATCTAATTTATATGGGCTTTCAAATAGGCAAAAGACGTTTGGTGCACTCAGTAAACTATTTTCAACTTTTTGTTAAAATTTTGCGCTGTGGATTCTTACAATCATCATGACAGAAAAAGGTATCGCTAACGAAAGCACATTTCAATTAACGCCTGAACAAAATGTTGCGCATCAGTTCCAGCACTAAGTCATCAAAATACAGCATGATAATTCTATTTGATATCAACGTAGTCTTGTAGTAGCTCAGTTGATGCATTATTCATTCATTAATTTAGCGAACGAATGATAATTTTTTAACTTAAAGAAATTAATGACAATCTACTACAATCAATACTTTGACTTCTCTAACAATATGACCTTCTATTTTTGCTTGAAATCAAACCTCTTGCAAAAACTCGGTATATGCGTCCATGCAGCCTGCTTGTATGAGGCATGATACTGTACTGAATCTGCAAAAATCTCTACTGAATGCTAGCTTTCAATAATCCTTTTGGCTATTCTACACATAAGTCTAGTATGCGATATGTTTATACATTTTGTAGACACTTCGGGCCACCATTTTGAATAAGGTGGTGCGATACTTATGTGACGTAAGTGTACATTTTTATTCAAGAGGCTCGATTGAGCGGCGTTAGAGCTTCTATTACTCTTAACATTCGAAAAGTTCGTCAGATTTCTACAAATGTGTATAAAAACTGTCGTTCGATCCAGACTCTAGCTAAAAGGACTATTAACACACTGTTTTATAAGACGAGCAAGTCTAGGTTTTAGATCTGCAAAAGGCTAAGAAACTGTCATTACTTAAACTCAAGTTCCAAGAAACGGACATAAAATTGCATTTAGTTACTTTTTCACATTCACAGCGTCTTAAATCGAACACATTTAAAGGGCTTGTACAAGATTTTATTAAATAAAGGGCTGGTGGCAATATATTTTCTTTAGCCTGCAGTTAGCTGTCGTGTTTTTAGGCCAAACACGCACAACAATTGTGCCTCATAGAATCCAGCTGTATCTCCAAAATTGTTGATGGTATGAAAAATCTGATTGCACTGGCTAATTCTACGGGGTTCAAACCTATAGAACATATATCTTCATTTGCAATGTATCTGCTGCTATTTGCTTGCATTATGGAGAGAAAGTCATGGTGGTTTTCCAGAAGTCTAGCAGTTTAGCATATACAGCCCCATTATGGCATCTGAGATCATCATCTATTGAAAGGTGCACGCACTTTTATTTTATATGCATCAATTCAGTTTCATTTCTGAGTCTCTACGTTACTTCTTACCGAAGACACTTTATATCTCTAAATACTGGACTCGAGAAATGCAAAATAAACTTTCCGCATTGAGGTACCGGGTGTCCCAAAAAACCGTATATAAGTTTGAAAAATTCTGACGCCAATAGTTTTCGTCAAATCACCCAGAAGCTATTTTTATGTTAACCCTCAATGGATGAATTAAATTTTGATATTCTTTTGATAATTTTCGGAAAATTGGTTGCAGAGGAATAAATCAGCAAGTGTAAAATTTCCTCTTAGACCCAAACCAGAGCTTACAGTAGAGAAGAGCTAACGATTCCAGGGATGGCAGAAGCATGTCGACCCTCAACATCCAAAGCTGATATGCCTCATGATTATTATTGTTAGAAACCGAGACGAAGACAGTCTCAAGGGACACTCATATTACATTATCATTAATCAAGGGATTTCTTTACTTTTACGTTCCTTAAAATTGTAATTTTAACAATAACTGGTTCATTGTAGTAAAGGTAAAGAATTCCCTTGACCGATAAGAAACAGTGATACCATTTGTCAAGGAAAGTCTTTGATTTAGTTTTGTTCAATTAAAATCAGTAGCAAATTGTTTGCTGAGAATATTGAGGGTTGCCATGCTTTAGGGTTTCTTGCCTTCTCAGGGCTACAATGGAGGCTCTGGTTTGGGCCTAAGAGTAAATATTGCTTTTGTTGATTTATAGCTCTACAACCAAGTCACTGATAATGGGAAGAAAAATATAAAATTTAAGTTTAGCCATTGAGGGTTAACATAAAAATTTCCTTTCATATCAGAGGCATATCAGCTTTGGATTTCAAGGGCCGACATGTTTCTGCCATCCCTAGAATCATTAGCTCTTCTCTACTGGAAGCTCTGGTTTGGGTCTTAGAGGAAATTTTACACTTGCTGATTTATTGCTCCGCAACCAATTAATCGAAAATTATCAGAAAAATATCAAAATTTATTTCATCTATTGAGGGTGAAAATAAAAATAGCTCTTGGGTAATTTGACGAAAACTCTTGGCGTCAGAATTTTTCAAATTGCAAACAGTTTTTTGGGACACCCGGTATATAATTTTTCGAAATGAAGAGTGCAAATAGCATCAAACCGTGTCGATGCTACTTGACTCTTTGAGGAAGGCTCTTTGAAGATGTCTCTTCCTTGTTCTCATGAAAGTCAGCAAAGCTATCAGTGCAGTGCAATCACAAATATTCACAGCAATTCTTTTCTGTCGATCGTTTTAAAACAAGCCCATCTGCTTCTTTAAGCTCACTTGTTTCCATACTGGCTTGTCGTAGAACTGCACGCGGTTCATTCCAAATACACGTCTGAAGTCTTCATCTGATAGGTATTTCTATAATGAAAGAAAATATCGCATTTTCAAAGCAAATGTGGTTAAGTCATTATAATAAGGATGTTTTGAAATGGTTCATCAGTTGTCTATGCGACACTGGATCCCCTTCTAACTTAAGGCCTAAAACTCAACTGAAGGTAGTCTTGTTTGCCGGTCACTGATCGCACCTGACCAGATTCTGCCTTTTAGCTGTTTGCAATACAGTTTATAAGGCCCACACCTCTTTCAAGCGGACACTCATTTTTTCCCGATAGACGGATTCCAATTAAATTTCTCTCTGCAATGCAGATCACTCGTTCACGCGGATAAGATTAGTTGGTCCTGGTGGTGTCCGCTTTACAAGGAGTTGACTGTGCATAAGGACTTGACAGTTTCAAAATGATTTCAAAGAATCATCAGTGTCAGTCCAGTTGAACAATGTCAAAACAGCCTCGACATCATAAATGAAACATTAAAAAGCATTGGCTGCTTAAAAAGCAGATCCGTCGGTCAGGAGTTTTGCCAGAAAAATGACTTCAAACACCAACTTTAGGGAAAAAATGAATGAAAGTAGGAACAAATGACATGAAGGAATATGGTGCAACTAAATTGTTGGAAAAATTAAAAGAAATATTATATTTGACTGCCAAACATTTCATTCCAGCTGTATTAACGAATCTATTACTTTTAGCAATGATAATCCGTTTTGCTTGTGGTCCTTTGAAACGCTGAAACTTTGTATGAGTCATACAGTAATCTTTCAGTTTAATAAATTTACCGTGTTTTGGTTGAGTATATTTACAAGAAAGAAAGCGTTTCACAGACAGCAGATACATTGTGACCTTTGGCTAAGGTTGCCATGGGTACACCATGAGCAACAAGAGTGTACTGGACTTAATCCCCGAAATCCTCTCTCGTGGTAGTTCAGCTGAAGATTGTATCTCCAAAGATGCAAAAAACACGCCAGCTGCAGTTTGTGCTCTGCACAGATTAAACATCTCATAGGCTTGCATCGACAACCTTTGAACGGCGTGAAGATGGCAAATGACTCACAGCTCTAATGCTTTCTACTCTTTTATCATTATATCAATTTAAATTGCATAATTTGATGTGTCCTTGTTTCAAATATACCAGACATTGTAACGTCATGATCGTTTTCCGTTTTTGTTTTAACTGCTCATAAGAAAGAAAGACGTTATTAAGATAATGTCATCTTACCTCTCTGTTAGCAATATCGATATCTCGATTCTTAGTCCTTCGAGTCAGCTCCTTGTAGGAGTATACCTTGCTGTATTTTATCCTGTCCTAAAATCAATTGAAATAATGTTTTTTTATCAAAGTTTAATAAATGAAAAACATCAGGGGGGAGGAGGACTAGAGGACTGGGTAGGTAATTCGCGTCAGCTTCTTGTAGGTGTATATATTGCTGTACTTGAGCCTGCCCTAAATTAATTACTGTAATTTTGGCATCAAAGTGTAACAATTGGAATATAGTGGTTGGGGGGGGGGGTGGGTTTAGAGCACGGGGTTGGCTCAAAGATGGATTCTTCTCTGTTGTGTTTTTTGTCTTGGTTTTCCACCGAGGTCTATAAGTTATGAAAGCAAGTGTAAAGCATTCTAGATAATAGCTTCAAAATTGAATATATGTCATTGTTTTTGAAACTATATCGGGAGATAACATCTTACCCGAAGGTGAGGTAATTTACCTTAGATGCTTACAAGTCTTCGAGGATTCTTGCTGTCATCAATTATGTAATGTCGCAAGATTTTGTCGATATTGATTGACTGCTAAAATTTTCCTCCATTACAAAACTGTAGCATAATAGTAGCATGATATGGATACTATGACCACGTTTATCAGTATTCGACAGCGTTCGTTCAACTTTCATACAAGATTGAAATGCCAATTTAAAGAATTAAAATGCAAAGAAACCTACTTCTTTGGCCTTTGATGCTTTGATGTTCTCATCATCCATTTCCTTTTTAATATCTTCGTATGTCTTTGCATTCTTGAAAGAAAAAGGGATACTTTGTAGCAACTTACGCTAAACTTTCAACAATTGGAAAATAAGACTCACTTACTACCGTAGCTTTAGTCCTTGCAGACTTAATTGGCTCCTTGTTCTACGACGCCCACTGCAAATTTACCTGTCTACTCATTTGATGTTTCATAGTAGCCCAAACATGGTGAAGGTACGGGCAGATATTCTTGGGGTTTATACCAAAGTTTGATTCAGGACATTTAGAGATAACATAACATTGGAGCAGTCAATTTTCCGGATTGTTACCGTCTTACCGCCAAGCAACAAATTTAAAGTGGTTGTGTGGGATAGACAGTTCAACTGGATAAAAGAGCTCTTTATGACTGCATAGTATGCTTCAAAATCAGGCGGCTTATAAAAGCACAAATTTACACAGATTCAAAGCCACAAATTCACACAATTTCAAGAATTTGCAATATGATTAAACGTAATGTGGTCCCTGACCATGAGCGATAGGACACCAAGTCTATATCAGTGTAAAATTTGTCAGTAATGAGCTACCTTAACCTATTGTTTATGTGTTTTGAACTTAGTCCTAGTTAGTAGTGAGTAGTGACCCACCTTATCGCTGATCCACGAATTTAAATTTTTTGGTAGTGAGCTCACTTTAAGTGCAGGAGGTACTACTACCAAAAATCGAAATTCGTGGACCAGCGATAAGGTGGCTCACTTCTAGCTAAAAATAAGTTCAAAACACATAAACAATAAATCAAGGTGGCTCACTACTGATAGAAATTTCACACTGATGCACACTTGGTGTCCCATCGCCCATACTCTGACGCAAAAGCATATCAAGATATCAAGAAAGTTTTATGATCGGTAATAGATTCAAACTATGGTGATATTTCGAAAAATATTTCACTTTTTTGGGTAACCCAATAGTTTTTTCTGGTAGAGGAAACAAAATGACAAAATATTCCTTCCTTCTTGCTTCTAGAATCGGTTTAGTTACGCAAAAAAACTGTCACTACTTAGCCTTTTGAAAGTGTGGTTTCTTTTCCAAGAGGAGCTCATGTATCGCTTAGCTTTGCACTTCAAGAGTTGATGAAACTGGAGAAGACTGATATAGTTGAAAACACTGCCTACCTCCCATATCGAAGGATCCCATGCTAAGAAATATCCTGTAAAATTGATCGGTTCAAATCCTTGCTTTATTTCCAAAATGTGCGTGTTATCAAGAGTGCGTCCAGTTGGATCTGACTTTATGTATTCCTAAAATCAGAAATCAAACAAAACTTGCTGTCTGTTAAGTCAAATAGCAAACTTGCAGTGATTATATCGGGTGAGTCAGAAAAATGTTTAAACGTTTGAAAGTCTGTAGCTCTTAAGCAATTTATCAGATTCCATGTATGCTGATAATAACTGTGCAGCTAACATATCAACTTAGATAAGAAAGTTTAGTTTGTGAAAATTTGTCGTATCGTTCTCAAATTACAAGCGATTTTATAAGAATGCTTCATCTCAAAATCCTTCAAAACAGGCCTAAATCCTTGATCAAATTTATGACAGTTCGAAGTGTATGCGATTATACAGCAGCCTCTTCATATCCATAGTAAACGTCTGAGCAGTAAGATAGACAGATGGAGTTTAATTATGATAGCTGTGGGGCTAAATTGCTAGCAAATTTGATCAATGATTTAGGCCTGTTTTGAAGGATTTTGAGATGAAGCATTTTTATAAAATTGGTTGTAATTTGAGAACGATGTGACGGATTTTTTCTTATCTAAGTTGATATGTTAGCTACACAGTTTTGATCAGTTTATGGGAATCTGATAAATGGTTTGAGAGCTACAGGCTTTCAAACTTCGAAACACTTGTTTGACTCACCCGGTAGTAGCATGGGCTCCAAATCTTTAAAAAGAACGGGTGAAAGGCGTTTACATCTTTCTTTGGATAGTATGGCTTGAAACGAACTTTCGGTACTGGTCTGTAATTGTACCGTGAACTTTTGTGATATCATGATTATTTCAAAATTACAGCTTTCTTCTGTTATGAACAGAATTGAAACAAAGTTATGAAAGAAATTAAAACCATCGCTGCCTCGAAATTCATGGGAAGAAACATTGTACAATTTTTATGAAAACCATAAAGCCACCGGCGTGAATAAATTAGCATCTTTGGAGTATGACAAATAATATCTTTAGTTTTTGGGAAAGGTCATGGCCAAAACCTCCCGGTTTCTGGAGCACAGGGACTGGAATGTCTGAAACAGACGACATGAGTAAACTCGAAAAGAAAAGCAGGTATATAGAACTTAATCATTCTACTCATTAATGATACCTGTATTGCAGCTTAATGAAGGCGGCTCCTGGGAGTTCTTTCTGTGTGTCTTAAGTTAAAACATTTGACGTTTGTTCGATAGTCATATTAATTACCTTCTATTTCAAATGATATTACTGTTGTTTTTTTACTATCGTTGATTAGCTTTTTCAGATAAAATTAAACGAATGACTTACTGTTGCCGAATTAAGAGCTTCTGTCTTCTCGACTTCATTGGCCCCTTTGCCAATCCATACGAAAATCTAAAATGAAAATGAATATTTAAAGGTGACCTGAAACGAAATGTTTTATTTGCAAAAACCAATAGCCTGGCTCAACAACGAAGAATGCTGTTTTCAGTTTTTCCATATCATGTTTTGTTTTGGAATTGTTCCCCATTTTATAGTTCGAGCTGATGGCGTCATTTGGTTTGCAAAAAGGCACGAAAACAATTGATATTGACAACATTTCTTATAAAAAAGCCTGAAAACCCAAAACTTTGGCACTGGACATTCTTTTCATGAGATATATGACATTTCTGGGCATTTTTTGTCGCACTAACATACTTCAGCAGCAGGTTTAATTGCAAACATAGTCATTGTCACAAATTGTTCTACTCTCTGCCTATGCTTTCCTTGTAAATATGCAAACAAAATTACGTCATCACTTCACGACACAAAACAGCGAATATCTCAGAAACGAAATAAAATATCATAAAACTTTAAACGGCATTACTTATCAAACCAGCCAGTCATTTCCTTTTGGAAATAAAAATTTTCGCTTCAGGTCCCCTTTTAAAGCATTATCGAAGATCTGGAATCGCTCGAAATAGCTTCAATAATCATTGTATTTTCCAATAGTTATGAAAGCTATATTGTGTTTCTCAGGGCCGACATCAACAAATGAATCAAACACTGGATAGGTGAGTTTCGAATATTATAAAGTGATAAATTCTTACAATTTATGTGTAAAGAATTTATGACACATTTCGTTAAAATTTTTATGTTTCTTTGACTGCAGATAATTCTGGTGGCAAATAGATATGCTGCATTTTGATAGAAACTACAATATCTGACAAGCTTGAAAAAAATTGATTTGTTATCCCCAGTAAACGGGTGGTAATTAATCACCTTCTTTAGTGTTTCAGCTGGAATAAAGAACAATACTATGTAATAGCAAAGTTTCACCTTGATCGTAAATACCGGCTGACTTCTTTGCCTTTAATTGCATTTTATACGAGTCTTTAGAAGAAAGAAATTTGTACTGAGAACGTTACCTCGTCATACGTGTCCAGAATCATGACATCATCTTCACAGAGGTCCTACAAGTAAACATTTTTCAGAAAAAGATAGTGGTCTTCGATTTTTGGTGAACAAAAAATCTCAATTGGTATTTTAATTGAAGTTTCCTAAAATGAGTTCTAAGGTGGGTTACAAAGCTAATTTCAGTGTGAAACGAAATTCATTCATATCGTTTATACCAATAGGAACTTATCTTCACTGTAGCTTCCTACTATATATAGAATAATCTACAACTCATTGAGACAGGAGGGTCAGTTGCAATCCAGCATTTTTGCAACAATGACACTTGATCGCCAAGGATTTAAAAAGGTGCAGCAGCGGATAGAAAAAAGTCACAGTAAATTTCAGATGATGCAGTCATGTTCTGCAACGTCCTGTAGAAGTCATAGTTTTGTACTTACTTCCTGATCAAAATCTTGCAATTCTTCAACACGGAATGTTCCAGACGCATTTGAACATTGGAATAGTCTTGGAGCAAATGAGTGATCTTCTTCCTTTAGTAGAACGAAAATGAATATCTCGATCTAGATCGACAAGTTCTCTCACAAAAATATGAAAATAAATTCATCTTTGATCTTTAATTTATGTTATCTTTATGTTATGTCATCTTTAGGTTATCTAGGTCATCTTTAAGAAATTTATTAACATTAAAGATATCTCGTTCTTGAAAGCTCAATACAAGAGATCACTTATAAGAAACTGTAGTTAGCCCTTCGCAGAAAATTAAGAAACTCTACTAAAAGCGATTACTGGTAAATTCGCTGTTAGGAAACTTTTTCAATGTAGGTTATGAGTTTCAAAGTGTTTTTAAACAGGAAATGTATTACCAACCCAAATAATACTGAAAAGTATAATTTGTTTTTATGATATGGTTATTTCTTGTAATTATTGGTTCAAAAAGGGGTCCTCAATTCCTCAATGAAGTTTTTTGATAAATTGTGACATTCAATTTTATGAAAAATTCAGAAACGCTGCAATAAACATTTATTGTTAGACTTGGGCCCAATAGATCCACTACAAAACCCAAAGCCAAGTCTGTTGTGAAAATATTGATTGTATAGCATGTGACCCAAAATGAGGCATCACTGTTTGAAATAACACTAACATTTGATTATTCAAATGATCTTACGATGTTCGTTTCCTCTCACTCTGACAAGAACCGACGACTATATTTCGCAAATGAAAAACGGGGCAAAGGTTTTCAGAGACACTCGGTATGTACAACTTATATGATAAACTAAGGATGTACGGTATCTCGAGTTTCTGAGGAACTCTATGGCGTAAGGAGAAGAGACACAGACCAGAGACAGTAACTTATTTCGGTACGACAAGTGATAGCTAGATTACCTTTAGCCTTGCGTCCGATGCATATGGCTTTTTTCCACCAAGAGCATTCCAGAGATCGTCCATCTCATAACCCTCTTGGATAATAACTAAATCCCTAAACGGGTGAAGAGAAATAGTTTAAATCGATGGGGTGAGTCAGGAAAAAGTTTTACATAAATTTGGTGTTACTGCAAATCTAACATTTGATTCTTGTTCAATTAAATCAATGTTCAGTTATTTTGCAGTGATAACAGCTATGCTCCTATGCTCCTACCAGCAAAACACATTGAAATCACAGCTTAAGACAAGGGCGCCTACCTTGCATGAACAGGGTTTATTCGCAATCCTGTTTTCGTGACATAGTACACAGAGCAATTGCTGTCCTGTTGTCCTTCAATCCGAACCGGACGACGTACGATGACGTAAGAATAATTGTGTGGTTTCAAATTCAGGTGTTGATGTAATAACAGCAGTTGCTCCGTGTACGCAGGCTAAGAATTTGCTGTACCATGTGCCGTTATCGGTTCCATAGGGGTTGCGATATTGAATGCCGACGTCTGGGGTTGTCATAATCGCCTAACCAGTGCAGTGCTTGAGCTGTGAAAATGTTAGCAGCGTTAGGCTGACTACAAGCTTGAGCAGTGTTTTCTTTAGCGCTAGCTACATAATGCTTACATTTCATGCCGCAGCCTTACTTGGGAGACGAAAAGCTTTCTTGGTCAGAGGCAATAAAGAAGGTTCAAAATTTAATTTTAATTCAGCCTTTGGTTAACAACTAAATTAACGAAATTAATCTGTACAAATTAAATCCAGACTTGTGTGTTGATTGCTTTGATTTCTGCAATGGGTGGCCTCGACGCGCAAGATTATTTTTCCTGCTTTCTTCTGAACATCCTCGGCTGCTCAGGGTAAGAAAATGACATAAAATAAAAAGAAACAAACTTTATTGCTTCACATTAAAGGCTGTGTTCCTAAAAATGGCAATTAGTGTTTAAATCAAATGAGATAATACCCCCAGCCAAGTAGCTATTTTAGTCACCAAAATACAACAAGTCTCAGTCAAAAATTAATAATCAAACAATAAAATTTTACATGCAGTAATGTTTACTAATAACGTCCTTGTCCAGAACAGTGTGCCATTATTTCTCCTTTAATCCACAGTTCATACTGCCCCAATTATAACCGAGGGCTTCGTTGCGGCAGGGGTGGACTTCTCCTCTGGCTCTTCGGTATCAGGCTTCTTTGTCGGTAGTTCCGTAGGCGGTGCAAATGTTGTTTTCTCTTCAGGGGCCTCAGTGACCACTGGCCCTTCTGTTTTAACTGGAGGCTCTGTGGCCGGTGCAGGGGTAGTTTTCTCTTCAGGTGCCTCAGTGACCTCTGGTCCTTCTGTTTTAATAGGAGGCTCTGTAGCCGGAGCAGGGCTTGTTTTTTGCTCGGGTTCTTCAGTTACAGGCTCTGGCTTCTTTGTGGTCGGTACAGGCTCAGTTGGTGACGGTTTAGTCGTTGGTATCTTGGTAATTACAGGTTTTGTTGTAGTCACATTTGAAGGACATCCCAAGTTGGAGCATGCTGTCTTCCTCCAGAATCTAACTTCAACAAGAACTGGTGGGTCTGCAGTGGCTCTCACAGTGAACTCAATTTTCACCTTCTAAAATGATACAAAAATTGATAAACATGTGTTGGCACATCGGAAAATCCCTATATTTCAAAATGTATACCCCATGCACGGGCTGTAGGAAACATTTGGATTGGTCTGTGGAAAATTTTGTGGTCATAGGTTGCGGTTTTTAAGTTTAAATTAGCTGTGATATTTTCACAGCGGCTTCCTGTTATTTAGTAGCCACTCGACGGTTGACCCAGCAGACGGTTATCTCTCTAGGTCACGTCAATGCAGGGAATTTCAACATATGAGGCTGAAGTTCTTATCACGTACAATGGCATCTGGTTATTCAAGAAGTTATTATTACCATGGTTGTAAAGATGATATAACAATCAGTAAACAAAGAGTGACCTAAAAAAAGCTAACGACAGTATGAAGGTCTTCGAAAGCGCATCAAATATTAGAGTGAAATCCAGACAGCTTATGAAACAAGTGGTAGATGACATTTGCCATTTGCATTAAAATGTTTACATGAGCCTTGTCCAAACAATAAGATAATTAAAACTTACGCTCTTCCCTTTGCGTATTGTAGCTTGGGGCCTGAAAAGCAGCTTCACTTCATTTTTCTCGATATTCGATCCCTTTATGCGAAGCCTTCCACCAACGATATGGACATGCTGTACTTTTTCCACCAATTTATCAAATTTCATTCTGATGACGACACGCCTGCGCCTGCGAACCCATACTGGGGATAGTACAGTCACACTCGCCCTGTAACCATTATTGCCAGGATACTTATCGAGAATGTTGATTGAGCAGTTCCCAGGACATTGAGATTCTACACCGCTCAAAATTGCTGTACCCAACAGCAATACTATGAGAGATAGCATTTTTGCTGTGCCTTCTGGTCTGATTCAGATAATGTTTCGAATTCTCGGCACTGGGCAATATGCCTTATATGTTCTATGTACTTTCAGTAGGCGTTGTTTTTATTGTCATAAATACCAGCAGATTAATTTTCTCTTACATGTTCACATCAACATTCGTGGTTGCAATCTTATAAGAAAACTCTCCTCATTTACAAATCAAAACCACGAAAACTGTTGACATTATTTAACTCTTCGTCAATTTTGGAAGCTCTAACAGCATTTTATTGTTGCAATTCTCTTTGGTCTTTATGTATACAACACAGGTCTGCTAACCAATAACCTTTTCTGCCTGTTTATTTTCTTTTGCAAGACCTGAAGAAACTGTTACTAGCTAACATTATTATTTAAGGAATCCTTGACGCGTAGCCGATGCGTAGGGACCTTGACTGCTGTTCTGTTGATCTTTATTGTCTTGCTAAGTTCCACAGCTTCATATGTCTTTTAACAGCTTTTTGCTATCTTTTTTTCTGGCAAAAATACCACCACAAGACTTCTAAAACCGTTTTTAACGAGCATTCTTTGACGCGTAGGAACCTCGAAAATGGCCATTGATCACAGTTGTCTTTGAAGCCTAGTTCCCACTGCATGATAAACATTGACCACAGGCGATCAGGCTTCGTCGTGCTAACTTTATCGCTTTTCTCGTCGCATTTGCCCACACTATTCTACAGCTACTATGTCCAGGTACCGGGTATACCAAAAAAGTACTCCTGTTTGAACAATCACTAAAAATTTGATTACATGGCCGATCTTTAAATTCATTTTTTGGCAAGTGATCAAAGACGAACTTATTTTCCTAGGTATAGCTGATTTTTTATTAGTTTTAAAATTAGCAAAGTTAGCTCTTTTCGGGCTGCCTGGTTTTGAAGCATGCTGCTGAAAGCACTGATGATCACCAGATAAATTTATTTTTCTATGTTATGCTTCTCATTTGGTCATAAATGTCAGGAAAGAAACACAAAATATCATTGTAGACTTGAAGGATAATGGAAACTCTCAAAGTATTGGCTCTTAGGCAAGATTTACGATGCTGCTTAAAGAGTATAGCTTAGAATAAGGCTTTTAAACTTGACATTGTATACCCTTTAAATGATGAAAACAAATATTTTATCATCTTTAAATACATTTGGATCATTGACAAAAGAGATCAAAGAGACAATTATATGATATGGTTGACAATCGAGTTATGGTGATATTTTAAACAGGAGTACTTTTCAGGACAACCTGTAGAGTAAAGTTTCATTTAAGATTGAAATACATTCTTACCCATTTGGAGCAATCCAATCAGCCACTTCTTCTGCGAAATCCTTTTCTTCGTCGCTTGCTCCCTGAAAATGCAATACAAGTTTCTTTAACACTAAATTCAAGCAAAGAGAGCGAATATTTTAGCACCGGGTTGATTCTGGCATGGTCTGCAAAAGGAAAGACAAATTTTGGAGTAAAAGTTTCCGTGGATAAATTTCATGAAAACATGTCGTTTTTCAATATTGTAAGGCCGTCGAGATTCCCTTTTATGCTAACTTTCATTTCTTTAGACATATGTAGCCCAATGCAAGATATGCTTTTTTCACCAATTTCTCACATCAATGAGGGTTGTTTAGTGCAGAAGTTTTTAAACTTTTTGGAACAGCATTTGAGAGTTGTTAACAAGTCGTATTTTGTTTTTCAGATAAGAGAATGCCAAAAATAGCGCTCATTATACACGCTCATTATAATCCACAATAATGATCATTGTTTCTGGATTAATTTTTTACTTTTTCTAATCCAAAAAGATAAAAAAAGTATCTAAAAAAAACAGCCAACCAAGAAGTATTTCTAAAGACCTTAAGCAAATAAAGCCCTTTGTTTAATGTAGAGTAGACTGTAAGATGACCGTGCTCCTTCTTACCTGGCCTTCCCAAACAAATGAGACAGAATTCTTTTGGAGAAGGAAGACGTCATTTGAGTTCAAGTTTGAAGCAGAAATTCCAACCTTCAGAAGTGAAATTAGAGGCAAATTTAACACTCAAAATTAAATTAACCGTCTTATCTTATCAGAACTCTGGTTGTCTTCTACAATAAAATTTTCTCTGGAGAACGCTGCTTCGAAAGAGCAATGATTTATGTTGTTGTTATTTATGATAACGAAAGCTTTTCATCTTATAGTCATGTTTCAATGTTGTATGTAAGTAAAAAGTTCTGAAGGGACGAAGATTGCCTTGCAATATTACTGCAACTTAGATTAAGTCAAATACATGTTTCGACTTCTTTTACTGAGGTTACAATAGTACAAATAATATGATACGATAGTCTTAAGTATAAGTAAATCTTAAAAAATTAGCTCCAAATTTAATTTCTTTTCCAAATTTCAAAGAAATTTTCAGAGCGTTTATTATCGAAATAAATTGCAAAAAAGGTCTCATTCCCCCATGAGCCAAATAAATCTGTTACTTTTACTCAAGAGCAAAGAAAAGATTCGAAAGAAATCTAAAACATAAAACCTTGGACAAAATTCAAACCTGAACTGCTCTTGTATTGTAGAATGATGTCCCTCTGATCTGAAACATGCGCACTCCGCCAGAAAAGTTTGTTGGATCTTCAGATACCAGTTTGCCTTGGAATCCAGGTTGAGTATGACCCTGTGCGCAGAAGACATTGGTATTTAGTAAAACCGTCAACTTTTTGCATTTATTAACTTTAATAGTGGTAAACTTAACTCTCATTTACAAATAATACTTTTTGTCGTCACTGTTCTAATTTGTTGCCCATCCTGCATTATTGTAAACGTACTGAGGTTTTACTTTAGCAGTATCCAGCACAATATGTTTTCCTGAAGACAAGGAATTGGAAGATAAACTGCTGATTGTCAATTAACAAGATTACAATGCATTGCAACTTAAACATTAAGTATACTTGATTAACCTAACCTAGCATTTTTCAATTATCAATTATTGAGGATCCAGATGAGATGTTGGTCTTGGGGGACTGCCAATAGCATTACCAAAACATATAACAAGGGTAAATGAAGGATTCTTCGTCTGGAAAATGTCAACAGTAATAGAGATCTTGTATGTTTGCCACTGTCGATGAAGATCGTTGTCACTAGTTCAGATATTCTGCTGTGGGTTCTAAGCTATCTCCAATGCTTTATAATTAAATTACTGGCCCTAGATTGCAATCTGTAGAATTTTTGGCTCTCAGGAAAGTAGGTAGTGTAATCGTAAGGTCATAGAAAATTTGATACATCTCTCCTAGACAAAAGATGCATCTTGGTTGTGAAAACTGTCGTAAGTTTTCAATTCTATGAAAATGGGTGCGTTTTTTTAAAGATGAAATGTTGCTCATAAATGAATGTACGAAAATCAATAAAGATGTAAGTGACGACATGAAGATATTTATCTATAAATTGTAACTGAATCTAAAAGTAAGGAAAGCAATTTCTTGAGAATAATATAGCAATTTTTTACATAGCTAATGTTGTAACTTTTCCATACTTGTCAAGAAATTACCTGAAGTATAATCATCTTTCCCTTGAAGATCCGTAAAAAATGTTCTGGCTCTTTTCCTTGGGTGACTCGGATCTGTGGATTGAATTTAGAAAGGCTTTAATGAATCATCTCTGATTTGTTATGTTAATTCATAATCATACTTAGTTGAATGCTGCACCGGAAATAAATTTAAAATTACAACAGGTGATGTTTTTCTACTGTTAAAAAAGCACCAAAAACTCTGCTCTAATCTTACAGTTTTTTGTTTGCACATCCATGTGCACATACAAGAGCAAATTTGATTACAATCGACTAACATTCAGACTATTATATAATCGACTACTTAGGTATGTGGCGAAAAACTTGACTTCGTGATGCACGTACCAGCATAGCTTCTCCATTCACATCAACGTCCAGTTTTCTCGCAAACATTGCTGCTGCAGCTTTTTCTTCATTTGCACTTTTTAAACCCTAAAATTTAAAATTACACTTTCAACCAGAAAAAATGTGGATTTGAAATTTCATCTGTTGGAAATTCAAGATAAGCCAGTAAAGAGTATCTAATGGAAATTGTTATCAAAGGCATTGCGTCATGTTAAATTGTCTGTGTATGCCCAAACATACGAAATCTGTTGACTCATCGTTGCAATGGCGAATTGTGATTGGCCAAGTCAATGTTTCATGAAACTGATCAGATGAAACACATACAGCATATTGTTTTGTTTGTTGGGAGTGATAACTGATCTTTGTAATATCAGAGAAGGTGTATTTATCATGAATCAATGCCTTTAAGTTCACTTTAATTATCTACTAGTAAAAGTATCTGTCTTATTTGTTGATCGAGCTTAAACAATAGAAGGATGGAGAGGATCTTATAGGTTAAACCCGAGCTTCGAGGTACAATCCAATGCTAGCTATTATTCCTTTAAGACATCAATGAACAATCAACAGCACAAACATCAAATTGCTATTTTAATGACAGTACAAGCAATGTGTGAATTTGGACCACCTTTATTCCTAAGATTTCACGAGAAGGTTTTTGGAATCAAGAACTCTTGCTCAATTAGAATATACTGGTGCAGAACATAAACTCTTGCAGTGAAAGGAATTCGTTCCGAGAATTCTTCTCACATGGCAAGAACTCTTGAAGCACTTGAGAGAAGTCTTGAAAGATGAGAAAGAATTCTTTCATGCATCTCAAGAATTCTCATGCTAGTAAGCAGGAACTATAGGGATTCTTTAGAATTCTTGAGAATTCGTGTGGATTCTTAAGAATTTACGATTACGCTAAAGATCGTGGCAAGGAACTTTTTATCAAGATGCATTGCATTCCATTAAGAATCTTTAATGATCCTATAGGAATTCGATTAAAGAACACAAATATATCTTGGTAAAAGTTGCTTGCCGTCATCCTTGGGTAATCGTCAATTGTCAAGAATTTTTGTTCTGTTAATGTTCGAAATGACTGTTCTACAGATTAGATCTATAATTTTTCGAAGTTTCCAAGTTAACAAAATAAGATTATCGACAGCATGGGATTCTTACCTGCCAGTAATAAATGATATATTTAAGATTATTGTTCATTCCTTCATAAGTGTAAAGCATTACATAGCAATCTCCCTCAAAGAAGACTCCTTCTTTTTGAGGATCCCATTTGATTGGCCTCTTCTTATCAACTCTCCAAATCTAAATGGATAACGATAACGATAATGATTTCAACAGTACATAATTTGTAACAAGAATATTCTGCCTAGAAAGTAGAAGATCAAAACGCAAGCAAATCAGTTAACTAACGATTGCCTAACTGACTTCAACGTTGTCATTAAAGTTGAAATGGTGTCTTCCCATATTCTAGCTCTATTTTCATTAAGTTGCTTTTCAAGATATTTCCGTGAACACTCGAGGGGGGTACATTAGATTCGTTTAGATTAGATTATCTAGTTTTCAAGAGACAATTTGAGGCACTCTCTGTAAACTACATCCCACACAAATTCATGAAACTTAAAAAGCTATACAGCCTTTGGGATTTTTGCAGTATGGATTTTTCCATTTTGAGCAACAGTTTCTGAATGCAGCTCTCTCGGTATAAGGGCGAGAATTGAGAACGATTGATAAAACCAATGAACGAAAAATAGGGTGTTTCAGAAAAAACGCAAACCAACTATAATTGAAAAGTTAAAAGAATTGATAAGATTTGACTAGATGTAATCTATACCGTCTGAAAGCACAATCTATCTTCTTTCCGATGATATGCCGTTTGAATACATTAATGGAATTATTTATCATTTAATTTATATTTTAGAAAGTATGGCCGATTTCACATGCAGCATGCTATATGAGCAAAATCAACACATACTTTTACTGTAAAAAAATTACGAAACAGATTTTTTCAAAACATCTCAGGCCTAGAAGCACTTGAGGTGATGGCTTAAGGTAGGAAAAACACAAATTTATTCCCACGAGATGCATTTATTAAGAATGATAAAATAAACTTTAGCAAAGGTTTGTTTCGCCTATAGATTAGTTAGTTTCCCATAGAAGAATGTCATATCACTTTCATGCATCGAAGATTAGCTATATCTACGAAAACGTCAATAAAATGATAAATAATTCAAATAATATGCCCAAGCTATAGAAAGAAGATGGATTAAAATATCATTAGAAAGAAGATGGATTGTGCTTGCAGATGTTACGCGTCAAATTGATTCAAACGTTATTATTTTGAAGACTCTCGAATAACGCTGGGTTGCGTCTTTTTAGAAAAACGCTGTATACCATGAGAAATTTGTAAATATCTTTGTAACTGGATATAGTGCTGAATTTGATTTGAAGTTTGACATTTTGTCGGTTAAAATCTTATTGCTTTCAAAAATGATGCACTAGAGCATCTAAGGATGTGAATATTGCAGCAATGCAGCACTACATTTAGAGAAACTTTTTGGGAGTGCAAAATGTTCGGTCAAGGTGTCGTCGTGGCCGAAACATTTCAGTAAAAAGTGTTTAGCTTGCTGCATTCTTTCGTTTAATAAGAAGTGGCACTTTGGGGGATCAAGAAAGTCCATCAAATCTTTCCTGTTAGAAAGCGTGTGGTAACTCCTATTAAAAAGTGTGCCTCTCCAAGTTCCAAGTTTTAAGTTCATTTTCGATTTGTTTCGAAAAGTTATGCAACTATTTCCCAGAATTACGATAAATTCAATATAACATTCATTCACCGTATTATCTTCCAAAGTTTCCTCTCGTATTTCTAAATGTTATTTACCTCGACTGCGCCATTGCCTTCATCCGGTAATGTTTCTTTGGCTTTCTTAGCTCTGTTGTGCAGTGCAGAAATATTCAATTCTTTCTTTAATTTGGCTATCAAAATGGAAATTAGAACAATTTAGGATTCACTTTTCTAAAGAAATATCAGGCAACACAAAATTGTAAACAAACCAAGCTTCAGAAAATTCAGTAAAACTCCGATACCTAACGGCCTGCAGGAAAGAAGGGGGAAAAAGCATATACCTAAAATTAGAAGAGTAAATTTTAATGTTTTCAATGCCATTTTTGTACAAATTTGCCATCGCATTAAAGTGGCTTGCTGCAAGGCTTTTTGTCTTCTTGTTGTGGTAACAGGGTGCTTTTGGTTGGGAAGAATTTTTTGAAGTAGCTTGATGCAAATAAGACATACCACCCCTAGTTGTGAAATGTTATTACAATTTTCGTTTATAATTATTCATTTTCACTATGGCTTACACAAATTTGAATATTCTGTGAACCTAACGGGAATCGAACCAATGATCTTTAAATTTTAAACCTTGCAAATTAAAATTTTTATTACGCAGCACAATTATGCTGTGAAAGCAATCTGAGATCTATCAGATCTCTGGAACTCACTTATACGAAGACCTTTTATGTCTATCAGCATCAAGCATGTTTTACATTAGGCACAAGCTGGCACGAATATATTTTTTTCGTTATTTGTTATCATCATTCCAATTTTTTTGGGAATTGATTGTTAATGGAACCAGCAGCCTTAAGACCTGAAATGTACTATAAATCTACAGTACGTACAGATATCATAGTTTCTTGGTTTGTTTTTTGCCATCACACTTTTTTTTTTTTTATATTCATCTAAAATGTTACAATACATGATACAACTACTATACTTTCTAATTACTATACAACTATACAACACTACAGAGACGTTACCAAAGGGAGCAAAAGACACTGACAACCCCATGGCCATTACATAAAGCATGCAACTGAAGTTGCAACTAAATGATACAACTACGAAAAACTACACATAAACGATTAAATACTGATAAATACTGGAGCCTGTTTTACATTGGAGATCAGGCCAGCATAGACAACAATGCTGAGCAACAGAAACCCCGAAGAGAGAACAATGACCACAACAATCGCTGCCGCCACTGCTCCACCCCCCAGAGTCCCCACCGCTCAAGACTTTGTGTGCCCATGCTGTGCCTAATGGTTCACTATATTGTGGATTTGAATCGCTGAAATTATGTGTAGATGAATTTTCATTGACACTTTGTCAGCCTGACATCAAATGTAAAACAGACTTACAAACAAACGGGGAGAAACATAAGGACTTAGTGGCTGTGTGGCGCATAACAAAAGTTTGAAATTATCCAAGCCGACCAGTTCTGTGGATGAAATTTAGAGTCAGTTGGAGTATATTTTTATTAACGTCATTAGAAAGGTCTTTATTACCATACAATAAATATTGTATTAGAACGTTGTTTGGAAGGCTGTTGATTTGGACAAATGGTCGTAATAATTCCGAAACTCCAGCGAGAAGATCTCGTCGTTGAATGCCAAATGAAGGGCAAAGCAACAAAAAGTGCTCCGTATCCTCAATGCCATCGTTCGTTGGGCACATTGGGTTCACCGTATCCCGAAAATTGTGCTTGAATTTGTGAAAATTCAATTTACTGAGACCGACCCTTATTTGGAAAAGATATGATAAGCCTATTGGGTCATGAATCCCGAAGACAGCTTTTGCAGGGGGGCGAATTATTGATAGAAGCTTTGTCTTAAAAACAGCAACAGACGGTGCAAGCCTGATTTCAGGATCAAGTTTATTCCATTCGGAGATGCAGTTGGGATAGAAGCTAGATTGAAATTTTTCTGTTCTTGCCCTTATTCGCCCAGTAACATCCTGGTTGCGAAGAGAGTAATTTGACTGATGAAGTAGTGGGATTGGCTCCTTTGTATACAAAGGGGTGAGATTATTCATGATCTTGTAGAACAAGGTAAGGCGTCTGCTCCACCTTCGGGAACTTAGTGACTCCCAGCCGAGCTCTGCGTACAGCTTTTCTCTTGATGTTCCCCGCCATGTTCCGGTTACAGCAAGAGCAGCAGAATACTGAACAGACTCTAATTTTTCCATTAAACTTGATAAAATGATGTTTTGACTGAATTCGCATACTTTCGCTGGAATATGATAGATAACATCCCCGTAGTCCAGGTGGGGTCGCACATAAAGTTTATACAATTCGTTTAGGGTATGCCTGGGTAGATATTTGGAGAGATACTTTAGCAAACCAATGCCCTTCCTCGTTTTAGAGATAGCAGCTTTAATATGGGCTGAGAACGAAAGCTTTGAGTCCAAGATAATACCTAGGTGTTTATATTCATTTACTTTTTTCACGGGTATGTTGTTAAAGAAGATCACTGGATGATTTATTTCATGTCTTTTCCTTGAAAGTAATAATTCAACAGCTTGTTTTTGCGGATCGGGATTAAAGGACATCCTCCAATCATGGGCCCACTGACTTATCAATTCTAGGTCATGGTTCATGTAATTTGCAGCTTCATTAGCTTCTCGGGCAACCGTAAACAAGGACGTATCATCGGCAAAGAGTTTAACGTTACATTTCAAACCTGTAGTGAGATCATTTATGTGCACGAGAAAAAACAATGGTCCCAAGATAGAACCCTGGGGCACTCCTGCTAAAATATCTCCCCAATTAGAACACTGTCCGTTCAGAACAGTTCGCTGTTTTCGATCCTTAAGAAAACTTTGGATCAGAGAAAGAAGTTGTCCTGAGACACCACAGCGTTTTAGTTTATAAATATAAAATCACACTTTCGTCTGTACCAAGGCAGTATACATATTATCCCTCGTAAAATGATTGCCATCATTCTTAACAGAATAATAGCTAGTCAATATCAATAGCAACTCACTCGTTTTATTATTTATAGTAATTTGGCCGACAGCAACTTCATCTTTCCATGACGCAAAGAATTGTTTGAATATCGGGGTCTCTGCACCTTCCACTAGCCTCGTCACTTGTGTCCACTTTGGATATTCTTTTATTTGCACAAATTCCTGGTAAAAAGTAATTTTCCCTGGTGACTGAATTAATTCAAGGCTACAAGAACGAAATTAGGCTGACAATGTTTCAAAATTAGGTGCTAATCGGCTTTCCTTTTCTACCGTCTAAAGGTAAGCGGGTGATGTCAAGAGGGGAACATTCACTTGCTTCAAAAAACTAATCTGCTTTAAATGTCCCAAGAGATCAGAAATCATTTTGCATATCAAATGAAAACGCAACTGATATACACGAAAGGAATGAATAAAATGTACACGGATTCCATACCAAATTTTATTCACTAGTCAGGCTCACAAATTTTCATCAACCCATCATGTATCATCTTCAAAGCAAATTATTCCACTAGAAAATTTTACAGAAACTGTCTCGCCCTTTCAAATTAAGCAGCCTTCGTGATGGCATCAATCAATAAATAATCGTATTTGGAATCGTAGAATAAATCATACTCACGAAAGGGCATTACGCATTGCATACAAAGACTACGGGAATGATTTTGGTTTTCTCTTGGAGCAGACAAATTCGGTGTCAATCCATGTAAGAAACCTACAGCTGCTAATGACTGAAATTTATAAAACAAAATGCGATCTGAATCCACCATTCATGAAGGACATATTTATGCAGCGAAATATTAGCTACAAGCTAAGGCATGGCAGTGACGCTCAACTCCCGAAGGTACGAACCACGTCCTTTGGAGTTGAGTCCATTACTTACCTTGGAAATAAACTATGGCAGCTTTTACCGCAAGAAATAAAACAATCAAACAGCCTTCCTATTTTTAAAAAACAAATTAGATGTTGGAATGGTGATACATGCAACTGTAGGCTCTGCAAAGCATATATCCCGAAAGTTGGGTTTCTAACAGGATAGATTTTGAACTAGTACTTGTCCTGTAATATATATTTAGTTGCCACTTTAATAGTTTTATTCTTAAATTGTAAATTATGTAAATTGTAAATAGTAGGCTTTAATTAGCTGTAATCTAGCTATTCCTTTTTAGCCTACTTTAAATAAATTTATGATATGATGATATGATACCATTGCAGTTGACATTGCAGCTTTTTTCTCGTTTTTCGTGCACTTTTTTCCAACCCATGCATAAACACCAGTTGGGCCAGTATCCAAAATAAAGCAATCCTGTGAAGATCAGAAATAGAAGCACTACATTCCAAGTTGAATAAAAAAGGTACTATAATCATTTTAATCAAAAGTATTTTCGAAAAAATTGAAAATGAATGTCTTTTGTCAAGTTACTAATTGATGATTCTGATATGTTTCGCAATGACAATTTTCAAAACTCCTTTGACATATCTTTTGTAAAAGAATGAAATCTCAATTACGCTAAATCATGAGCGAATCATACATGGTATATAAAATATTTGAAGGAATTTCAAAAATATGCTAAAATTTTGACTTTCCAGAAGCTAAATATTTTGATCTGCATCAATAATTTTTTCTAAAATTACTTTAGGGCCTGCCTATGAACCTATATTAGACTAGGCAAGCCCCTAAGTCATTGCAGTAACAATTACTGATGAAGATGAAAATCTAAACTTTTTGAAAGTTTCAGTATGTTCTGAAAATCGCAAGAGGATTCCCAAACGTTTTGATTCGTAAATCGAAAAACTTTAAACTTCAGAATTCATTGAGAGACTTGCATCTGCCAATTTAAATGATGCTACTTACCTTTGACTTCAGCAATTCTCGAGTCAGACTCTTAAATTGCACTTCATCTACGTACAAATCCCCTTCTTCATCTGAAACCCTGCGAATGAAACTTGTTATAAGCTTATATTAAAAGAAGATATAATTAAACAGATAGAAAGATTGTGAGATATCGTTTTGTGCAAGAATACGGGTGGGATAATTCTCGGTCTGATTGGTCTAGTATTACTAACTCTGATTACCAACCCTGATACCCAGATAATAATGAACCCCCCAGTAGGACCACCAAACAGAACAGCATTACAACAGCAACCAGTTTGAACCGGACCACCAGACACAATAGAATGAACCTTGCTGAAAAATGGCGATCTCGGAGATTTTATTTTTGCATATTATGAAAGAAATTTGCTCAACATTTAGATCTTTGATAAATGAAAGCTTTTCGGGAGGAGGGCAAGAAATTTAATCTTGCATAATTATTCACTCAGTTTGCGCTGTTCTGATAGCGACGGCAGATTTTGTAACAATGTCATCCGTTGCATTTCTTTGGCACACTAGAACAATGTGATTAGCAATTGCACAATTCGGGATTTTAGCAGCATATTTATCAATTTTTAAGTGTTTCCAATATTCTATGCTGCTAGCTTTAGGTCTTACCTCTCCTAACAGGTGCGCAAATAGAAGTTGCTCAATACAAAGGTGAGTTTTACCAGAAAATATCGAATTTTTACGTTATGATAGAGACCTTCAGGAACACTTTCAAGAGATCAAATATAGAACTGTAAATATAATCAACAAGGAAACATAAGAGACTTTGTAGGGGCTAAGCTTGTAAATTACCTATGCAGCGATATCTTATTTGCTTTGTCAAATTTCTCATCATCTCCTCCTTCCAATGCACTTTTCATCGGTCCTTGTGAACCCAGACTCTTGAAAAACTCTGCTTCCGCTCTTTTGTCACTTCCATCATCTTCAAAATAATACAGAGAGTTATTCAAGGAGGAGATTTATTTATTCTCTCTTATTTTCATTTTAAGCTTTTATGATATTTCAGTTTTCTATAGATCTTCATTTGCCTAACTCTAACTTTATTATCCTACTGCATAGCTAGAAACGTTTTAGCCACTTTAGATTACTTTGGCTGACTTATTTGCCCCAAAACGTCGTGTATAAAGACATCAGCTGAAGATATGTGTTTACAGGAGTGATTTCACATAATCTCTAAATGAATTTTGTTTAAAACAATGAAATAAATCACTTGCTATAATAGATATATAATATCTCAAAAACATGATTGCAAATAAGGTAACTCTCTTTCCCGTTCTCCTGAGCTGTGAGTTGCTGTCTTGCAAAACCATCCCTGAGAAGATAGCAAATTTTTCAAATACTATTTGGCTGCAAAAAGGATGTCATATTTCTTTCTATGATAGCTTCAAACAACATTTCTAAAACTTTTCGTCACTTTGAGAAAGTGAATTTTTCTCAAAAACTTCTGGAAATGTTTTTACTTCCTTTCACAAGTTCTCTTATTCTCTTTAAACAATTATTCCCTAGTGAAGCAAAGATGATGCGACTTGTTCCTCCAGTTATGAAAATGACTGAATCCTAAAGAACTAACCAATAAGAATGATTTGCGCTTTTCCTCCTCGCTCCTCATCTCGTATTTTTCTTGCAACCTCCGCTGCCTGGAATATTTAGAGAGAAGGTAGAGCTAACACTACTCCCAATTGAGAGATAATGAAGAAATATTAGAATTTGGTTGGCATAATAAAAAAGACGACACTTTACAGCCTACTTTCAATCAGCATCTATTTTACTTAGAAAGTTCATTTTAGAAGAATGCTTTAGTAAAACATGTATTTTCCTAGTTGAATACTGAGGAGAAGCCAAAAACTTCAATTTGCATTTTAACATTTTGCAGTTCTCAATTCTTACAAATTTGGATACAAAACTGTATGATCCATATACCTCGTCTCTAACCATGGCTTATTACACCTGTTGCTCGTTAACGATGGCTGATTGCAAACTTCGTAATAAAATTAGTATATTGGATAAAGAGTAATTGGAAAATGATCTTGTAACGAATCTGCAACTCTGTCATTACCTTGATTCTCTCTCTCTTACTGCTTTCTGAACCATTCCAACAGTAAACCTTGAGCCCGTCGTCCAATATGAACACATCTCCTTTATTCAATGACTCACTCGTAAGCTCAACCTGAAAGATAAATTTATATTTACTATTTCAAATATTAAGCTACAAATTAGGGTGTTCGCGAGTTAGGTTGGCATAGTTTAGTTGAACAGAAGTATTTTTTTCGCAAAGCAACATTATCGCATTGATATCATTGCCTAGTCCTTTGGTTCGCTAAGAAAACGCGGGACAAAAATATCTACGGGGCCCAAACAAACCCACAAAATAGCCAAGCATCTTGTTGAGTGGGTTCAAAAATACCGTTCTTGAGTATTCTTGATTTTGAAAGAAAATAATTATCAGCTTGAGTGCGCATGAAGATTTTCCAAGATTGTTATATAAATTATTTTGTATTATATATTCAAAGATTATTAGCCCTTGTCTCAGGCTCGAAAATAACATAAAGTCTGTCTTAACAGTCTTGAGACCTGAATTAATTATCGTGGTAAGTACAAATAAGTCTCTCTCACCACCAACTTCAAATTGGCGCAACAATTACATTGAAATAAATGGCCTTCCTTTCTTCAATCAGCTGAAACTCAAGTCGGCGAGGTTAGATGCTTTTCAAATATTAAGTGACGCAAAATTTGTTCTCAAGACTTTCAAATGGATTTCAGACAAAGATTGAAATTAACAACACGCAATGAGCGGAGTGATAACAGGTGCCAATTATGACAATATTGACAACAGTGGCAAAAGTGACTTGCATGTTGAAATACTATTGAAAAAGGAGAAATAACCTGCGAAACTCTGACATTTCTCTTGCCCTTGACTTGATACAAGTACTTTGCAAATTTATCCTTTTCAACATGATGGAATCCAGTTGCAATACCACCTTCTAGATACCTTTGAAATCAAAGAGAATCACTTTTATATCACTATTGGGTATACGGAAAAAACGGGCCATTTTCATCATGAATCTGTGGTGGCGCCTAATATATCTAAGAATCATAGAATTAAGATTTATAAAACCTAAAATCTAGAAATTCATCAGTGAGTGATGAAAATTCAGAAAGTATAACAAATTGAGCAAAAGGAAATAATAAGTATTTCCTACAAAATCTGTCAGAATATGAGAAATGCAAACAAACACTGTCGTCTGTCACTGTAGATTTGAGAAATTCAAGCATTGTTTCAGAATATCTCTGAGTTCAAAGCAATCAGCTTCTTGGAAAGGGTATTGGACTCTATGTTAGTGCTAATAGACTGCCAAAAAACCAAATATTTATTTCTAAGTACTTGGGCGCTTCCTCGAGAAAGTTTCAAAAATGGTCCACTTTTTATGATACACTCGGTAAAATATCAGGTTATGTTTCCATTACTCCGTATTCAAATGTTTCCGTTTCCAAATCACTCCGTTTTCGGATGATCTTAGACCGTTTCCATTACACCGTTTTCGCCAAGAGAGGTGTTTCCTTTACTTTGTTTTCATTCGTTTTTCATTTTTTTTTTCAGATTAAATATTTGCTTTGATCTTGGCGCTAAATCTGCTGTTATCGTTGTAGCGTTTACGAATGACTCCGTTTTCGGTGTTTCCATTAAATCGATGAGTTTTCAAATTTCTCCGTTTTCGATCCTTTTAACCCTATTTAATCGTTGTTGGCCCCCCCCCTCCCCAACCACACTTTGTTACATTGCACCTAAACGACACAAGGTATGACAACCAAACCTTAGTGACTTTTGATGAAATTTAGTTGCCAATTATAATTTCAATACTTCATTTTTTCTAGATTTGATCACGTGACCACAATAGCACCATATTTGGAGAGTAGTCAACAAAAAAAGTTGAAAACGCCCATAATTGTTTTTGCTTCTTGTCTGATTGACTTGCAACATGTATCATTTGATCAACCATAATGAGAGCATTCATTTGATATTGATTTTTCCTTATTTGCTGACATCAGCAAAAGTTAATATCTATGAACTCATTTACATTGATGACGTCATTTTTCGGATGAATAAGTGTATGAATTGAAAATTTTGCAGCAAATATGCTTTATCTTGCTTGTTTATAGCCTGCGTGCAGCCTCAAACTCCTCCTCATAGGAAAAATAGAGTCTGCGCAACAACGAAGCAAAGCTTGTATGCTGACACTGCAGAAACTGGTAGCCTCTGTCTGATATCCTTGTCGCGCGGAACTGCAGATATGAGCCGCTCGATCGCGCGTGACGCGGTGCGTGATACCCTTTGAATGCTTACATCTGTGAAATGGTAGGGAAATGAAAAATCTTAGGTGTGACTCGAGTTAGATATTTGTTTGAAACATAATTTTACTGAAACTTTGAAGGAATTTGTTTCGACGTTCTTGCCTGAAGGAATATGAATTTATGAAGCCTATCATGATGAAATATAAAACTGAATTTCTAATGCATGGAAAAGTACTTGCTGAGGGCATGATTTGCATTGAAAGTGGGCAGTGATAAAATTCCGCCCTTTTCATTGAGTAACACAGTATATTAATCCCCATTGTAATGTTATTGCCGTCCACAAACGAAATTCACTTTGCATTGCAATGTAATTTGAATTTACAATGGTTGCTTTGGAGAAACACTGCCCCTTTCTTTCTAAGTTTCTTGCATGCAAATATTATTTTCGCTGCGTCGCGTCGGGTCTTTGCCAAGAGGACGAGGAAATGATTTTACAAGATGATATATTTTATAAGCAAATTTCGAGTCGATGCGCTTCAAGTGACGAAGGCAAAGGCTTGACAAATAAACTAAACTACGATGTGAGTTGTACAACGACTTCCAGTGCTGCAGTTTCTTCATTTACAACAAAATTTCGGTTGGTGCCGACGAGTGAGCTTGAAGTCCAAAAGGCCTTTCCCCGTACAGAAAACGTTAAAACACAGGATACAAACAGCTCAGAGGGGATTCTTGGTCATTTTGAAGCATGTGAGGTTTGTTCATTGCTATGCTGTTTTGCACCGCGCGATTCAAAATTTGTATGCAGAACGGCAGTCAACAATGAACAATAGAAACAACAATCAAACCAACCTGGCAAGAAGTTGCCAGGTGATTTGATTGGATGATACACAATGAGTAAACAATCATATTTAATTACCACCCTGGATCCAAGCGAGGCTCATACAAGCTTTACTTCGTAGTTGCGCAGACTCTATTTTTCCTTTGAGGAGGAGTTTGAGGCTGCACGCAGGCTAGCTTGTTTAATGCATTTTGAGTCAATATGGATTGGAAATAGGAAGAATACTATGACAAAAAGGAAGTGAGAATCTGTCCGGAGAACAATGCTAATTTTTCTAAAAGTAGATTCTTAAATTTGCTTGAAAGTATATATTTTAAATCTAAATGGTATTTTCCATTATTTAAGACCATTTGAATTAAAATCCGTCGTGTAATTAATCAGATAGAATTTTCCTTGTGAAGAAGCCATAAATTTGCCAATTTTCCTTTGTTTTTGGTCGCCTAGCAACGAATCACGTGACTAATTGATTGTCATTGCTATAGTTGAAAAACTTATTGTCCAAAGAACAATTGAGGTAAGTGTCATTGTTATATCCTTTGTAGTTTCAGAGAAAAAGAGGGGGGCGAAAAACGCCCCCTCCCTATGCCAAAATATATAAAAAATACCCCATGTGAAATAGGGTTAAATGGAAACAAAACCTAAAAACTGATACATTCCGCTCCGTTTTCATACGAAAACGGAGTAATAGAAACGAGGCTTCAGTTAATAGATGCTGGATTATTGAATTGTTCATCGATCTTGCAAACTTCTGAATGGGATTCGAAAGACTATTGCGAAACAGCTGAATTCTATCCTGTGTTATGTTCACAGGAAATATCTATAATAATACTCATCATGAAATGCCGATAGGGAGCAGGTAAATTTTTAGAAGAATTAAAAAATGAAACAGGTATTGGTATTCATACTTGATTCCATTTCCGAAAAGACGCAGGAATTCTCTTGATTCATGATGTTGTACCTGCAATGTGACATAAGCATCAAACACAACATAAACATAATACATTATTTGTTTCAATAAATTATTGCACCTGGTGAGTCAGAATATAAATTTTGCTGAATCCCCAGGAGGTGTACTAAAAAATTTCGACGGGGAGGCTCTGCATATGTTTATTTTGCAATTATCTTATCTTTTTAGGCATAGCCAATGAAAATCAATGACTATGTTGGTTTTGGGTAAGGATTTCTTTCATTCTTTTGTTGGGTAACGGTTAAAATTTCTTTTTGGGGATTAGAAATTGTTGTAGAGATTGAAAAATTCCAACTCTGATTGTCTGCACTAATGTATACAACTAAGACTGACTTTCAAGCCTCCACAATTGTGAGCAAGCTTTAAAACTTGCAAATTTGGTAAACATAAAGGACAAAAATTGTCATGCAGCTTGAATAGGCTGTGTAAAACGACTTACATGATACGATATATGGGTTATATTTTCAATGAATTTATTTTGTTGGGTTTTCCGTTCGCGATTATTTTTTGTTTGGGCCATACTGAAAAACAGTAACCCTGTCACTCATACATTCGAGTGCAATATCTAATGATCAAGGACACTCAAAAGTTAACAAAACTTAATTTAGCCGATTATAGGGACCATAAATGATAGCTAAGGGACTCAGTCCCTCAGAAATTTAGAATACGTTGAGAGACTTATTAATCCTCGGAAATTTAGAAGCTTTTCTCGAATTGTTCAGTTCTTCGTAAATTGTAAAGTTATATTTTGCATAGAAGATGGTTCAGGTGTTGGAGTAAATCAATCAGTTTTGCACGAGTAATTTCGCGTTATCACAAATCTGGCATGAGGGCTATATTTTGAGTCAGACTTTGGTCCCTTAGATTTGTTGGTTTGTTTATGTTATACTTCCGTTATTTTTAACCCTACATTCACGAAATCCACCTGTTTTAGGAAAAAAGGAATCTAGGATTTAGTACAATAAGTAAACAAT
>REGM01000260.1:20652-42424 GCA_004194415.1 Aurelia aurita | reverse complement strand
TTCAGTTCTTCGTAAATTGTAAAGTTATATTTTGCATAGAAGATGGTTCAGGTGTTGGAGTAAATCAATCAGTTTAGCTCGAGTAATTTCGCGTTATCACAAATCTGGCATGAGGGCTATATTTTGAGTCAGACTTTGGTCCCTTAGATTTGTTGGTTTGTTTATGTTATACTTCCGTTATTTTTAACCCTACACTCACGAAATCCACCTGTTTTAGGAAAAAAGGAATCTAGGATTTAGTACAATAAGTAAAAACAATCCACTATTGTTGCAGCACCCCAAATCAAAAGCGTATTCAGCAAGACAAAACATCCCATTTTTTGCCAAACAATCAAATCTGGTTGAAAACATGCCAAACAATACCCAGTGTCCCTTTGAGACACCATATTCGTGTATTTTCATGTTATTTTTCTGTTTTTGTTTTTGTCTATTTTTGTACGTCTTTATTTTACGACTGAGAGGAAAATCTTACGAAATCAATAGGCCTATTAAACTGTATTAAAAACAAAGTGCTTTTCGCTTGACACGGTTGAGAAGATCAATAATTAGCAGCGATGCCAGTTGATATTTGCCAATGGCGAGCGGCAATAGGCCTGTTCCGTTCATCAGTCACTGCGACTAAAAAAGTATGTGCTCAAGCTCCTTTCTTAAAATTGTACTTAATCTTCAAATTGTACCTGTTTTGTTATGCTTTCATCTCGATTTCAGTTTCAATTCTGCCCCTTTCTATAATTGTGCATGCTATTTTGCAGCATTCGCTCTTCCCAAACTCTCGTTTTTTGCACATTTTTGCTCAATTGTACACACTAGCCAAAGCAATCATTTATACTACTTTTGAATTAACCAAGCGAATTTGCCTTCTCATTTCTTACCCTGCTCAAAGGAAATCTTTAAAACATTTTCTGTTAGGCTACGGTTACTTCTATGCAGTTTGCTTAATATGTTATACGCTTCACTTGCAATGGACAACCTATAGACAAATCTTACTAAGCGCTGACATCGAGATAAACCCAGGTCCCGATCAGCGTACTTTTAAATTTTGTTCATGGAATCTTAACAGTCTTTGTGCTCATGAATTTGTACGGGTCTCCCTTATCGAAGCGTATAATTCTGTATATAACTATGACCTGATAGGTATTGTCGAGACTCACCTTGACAGTACTGTTGATGAAAGTAAATTGGCCCCCGACGGTTATTCGTTCATAAAAAGCAACCATCCCCAAAATGTAAAGCGAGGCGGTGTTGGTCTTTATGTGAAAGATTCCTTCCCCTCTAAAAATCGATCGGACCTCGTGACCCTTCCCGAATGCATTGTGTGTGAGATTCAGCTTAATAGGAAGAAATATTTCTTTACAGTGCTCTACAGGAGTCCTAGTCAGACTTCTGTAGACTTTGAAGATTTTATGAACAATTTTGAACCAATGTTATCCAAGATGTCTGCCGAGAACCCATACTCTGTGATCATTACTGGCGCTTTTCACTGTAGATCTTCGCAGTGGTGGGGAAACGAAATTGAGAATGAAGAGGGTAAAATTTTTGAACCTTTCACGTCTGATCTTGGTCTGATCTGAGCTAATTTCTGAGCCAACTCATATCATGGGTGATTCTAAATCTTGCATCGATGTCATTTTCACTGATCAACCGAATCTGTTTCTTGAATCAGGTGTTCACCCCTCGTTGCATGAGCAATGTCATCATCAAATTGTCTATGGAGAGCTCAGTGTAAAAAATTTAACACCACCCCCATATCGTCGTAGAATTTGGTTTTATGATCGCGCAGATGTCCTCGCAATTCGAAAAAGTATTCAAATGTTTCGTTGGCGTGAAAGTATTGGAGAGCTAATTTGTCCGAACCAGCAAGTTGAAATGCTAAGTGAAACTCTTTTGAATATCTTTTCCAACTTTATACCTAACAAAGTAATCACAGTTAAACCTCGCCAGGCACCTTGGATAACACAGTCTATCAAAAACTTCATCCTGAAAAAGAACAGAGCATATAAAACTTTTGTTAGAAATGGTCAGCCCAACAACAAATTAGAGGCCATGAACGACATGATATCTCGAGGATCCAAACTAATTGAAGATGCTAAGGACAGGTACTTTAAGAAAATAGGTACAACTCTCTCTAGTCCAGAGACTGGAATCAAAACCTATTGGTCTTTGATCAACAAAATTTTGAATAAAGCTAAGGTACCAATAATCCCTCCTCTCTTAGAAAATGATATATTCATATTAGACTTTACAGCGAAGGCTGAAATCTTCAATGAGTACTTCATACAACAATGCACTACTATTGATACTGGCAGTACAATCCCTCAGAACGTGCTACCTATTGCTCCACCACTGACCGAATTTACCATTTCTGATGAGAAGATTATGAAGATTATTCGATCATTGAATCCAAATAAGGCACACGGTTGGGATGATATTTCAATTCGCATGATAAAACTAGGTGATGAGGCACTATTACTGCCCCTTAAATTGATCTTTGAAAACTGTCTAAGTCAAGGTATCTTTCCTGAAGTTTGGAAAAATGCTAATGTGGTTCCAATTCACAAAAAGAACAATAAAAACCTAAAACAAAATTATCGTCCAATCTCCCTCCTTCCAATTTTTGGTAAAATCTTAGAAAAGCTGATATTTGATACCCTTTATCAGCATTTAGACACTAATAGGCTGCTAAACCCGAACCAGTCAGGTTTTCGCCCAGGTGACTCAACGGTTAATCAGCTTCTGTCCATTGTCAACTCCGTATTTCAAGCATTTGACTGCAATCCCACTCTTGACGTTCGCTCTGTTTATCTTGATATATCGAAGGCTTTTGACCGGGTCTGGCATGAGGGTCTTATATACAAATTGCGTCGATGTGGCATCTCTGGTAAACTGCTTTTACTGATGCAAAGCTTTCTTGCTGACAGAAAACAGCGTACTGTTCTGAATGGTAAAACATCTGAATGGGGGACTATTGCAGCTGGAGTTCCACAGGGTTCTATCTTAGGGCCCCTATTCTTTTTAATTTACATTAATGATTTGACAGATGGTTTAAAGTGTAACGTAAAACTATTTGCTGACGATACATCGATATTCACTGTCGTTCATGATCCAAATGCAGCCGCTGTCGACATGAACCATGATTTGAGCCTGATCAATAGTTGGGCGCGTAAATGGAGAATGTCCTTTAATCCAGACCCCACTAAGCAAGCAGTCGAGGTGACCTTTTCCAAAAAGAGATGTCCAGCGAATCATCCACCCATATTCTTTAATGATGTCCCTGTAAAGAAGGTTCAGGAGCAAAAACACCTTGGAATTATACTAGATTCTAAATTGTCTTTTGCTAGTCATATCAAAGCTGTTATTTCCAAATCTAGGCAAGGAATAGGAATGTTGAGATTTCTCTCGAAATACTTACCGCGACACACCCTCAACGAAATGTACAAACTCTATGTTCGACCGCATCTGGACTATGGTGACGTTATATATCACATCCCACATAATATATGTGAATTTAGTCATAGTGTTATTTTAACTAATCAAATGGAAAAACTTGAATCTGTCCAATACTCCGCTGCTTTGGCAGTAACTGGTGCTTGGAAGGGTACTTCTCGTGAGAAGCTGTATGATGAGCTTGGATGGGAATCATTAAACCTTCGACGATGGAGTAGACGCCTTATCCTCTTCTATAAAATTATTAACAATCTGACTTCAGATTACACAAGACATCCAATTCCTCATTTTCATGAATCCAACTACGATCTTCGCAGACGCGCTACAACAGGGCAAATATGTGCAAGAACGAAAGGTTTCAAATCAAGTTTCTATCCAAGCTGCTTATCGGAATGGGAAATGCTTGACCCTGAGATTAGACTATCTAACTCTGTGAACATTTTCAAGAAAAAACTATTGTCAATTATCCGTCCACCCCCAAAGTTGGTCTACCGTGTTCATGACCCAAAAGGTTTATCCATCCTAACGCAGCTACGTGTTGGACTTAGTAAGCTAAATTTTCACAAATTTAAGCATAATTTTAGGGATACTTTGAACCCTTTGTGCCCGATAAATGATGGTGTCGAGGATACGGAACACTATTTCCTGCTCTGCCATACTTATGATGCAAATAGACGCGATCTTCTCAACCGAGTAAATGCGATATTGTTGCCTCATGGTTTAATAAATCTTTCAAGTGAAGAGTTGCTAAAAATCATCCTCTATGGCCATGAACAGTTATCCTTTGATTCAAATGCAAAAATTCTTACAGCAACGCTAGAATATATCAAGGCCTCCAAACGTTTTGAATAAATTGGTAATGAAAGCTTGTAGAATTTCTTCTCTCCTGTAATATTTTCTTTTTCGTTTAGTTGTAAAACCGTGTAGTTAACTAAGTTTCTATATTATTTGTAAATTGCCACAGGGTTGCTATGTATTTCCATGCTCCTTGTGGTATCGTCTTGTAACTTTATGTATGTTTCTGTAAATTTTTATGTGAATATATATAAAAAAAAAAGGTGTTGGAGTTTAGGCTTTGAAATTTATAAAGAATAATTAAAGGGATAAACCCCCTCCCATTTGGAAGCATCTGTAAAGTACGTAGGCTATATAGATGGGGGAAGGGGTCCAACCAAAGCACACGCTCTATATAGAATTGCCTATTTTCCCTAGTGGAGAATCGTACAAATGAGGGGAGGGGCTCTGGAAAGCGACTGGGTTTGCTGAAGTACTTTATGGATTCCTCTTTTGTGAACCAAAATGTCAGTGTCATGTTAGCTTGCTTGCAATATTTTGTAATAGAATGATGGGATTGTGGCTAAAAAGTCACTTTTGATTTCTGGTAGCATATTGCAGTACAAATATGGTGTCACTCACTTCACGATACTGCACAGGGGAGCCACCTAGCATATCATCCAGCTCTACCGTCTTGTAGGCAGCCACTCCAGCCTCATCCTGAAGATAGATGAAAATAGTGAGTTTCTCTCGGAAGAGGCTTGGTATGATACCTATCTGAAAGCATTTAAATGTGTCTTTTATTGGTAATTCTGAGCCTACCAAATTCTAAAAATTTGTACTTTGTAGAGATGGAAACATATTTTCCAATCCAGCACACCCAGCTTAAAACGGTATGGTTTCGGATTCACCATGGCGAATTCTCCAGTCTTTCCTAAATCTGCCAAAGATTCTGCATTTTGGAGTAGAATGTTCAGAAGATCTTCCAAACGTACAAAGCCCACTGCTTTCATATTTTCGGGGTCAATGAAACACGAATGTCTACCATTTTCAGAATTTTTACCAATCAAACGCACCCTAAAAGTTAAATGTTTCAGCTTGAAAAACTTTTCGATAAAGTACCAAAGGATTCTTTTCTACTTGCTTCGTTTATCACAAGATTATCGCCAAGTACTTATTCGAACTCTGACTGAATCTGTTGCTAATATCAAGATGAACTATTGGTTTTAAGATGTGTCACTTCCTTGCCTGTGATGTTTCTTTTCCAAGCCAGAAATGGACATCCCATTCAAGATTATGGTCTCCTCTTTTTGTCTGAAATACAAAATAGGAAAAATTTGGTGGAAATATTTCGCTAAATTTAACTTCGGTGATGTAATCTCCGTGGAAAGTTCTGAAATCTTGGTGAAATTTTAAGAATAATTCTTTGATAATTATGAATTTGTTTACCAACTATGAATTGGTGAGCACAAACATAAGAAGAAGAGAACTTTCCTATTATACAGCGCCTGAATGGTACAACAGAAAAAGCTTCCAGCATACGATGGAATTGGGGGGAGATAGTAATGATCTACAAAGTTTGCACGCGATGCAAGCTGACCAAAATAAAATATATCTGAGTGACGACACGGTCTTGATTAAGGTGGAAGGGGCATAGAAGGGTGGAGGTACAAGAACTGTACAATGTGCCCATTAGGAGCTATTGGGGATAATGCAATTCATCTGTCTTAATGCTCGGTTTTACCAATTACTATCTAAGAGATTGCATACTAGCCTCGGCTGATGTCGGTTACTTACTTAGTAACTGACGGGAAATTCATATTTGAGGCTATCGATCAATAAACAAGATTCTATTGCTGATTCATAACCTGGAATGTACCTACAAATGGACTATTATTATTTTTATGTTCTGTAGCTATTTTGCTTTTGTTTCTCTTAATTTACATTTTCATTCCTTTATTGTCCGTTATTGTTGTAAATATATTGGTGTCATACCTTATAAGGCAGAGCTTAATAGGATGAAGATGATGATGAAGTCATTCATGCTAACACTTCCGGCTTTTCGGAGCTGAAAATGCAGTTACTTTGATAATGAACTGTACGGTGGCTCAAGCCAACAACGCATAATATGTAGAGACTCCACTTACCAGAAGGACTATGTAAGAATCGCCACTGTAGAAGAGACCATGCGTTGATTTAGGTTGAAGAACAATATTGAGTTTCTGAAAACCAAATGAAAAATGTCATTATTGTTCGATAATTTGGTAACATAATTGCATTAGTAAGACTTAATTCCAAAATTAGCTTATTCTGCTTTTTCATTTTTCATTTCATTGACTTTAAGATTATTTCCCAAACCCTACCGTGGGGGGAGGGGAGGGGATGTTTTCCACTCCTTGTAGGTTGTTTGCAGTACACTCATTGATGGCCTATGTTATGACTCACACTTGTTGACAATTATTAATTATCTATTGGCGACATTTTGATGTTAAATGTTTGAACGATGCATGTCACGTGACACGAGACACTACCATATTTTGGAGAAGGTATTGAACAAAATATGTTTTCATTATTTTAACTACCATTAAAATGGATAGAACTGTGTTTTTTTCAATACCTTTTATGTCTTTTAAGCAAGTTATTATCAATTCTACCCATAAATACCCTATTCGTGATTGTGACGTCATCAATATTTGTCATTATATTATTAATATTTTCTTCCAAAAAATACTGTCTTACGCCACCGTTAGGTATTATATTTGGATTGGAAATGAATACTTGGGCAAATTAGAGAACAAGAAGTGAACTATAAAATATTTACTTCGTTTTTAGTCCAAATTAGCTCGAAGACCATACATTTTGACATTTTTCAACATTATGACTTCATAGTGGCGTCATTTAATAAGGTGGCCATATGATTGGTGCTACGCCCCTAGCAAGTTTTAATGAGCTACAATTATTCCAACGCTTTTTCTAGAAGGTGGTAGAAAATACCCCCCCCCCCCAGCTATTTTATGTTAAAAACGCCCAGTAGGATTAGGGTTATACAGAGATATAATTCAGTTTATATAACTGGTGGTGTGCAATAGAGTATTACGGAAAAGATGGCATCGAGGGGAATTTGATGGAGAAGCATTGCGTTGGAAGATCAAATTTCAATAGAGTCACTGTTAAAACGCAATAAAGCTTGGTCAAATGCCCCTCGACGCCGTCTTTTCTGTAATTGTCTATTAACCATGTGAAAAAAGGAAAATTTACAATAATTAGAAAGTTCTTCCTTTGATCTTGTTACGAAAAATTGTTTGGTCCTTCTTAACAACAATAAGTTGATTTGTATTTGACTGGAAAGTTTCAAAGAAACATTGTTGGGACATCAGTCTGCAATAGATTCTTAACCTGCAGAAGTTACTCAAGCTTTGCTGGAAACAAATTTCTTTGATAAAGGCACAGTTGCACTGTGAAAGATTTCTTACATACTTCTGTTTTCTTTCAGCTCTATATCATTGCAAATTTAAATGACTTGGAGCAAGAATTTTTTTACGATTTGGTTCATGAAACTTCTTTGCTGCTAAAAGAACACCATAAGAAGCTGACCTCCATTTTTTAAAAACGAAACGCCCCAGCCCAGTGATGTTGAGTTGTTGTTGTTGTTGTTGCCATTCTTCAATTTCAGCTTGGACTTTCAGTTTTCCAGGAAAACCTTGCGATATCTCTCATGAACACAAAATCCACAATGAAACAGAGTAGATAGGAAAATCCAAAATATCTTATGGAAGAAATATTTCACTGTTTATCCAGGCCTAAATGTAAACAATAACATTGGGTTGGACTATTTGTACAGAAAGACATAATTACCTCTACTCTCCATACTTCAATGCCAGGTTTTGTGCCAGCACTTTTGAATACTGGATCAATGCCCTTGTGTCTGTTCATACCTTTGCGGGACTAAAATTCTAACATGTCAGCTCCTTTTCGTTTAGTTCTACAAGATTATATATCCCAAGTAAACATGCCAAAAGTTCGAGGCTTGTTAGTTGCTTCCTTACAGGTAATTTATCCAGGGGGTGATTCTTCGTTCTTGATGGCGAAGCAATTAATTTTTCATATCGACCTGACTTATTGATTTATCATTTTCAGTACGATAAGATGAAGCATGTATTGATGGAATTTGAACTTTTTCCATTTATTTGAAAATCTTGAGAGAAAAATTAGAGAACTTTTAAAAGCAGCTTATCACAATTATTTGCCCTCTTTGCATCAAGAAAATTCTAAGAGTACAAAATTTTGCAACTCGGAAGGATGTAGGATTTAGAAGGATTAAGAGTTCAAATAAAAATTCTTTTTATTTCTTGTGCTGTATTGCTGGAACTTTCCTGAGCTAGCCATCTATAGATAAAATGGAAGCTTCATAGAATCCCGCCTGTTCATGTTTCAATTCTTGCATTTGTTGTCCTTCCCGAAGCTTTTAAAAGGCGTTTAGTAGCTACTCTCAGAAGTAAATTATTTTAAACTTTCCATATGAGGGATACCGTTAATTTCTTAGGGAAAATGAAAGTAGACTGAAAGACTTGCACGACCTGGTAAGTTACCATTTATCGGTTTAAAGCTCTACGTCGTGAGATTTTGTTTCCTAAACCTTTCAGTTGATCCCGTGTCTTATACGACAAGTTGTAAATGTTTAGTTTAAATGTTCGATAATTGCGTGTCTTAGAAACAATGGTCACGAAAACAAAATTGCCAAATTACAACTGGTTTAAAGCTCACAATCCGAGAATAGAACCAAAACTTTACAGTAATCCTTTGTACTTGGAAATGAACTGAAACCTTATCTAGCTATAATGAATCACTTGATTTGAATTCCTTGATATTGTCAATTCAATGTTGTTATTCCAGGTTGAGGATCTGTTTCTGTTTAAGTGACCATAGGACCAGTAAATAAGAATTTTGTAGTTTGAAGCTCAAAATCCGAATACATCCTTGTACAATTTCTTCGTACTTTTAAATCTGCTGGAATCATTCCTAATTAATGAACTACTTGATATCAATAGAATATTGTTTAACGTTAATTCAATATTGATATACTATGCTGACGATCTGTTCCCATTGAACTGGCTACAGGTCGTACTGTGTAATTCAATGTAAGCAAACGAGCACCAGTCTCCATTCTAAATGTAGCACGCAAACGCAGCATACATTATCCCAGGTTATTTCATCTGGAAATTCAGAAATAATTTATCTAAAATGAAGGGGGGATGAAAAGTATTTCAATGAGTATCGCCGCTTCTATTCTAACTAGAAGTCCAACGTTTGTATCAGTTTCGCGATTCGCTCCGCCTACTTTGGTGAGTTCATCGTCGATCTGCAACCAAACAATCATCTCCACACAAGAGATCAAAAATTCTTGACCTGATACCTGTTACATCAAAATCTCCTCACTTACAGGGAATAGGAACAGTTAAAGCTGGCACAGACCCAAGGGGTTCTGGGAAGTTTATTGTATTTGATATTCTTTGCAAGGGCAATTTCATTGAGTAGCTAAAGAAACAATGGGTGTGTAGGCATTTTCTTTAGCCTACGTGTGCTTTAATTACGCCTGTTTCCTTTGAAAGTAAATTTCTAGAACCTGTCACCTTCAAAACTGTTCAAATTAACATAGGAACTGGTGAGTCAAAAAAGTTCTGGATATTCGAACAGCAATAGATCAAGGGTGTGTTTGATTGGTACCAATTCTGAAAACGGCAGACTCGGTAGACTCATAATTTGTGTTTGATTGACTCCGAAATTCTCAAAACGGTAGGTTTGGTAAGTTTGGAAGGCCTTGTGAACCTCTGCTCCAAAAGTCAGAAGGTTTGTTAGACTTTGGAGAGATTCTCCTTATTAGCAAACCCTAGTGGTGAATCCGAAACGTATCGTTTCGTAATAAAAATACTTATTTCGTCACTATTATGTAGCATCTTTTAAATTTGTAGATGTTTTTGCCACGGCCCCCTGAAAAGCAGTTCTGTGGACTGACGGGGCTACCGTGCCTAAATAATTAAAAATGAAATGAAATGAAATGAAATGAAATGATTTTTGTATTTGATTGGGAAATATATTTCCATCTCTGATGTTCAGATTTTGCGTTTGTGACCGACAAAATAGCTTTATTTTCCTCAGAAATCAGCTTTCAGAACATAACAAGGTACAAACGTGAAATCTTGTAAAATCTTGTGCCTGGAAACTAAAGAAACAATAGTTGAAATTCAGAATTATTGCATTTGAATGAATTTTAGTTCAGCTGGCAAAAACGTTTATCGCTCTGTTTGTACACCTTGCACCCACCTAGGATGTCTGAGGCCAATTGAGCTTCTCTAAATTCTACTTAATCTATAATCTAATTACTTCATTTCGATGCAATAAGAACACTAATCTATGTTAAATACATTTGCTCATCTGTTTATTCATGCGTAGTTTTGCTGGATTAATTTTCACTTATTCATAAGTAAAGAGTAATCTTTTTTTAACTTATTTTCGATGTCCCATTCATTTCCAAGAGAAAATTAATCTTCAGATCTTCAGCGACCGTTTTTTATTCATGAAATANAAATGAAATGAAATGAAATGAAATGAAATGATTTTTGTATTTGATTGGGAAATATATTTCCATCTCTGATGCTCAGATTTTGCGTTTGTGACCGACAAAATAGCTTTATTTTCCTCAGAAATCAGCTTTCAGAACATAACAAGGTACAAACGTGAAATCTTGTAAAATCTTGTGCCTGGAAACTAAAGAAACAATAGTTGAAATTCAGAATTATTGCATTTGAATGAATTTTAGTTCAGCTGGCAAAAACGTTTATCGCTCTGTTTGTACACCTTGCACCCACCTAGGATGTCTGAGGCCAATTGAGCTTCTCTAAATTCTACTTAATCTATAATCTAATTACTTCATTTCGATGCAATAAGAACACTAATCTATGTTAAATACATTTGCTCATCTGTTTATTCATGCGTAGTTTTGCTGGATTAATTTTCACTTATTCATAAGTAAAGAGTAATCTTTTTTTAACTTATTTTCGATGTCCCATTCATTTCCAAGAGAAAATTAATCTTCAGATCTTCAGCGACCGTTTTTTATTCATGAAATAAAATCAGATCTTTGCCAAGTTTGCAGAAGAGATCATGATGAGCCATACATCTTTTATTAGAAACCGGCACAAAATTGTCATTTGATGACCACTATACACGATGGCGGTAGAATTTCTTAATTCTACTGAGTCAAAAAGATTTCGATGTTTGAAAATCCGCACAACTTTATTTTACAGTTAATCGTTGAATTTGTATTTTTGTCAGCTACATCAAAGACCAAATTACATTAATCGACGGTACATATTATGATTCTGCTGGTGAAAGACTTTAGAATTAACGCTTGAAAACCAGTAGTGTGAGCCACTTCTTTTAAAGATATTGTACGTCTTGCCAAGGAGCCTTGATTTTCAATCTCAAAGTAACGTTTACCCTATCAGAAGGTTACTTTACTTTGTGGCATAATCAACCATGTGAAGGATTCGAGTAGAACAAAAAAATGGACTTGATACAAATCTTTTTGTAGTTTAGTGGTATGGTTCAAAACCATATAGCTCAAGCTGATACCTCAAAAAGAAAATTTTAAAATTGGTTGCATTTTCGAATTTTATGTGATTGTTCATATAAACTTTTTCTGATCACCAGCTACTGGCAAAACATTCTATTGGCTAGCATAACGGCAAAGTTATGCCGGTTGATCTTTCTGTCGTTATCATGCAAAGTCATTCTGCAGACAGAATTTTATGTCTCTATCTTCCGCACTTGTTCTATATTTTTTTAAGTAATTCTTGCCATCCATGCTTTATCTTGATTGATTCTTGACGCTGCCTGCCATTTTTCAAAATATGTGCATGAAATCATTTCTGAGTCAGGTAAAGGAGAGCTCGTTTTCATAGCAATCATAAAATTCTCCTGGTTGAAGCTCATGCTTGCAAAAACTGTCGTCTATGATCTTTGCGCAATGAATCATGGTTTGAATTTTTTATTATCAAGATTAATGCCTTCCAATGTTAAATTTTGTATCAATTCTTAGTTATGTGGCATTTTCATCTCACTGCACCAAATGTGCTATACAAATGATATTGCAAATTTACAGGGTTTTATTTTTATTTTTTACATGGTGCATGGAGACAGGAGCCAAAATTTTTTATCTGGAACTCATAGAAGGAGCTATCATAAACGTTATTCTAATCAAGGAGGTAGAAATAAGGCTTATCGATAACTAGGACTTCAGTAAGTGTACGATAAACCAAGTGAAATCAAGCCAATCAAATACGCAAGTTGCAGGGCAAAGATTGATAGTAAAGACGTATGAAGTCCAGCTAAAATCTTGCATTAAAAATGTATATCTGCTTTGGTGCTATCAGGTTTGTGTTTTGTTGTACTACTCGTACTACCTCTAGAAACGAATATAGTCACATCCTCAGACACCTATATCGAAAAAATTAGATTAAAGTTGGTGTTCAATGTTTTTGAGCTTGAAACCGGTGCTATGTTTGGGAAATAAAGCCATCTTTGAGTCGTTGGGCAAAGTAACAGGCAGCAAAATCATTACTACGTGCAATTGGTTCTCCTGCATGCACCAAAGTGTCTATTTCTTCAACAATCAATCCATCATTGTAGAGATTCTTGAAGATACTCAAGGCTCAGTAACTGAGCAAAGGAGATTAACAAGGCTTAGAAAGAAATGGGTTGAACATTTGCAGGAATTTTGCAATGATCTCAGCTCTAGGATTAGTGAGGCTGAAATCTCGGGTAGTAGCTGTGCACAATGTAATCTTTGAAACCTTTGTTTTGACTGCGAAAGCTTTTGATGCACTCTGTGCTGATTCACTATTATTTGAGTTTGCTCTCTATCTTCATTGTTGTCAATAACCTTGCTAAAGGTTCACATATCAAAGAAACAGTTACCACAAATACGCAATACATAAGAAAGGTACAAAAGACTATTTAAACGATACTGATAGACAGTATTTAGACAAAATCAGTTACAAATGTATTTATCAAAAGATAACTAACATTATGTTCATAACATTCAAAGTGAGAGCACCCAAATTCTCCTCAAAAATTCCAAACCTCACTCTTGTGACGTATTTTCTTATAAACAATGCTTTGAACACTTGATAACGCAACGTACGCAAGCAGTGGGAAGTTGGTGACAGTGGCCTCTTAGAGACTCCTGAACAACATTCGTGCTTTGTGGGTGCATGCGGAATATTATTTTATTTTTTATTTTTATACGAAGTGTTCGATTGAATGGCGTAAGAGCTTCTATCGCTTTTGTGCACATTTGAAAATTCTACAAAATGTATCAAAATATCTTTAGATTCGGACTATAGTTTAGAATAGCTAGAAGGTCTATTGATACATGCTGGAAAAAGAGGCTTCTGTTTGCAATGTTGTTTCGACTGTTTTAGTAAAACTATATTACTCTACAGACATTACCAAAGGATACATCAATAAAGCTCAAAAGTCCGGATGTTTTGATTTTGAATTGTCTTTAATATGGAGCTCAGTTTTAATTTTGGATCGAGTTCCAACTCTATAGTTTTAAAAAATCATTTAGGATTTAAAAAATCATTAATTTAAAATTTAGCTTGAAACTTAAAACATAAGAAGTCAAATGCATTTGATAATCTCATACCTTCATTTGATAATCTCATACCTTCATTTGATAATCTCATACCTTCATTTGACAATCTCATACCTTCATTTGATAATCTCTCACTCAAACTGCCAAGAAGAGCAAAATAATTTAGCAAACCAGCTAACTGGCTGTTTGAGAAATTCAGCATTATATTAACAGAACATACGAAATAGTCTTAAAATATGTTTAAATGCTGTATAATTTTATTAGCTGGAGAAGGTACCATGGTATCATTGAATTTAAAGACCCATCCTCCCAGCATATGAACCACATATATAATATACTGAAGTCTGTTTAACTGTTAAAAGTAGTTATCTCTCTAATTCAAAACAATGTTACAGTTTTTAAACGATGTGTTGGAAATGTATTGTGTTATAGTGCGCTCGAGATTCTCATCCTACCTAAAGCAACGAAAAGACCATTTCTATACGTCAATCTCCCTCTGAAAATTGCTTTAGTTCTGTGGAGTAATCACTTCAGGCTTAACCTCTGTCGAATCCTTTTGATAATTGCCTACCACTCAAAATACTGAAACATTTTTCTGTCATTGTATAAANATGTGTAGGCAATTTTGTGGTTATTTTCAAAAGGAAAAATCTTTTGATAGCTGCTCGGATAGCTGTATCCATTTCCAAAAAACGTCTATAACTAGCGGCAGATGGGTGTATTAGCGGGAGATGGGTGTAGCAACAAATTGAACTGGGAATTCTAGCTCCCACTCTGTTCTCACACTTGTTTACTTACTTCAATTCTCGCTGTCAGAATGAATTTGTTTATCTTCCTTAGCATTGAATTTAAAGACCCATCCTCCCCGCATATGAACCACATATATAATATACTGAAGTCTGTTTAACTGTTAAAAGTAGTTATCTCTCTAATTCAAAACAATATTACAGTTTTTAAACGATGTGTTGGAAATGTATTGTGTTATAGTGCGCTCGAGATTCTCATCCTACCTAAAGCAACGCAAAGACCATTTCTATACGTCAATCTCCCTCTGAAAATTGCTTTAGTTCTGTGGAGTAATCACTTCAGGCCTAACCTCTGTCGAATCCTTTTGATAATTGCCTACCACTCAAAATACTGAAACATTTTTCTGTCATTGTATAAAACTTGTCTTTACATGACGCTTTGAGATAGTATCAATGTCTTGTGGGATGTGCGAAGGTTTATTTTAAAATCGTCTGTACCATTGCATTTGAGCAATCTGCTGAAGCCACAAATCAAAGATCAACTCAGAGGGTCTTTGATAAGTTTACCTCACGTGGTTTACCTAAACCTTTTAACTTCCTAAAGTCATGTAGAGCTCACTGCAAAGTTAGACAAGATTGAAAAGTTGCATTTAAATTGAACGGCTATGCGTACCATAATCATCTCAAATAACACAGCCAGAAGAGCATTCCCAACAGCCAATCCTTTTAAAAGTACTAGACATTTAAAACAAATCCAGCTTGTTGTATGTGGTACAGAGCACCGCGTTTGTGGTAACAAAGCAACGGGCTGCTATCACTGGCCAATATCCTAATAAATATGTTCGTTGCGTCCGTATTACACTTAGACTTGCTCCAAGTCTATTCTGTGGTCCATCAGCGCTCAATAAAACATTATAACTTCTGCGGGGGCGTAAATCGTGACGAAGACGCTGCGAAGGAGAAACGAGAAACGAAAGGCTAATAATAATAATAATAATAATAATAATAATAATAATAATAATAATAATAATAATAATTAAATCATCTCCTGTTTATGGACGACTTAAAACTATATGGAAAGAACATGAAAGAATTAGACTCACTAGTTGAAACAACCCGGATATACAGTCAGGACATTGGAATGGAATTTGGAATCTCCAAATGTGCAATGTTAGAAATGAAACGCGGTAGAGTAGTGGACAGTAATGGAATAGACTTACCTTCGGGAGAGACAATTAAGGCATTAGAGAGCAATGATGGGTACAAATACTTAGGTATAATCCAATGCGACGCAACAAAGAATAATGAAATGAAAGAAATGTTGTCAAAGGAATATTTTAGACGCATCAGGAAGATTTTAAAATCGAGTCTTAATGCAGGGAATACTATCCAGGCTATAAATTCCAGGGCAGTCTCTATAATTAGATATGGGGCTGGAATTGTAGACTGGCGAAAAGCAGAATTACAGCAAATGGATAGAAAAACCCGTAAATTGCTAACAATATATAGAAGCATGCACCCCCAAGGAGATGTAGACAGGACCTATTTGAAACGAAAAAAAGGCGGACGAGGATTAATAAGTGTTGAAGAGTGTGTGATGCTNAATAATAATAATAATAATGGAAACTTTTTATTCCCTACAAAATACTTCTACACGATGACACCCATCACTCTCAATTTAGGCATGATGGGGAAAGTTACAGCTAGTTCTAAAGTATGATTAAAAATGTTCTTAAGGTAAATAAATTGAAGATTTACAGCTAAAACGTCCAAAATATAAGATTTGTCCATATATGAATAGGAAAAGAGTTTAAAATGTTAAAAGTTCTGGACTCGTCCACTCACTGTCCCTCTTACAAAATATATAGTATGTACAACGTATACAGATGGTTATTATTTTCTTTTCTAGGTAAAGTTGCTCTTGCTTGTTAGTTGATAATTGTTCCAGCATGTTCATAAATGCTTTGTGTCCGTTGATACCGATTGTTCCTATTGCTCCCATCGATAGATTTATGTATTCGACACGCAAGTACGAGGATGAAAGGTCTTTCAAAAGATGTTCGTAGCGCCTATTTTTATGAGCTTCATTTTTTCCAATGTTCGTTTCGAACCCAACAGACAGTTCGAGAACATATAATACACCCTCTTTGATTACAAGAAGATCTGGACGCTTGCTGTTACCAGTGATAATAGCTGACGGTCTGAAGCCTGGAATGTCATCGGCATAGACTGTGATATTTCTTATTCCTGTTAAGAAGTTGCCAATCGTCAAGAGGACAGAGTTGTGACGCCAAGTATATCTTTTCCCTTCAAGCATGGATTTGCAACCAGAGACGACGTGAAGAAGGGTTTGTGGGAGTTGGCAGAAGTTGCACGACTCGCTTTCGACTCTTCCCCAAAGTTTCATATTTTTCTTTGTAGGCAAACTGTTATTCAGATAACGCACAGAGAAGTTGAAGATGTTCTTAGGTAGAAGTTTTTGCGCCTCACTCCATATGCTTGTTATTTTATTTGTCGTGTGTTCAAGGATTGCCTTTAGTATAAGGCCTTGTGATGTCAATTCCTGTGTGATCCTATGGACTTTCTTCTTTCTATTTTCTTTGATTACCTCTTTCCCATTAGCGTATGTGTCATACTGCACATTTTTATCGCGACTAGTTACTTTATGTAGTGACTGTATGTCTTCATTTGGGGACTTCTTTAAACAGTTTCTAAGCGAAACTTGGCACTGGGAAAATTTCGTCGACGGATCAATGATTCCTAGCCCGCATTTTTCTTTCGTAAGACCAATTATATCCAGTGTTCCACTGATAGGAATCTCGAGCCATAATCTTATGTACCTGTGCGCTAGTGAGTCTAGGTTTTGTTTGACCCATGTGATGTCCAAATCGGCAATTGTTAAATCCCAAGAGACTTTAGACATGAAGTACGTGGAATATAGAAGAATCTTGTTCTTCGGATGAAGTGGTAGCCTACTTATTGTTTCGAGCAGCAAATTAGATGTCTCCAGTAACTTTTTCTTATGCTCTTCATTGTCCATTTTAAAGTTAAAACTTCTACCAAGGTAATAATAATAATAATAATAATAATAATAATAATAAATTTTGGTAAAGGGGCTGGAAGGCCAAGGCCTATAAAACCCTGATTTACTACGGTTACTAAATCTAGTTTAGTTTTAGTTCGAATTTTGAATTCCCGTGTAGGCTGTCAAACAGTTTTTCGAATGTTATCACATCCTTTGCTTCGACGATGTTAGCTGGCAAGGAGTTCCACTCCTGTATGACTCGCTGAGAATAAAAGTTCTTTCTAACGTTCAATCTGCACTTATTCAAAACAATTTTGAATCTATGACCCCTTGTCTTATTGTTGTTGAGCTTGAAGAACATTGAAGGGTCGGCGTCGATGAGGCCATGAAAAATTGTGTAAGTTGTGATCATATCACCACGCTTTCTTCTATACTGAAGTGTCGGTAACTTTAAGGCTTTTAATCTTGCACTATATGAGAGCTGGCTGATGCCTCGAACTAGCTTTGTTGCACGTCTCTGAACAGCCTCTAATTGTTTCATGTGTTTTACCATATACGGGTTCCATACGGAGACCGATGATTCCAGTAAAGGTCTGACGAGACTCTTGTAAAGTCCAATAAACACATTGCTATCTATATAAGTCATTGTTCTTTTGATCGACGCCAGTACTCCTGTGGCTTTTTTAGATATTTCTGCAATGTGTTTATCAAACTTTATTTCTTTAGGTCTTTCATTTCATCTACATTTGATATGATAATTTCTGTACCGTCATGAGATGTTAATTTGTAAGCTTCTGCACTATCTTTGCTGTTACTGAGTCGTAATTGTTTACATTTTTGCGTATTTAACGGTAGCTGCCATTTTTGAGACCAGTCACATACTTTTGATATATCATACTGGATATGGGTACGATTATCTTCTTCCTTGGCGTATAGTTTGATGTCATCTGCAAGCATTTTTACTTTGCAAAACTCTATATGGCTTGGTAGGTGATTAACGAATATTTAAAAAATTAGTGGTCCAAGAACGCTACCCTGGGGGTTTCCGCTAGTAACTTTTACCCAGTCTGATTTACATCCGTTAAGGGCAACTCTTTGTCTTCGATTCTCTAAAAAGTTCGCAATCCAATCGTATAGCTTTCCACTAATACCATATACTTTGAGTTTTGTTAATAATCGTTTGTGTGAAACTGAATCAAATGCTTTCGAGAAATCGAAATAAATAATGTCAACGTGATCTCCTTTGTCAAGATAAGATGTCCAGTCCTCTAACGCTTCGAGTAGTTGCAATAAACATGATCTGAATTGCCTAAATCCATATTGATCTGGCGAAAATAAGTTGTTATTTAGAAAATGTTCAACGATTGCTTCTTTGATTATTCTCTCCATAATTCTACACACAATCGATGTTAGACTAATTGGCCTGTAGTTTTCCTTTTCATTTTTTGCTCCCTTTTTGTAAATAGGAGATACGTTTGCAAGTTTCCATAGCTCTGGGACGTGGCTACAACTAAAACTCGATTGAAATATGAGACAAATAGGATGTGCAATTTCATTTGATAACTCCTTTAGTATCCTAGGGTGTATATCATCAGGTACAGTTGCCTTTGATGTATTCCAATCATTTAATAGATCTCGAACCTTTTCTTCAGTGAAGTGAACGTCGGTTAAGGGCAAGCCTAGGAATTGCCATTTTGCATCTCTGTCTGTCGTTTCAGGTGTATCCTCCTCGCTAAATACTGACTTGAAGAATTCGTTTAGCAAGTTAGCTTTTTCTTGCTCGCTTGTTGTGGTGTTGTGCTGATCAGTTTTTAGGTCAGGAACTTTAATCTTTGTTTTTAATTTTGAATTCACATATCTCCAAAATATCTTGCAATTATGCCTAGAATTCTTTGCAAGGTCTGCTTCAAAATCTCGAATCTGCTTTCGCACGGTGCTTTTGGTTGCATTATTTCTTTTCTTGTACCTTTCATAATCTTTACCATTTTTAGTAAGCAGCCATCTTTTATATGCGTTGTGTTTTTTCTTTATACTCTTAAGGATGCTTTTATTTAGCCATAATGGTCTTTTATATTTTTGGCTAGGATTTGAAATTATCTGTTTTGGTACACTTTCATCAACTGCTTGCATCAGCTTTGATTGCAGGCATTGCAACATTTGTTCCGTGTCTAGTCCCTGAAATTGACTGTCCCAATCCACTCCATTTAAGATCTCTCTTAATTTAACATAGCCACCTTTGTTATAGGAGTAACGTTTTGATTTGTCGTATTCGCTATGGACGAATTCAGATTTCTTTTTTTGTTCTTTTATTTTATTTTTATTTTTGGCTCTGGCACCCAGGGTAGAATTCAGAGCGCAGGACGTAATTAAAGCTTATTACTAAGTGATCACTTGCTCCTAGTGGATCCTCATACATCAGTTATTCAAGTGAATTTTCGTTGTCTGTGAAAATGAGGTCTAAGCAATTTGAGGTTTGGTTCTGTCTATATCTTGTAGGATCTTGGATATGTTGCGACAAATAGCAATCATTTACCACCTCTAAGAAGAGGAATGCAGGATGATTATCACTTGTATTAGCGTGATGTGATTCCTAGTTAATTTCTGGGTAGTTAAAATCACCCATTAGAAGGATGTGCTGATATTGATTTTTTGTAGTAATTTCTTTAAGGAAACTTCGCAGGGCAGAATGATTGTTTTCGCTTGGGCTTCTGTATATTACTGCACAAAGAACACGCTCTTTATTCTCTAGCTGGAATTCAATAACTACTGTTTCGATCGATGAGTCATTACAAGCGTACGGCAGCTCTGTTGCTTTGATTTTATTACTAAGGTAAAGTGCAACTCCTCTGTGGCTCGTCTGGTCGATATTCGAGAAAAGGCTATAACCACTTACTGACATGTCTTTAGCTTTTATTTTGGAGATTAACGATCGCTTTGTTAACACCTCTGTTACTGCACATAAATCAATGTTATTTGTAAGAAGTCTAGAATCTAGTTCACTTTTCTTGTTTATAAGGGTGTGTTTGATTGGTAAATCCAAACCTACCATTTTCTGAAAACAGTAGACTTCGCAGAGACGGAAGTATATTTCCCAATCAAACACAAAAGTCTCAAAACGGTAGGTTTAGAATTCGCCATGGTACCAGCCTCAGTGGCAACAGCAACAAACCGCATACCCTTTTCTGACCTAAATAACCAGGTTCATAACACTGATCTTAAGCTACCCAGCAAGACATTCTTACAGTGCTATTATACGAATGCAGACAGTCTTAGGGTGTGTTTGATTGGTACCAATTCTGAAAACGGTACACTGCATGGACAATTCCCTTTACAAGTACAATAAAGATGATGTAAATGTATTGTAAAGAGCATCTTTCAATCACCTTTTCTTGACTTTAATTTTTTTGTAAATATGGAGATTTACATTAACTTTACATGGTTCGGTCAAGATTGTAAACAGCAATATTTACAACAACTTTACAAGGTAATGTAAAATTATTGAAATTCAATATTTACATGGATTTTCAAATTTTCGGAAACATGATTAATGTTGGTATTTACACAAGTTTTCAAATTATGTAAATTCAATGAAAGTTGACTTTTACAATGTGTTTTCAATGAATGTAAATTTAATTGAGCTTGATTTTTTCCCTCAAAAAGTTGGTTTAAATCCAAATCTCACGTAGAGGAAGATGCGCCTTATATTATGAACGGAAACTCCCGTTTTTGCAAAATTTTGAAGGAAGTAATTATCTTCCTGGATGTGTCAAAGATTCTAAATACGAGAGCATTTTAGATACAAACATTGTAGACGATCTATTACTCATTCACATATGCCATTGAACTTTTTTTCAATATAAAGCTGATATGACAGAAAAAAGCTAAGAAAGTTTCAAGTCTCGTCCTGTTTCATCAACAATGATTAACAACATCTACATTTCCCAGGATACAATCTATTAATAAGGCTACTATAGATATACCTGGTGTCCCAAAATGATGTCTCGGCTTTTGTCAAAATGTACCATCACGAGTTATACACCAATTTGAATGAGATACCCATCATTTTCAAGCAAAGAGCCTACACTAAATTGATGTTTAGCTCATGATTTTACTGTTCGCCAAACT
>REGM01000260.1:3833-20374 GCA_004194415.1 Aurelia aurita | reverse complement strand
ATTATATTTTGACTTTTTGCCCCCCCCCCCCCCCGGTAGTAATAGTGTTAAAGAAATGATGAAACTATTACTCGAAAATCAGTTATTGAGCAGTAGTATTTTATTAAACATCAAATTTTCAGCCACAGCAGAAGTTGTATCTTATGATTTTGTATGACAAATCCAGTCTTATATGATAGAAGAGCTTGAGCAACGACATAAACAACCAATTTAAGAGAAGGTGTGGGATAAAATGTCATTTGATAATATTCTCTTGACACAATTGCACGAAGTGATTTGATCGATTAGTATCATTTCTAATTTTAGCAATTTTACAAAAAGGTTCCCTTTTCATTTGGTCACCGGTAACAGGTAATGAACAACATTATACAGACTTGCAGATTCATCATAGGAAACAGAGTTTAAGAACATAACATTTTGTTTGCTTGTTTTTCGTCTGGACAGCTGGTTTAATAGTTTATCTGGAAAGCCAGTTTATCTTATTGGTAAACTCTCCTGAACGTTTTCTGCTATTTGAGAATGTTTACTTGATACTTTCCACAAAACAGCAAGATGAAGTTTTAGACCAACATTCCCCGCGGCAGTAAATAAATATCTGAGCCTAAATCTGGTTCAAGTCAAACATGAAAAGCCCTACTTAAGCAGCTGATGATATAATTAGCAACGATTTATCAAGATCCCTCTTATGAATAAAAACACAGATTAAGGAGTGCCTAATTAAACAACGGTGAAAGGATATATATAGAAAACGATTATTGAATTTGCTTATATTCGGGATATGCGAGCACTATAGGAGAATATCTATTGACTAGCAAGATCTGTGCAATTATGAATTATCTTGTAGTACTGCTGTTAAGCATAGCTGCCCTTATTGGTGTAGAATCTCAATGTCAACAGAAATGCATCAGCATTGATATTGACAGATGGCCAGGCAGCGGATACCGTGCCAACATCACTGTAGTGTCTCCTGTAATGGTTCGAAGATTCAGGCGTGTAATCATCACGTTGAAATTCGATAAGGTCGTGCAAAGAATTGAGAATGTTCATATACGTGATGGAAGTATTCGCTATATGGGATCAAACACGATGAAAAAAGAAATGAAGCTGCTCTTCAGGACCAACAATACTATCCGTAAAGGACAGAGGGTAAGTTTGCATCGATGATTTCTGTGATCCATTTCGTTTATTTTATCAGGTCCTGAGAGCTTGCAAAAATCAGGACGTCAACGCCAGGTAACACCAGCCAGACCGTCATATTGTATCCCTCGAAGTTAATGTTTTTCCGAGACGCTACCTTTTACATATTCTTGAAAAGGCCAAGGCAAAGTCTCTATCTCCAGTTAAATTCATGCGAACCATCTTTTTTCTTTGAAAAATAACATTTGAAATGAGCATTTTTTTTACAGAAAACATACAACAATCTCAGAAATTATCCGTTGTACCAAAAAGATAAGAATGATCAAAATAAGAATGATCATAATTCTTTTTTGGATGCGATTTGGAACAAACCCTTTTATCTAACCTTGCAGAAATATTGGATTCAATTTTGTTATTTTCCTGGTAAATACATTTTGCCTTAATTTTTATATTTTTACTGCTGAATTTTTGAAGTCACTTTTTAAAGTTATGAAATTTTGAAAAAATGTTCCCCATTATGAATTGCATGAAAACTTCCAAGAATTATAACTTTCCAACAACACTTGAACATGATTTGACAGTACACGACTAGCGGATTGAAATAAGATCAAGATGAACAGTTTTTGGAGTCCTTGAGCTGAGAAATGCTAATTAAAAGAAAATCAGTGAAAGAAGCGTTATCTGGAAGTGCTTTTGTAAACATTAAACTGAATTAGATCAAACTTCAAAAATCATTATCTCAACTATCTGATGACCAATGTTGAAAATAGTTCATGAAACCTTCAGAGTGTGCTTGATGATATGGGCATGAAATGAAATCGGATTAAAAAATGTCACGCTTTTGCATTTCCTCCGATCTCTGGATCACTGGGCAAAGTCTTTCAGAAAATTCCCTGTTTGATTATCTTTCAAGTCCAAGAAAATGCGATGAAATAGAACTGAAGAACACTATAACAGATTTTCAGGAAGAGATCTTTCGATACATTCCAGATGGAAACCAGGCTTGAACGTCTCAAAGACTTTGTAAAAACAGAGAATGCGAAAGACCGTAGCACGACAAACCGTAGCTTCAAAGACCGACAAACCGTAGCACGACCGAGGGCGGCGCCAGGGGGTGGACTGGGGTGGACATGTCCACCCCACTTTTCTAAGATCGGTATTTATTCTTCCGCAAAAACGATGTAAAAAACGTTAGGTATGCCTTCTGGTATTCAATTCTATCCCTTGTCCACCCCACTTTTTCAGGGCTGGCGCCGCCCCTGAGCACGACTAACCGTTGCACGAAAGACCGTAGCTTCAAAGACCGACAAACCGTAGCACGACAAACCGTTGCACGAAAGACCGTAGCTTCAAAGACCGACAAACCGTAGCACAACAAACCGTTGCACGAAAGACCGTAGCTTCAAAATCCGTAGCACGACATGAATCCAAATTAATTGGAACTGGAAAGGACCGAAACATTTAGAAAAACTCTCAAAATCAATGGACTTGAAGTTGTTTCCAAAGTGACAAAGAAACTTTGCACAAGAATGATATCAAAATAATTTTTTGGGTTTTCTCAAAAAAAAACNCGTAGCTTCAAAGACCGACAAACCGTAGCACGACAAACCGTTGCACGAAAGACCGTAGCTTCAAAGACCGACAAACCGTAGCACGACAAACCGTTGCACGAAAGACCGTAGCTTCAAAGACCGACAAACCGTAGCACGACAAACCGTTGCACGAAAGACCGTAGCTTCAAAGACCGACAAACCGTAGCACGACAAACCGTTGCACGAAAGACCGTAGCTTCAAAGACCGACAAACCGTAGCACGACAAACCGTTGCACGAAAGACCGTAGCTTCAAAGACCGACAAACCGTAGCACGACAAACCGTTGCACGAAAGACCGTAGCTTCAAAGACCGACAAACCGTAGCACAACAAACCGTTGCACGAAAGACCGTAGCTTCAAAATCCGTAGCACGACATGAATCCAAATTAATTGGAACTGGAAAGGACCGAAACATTTAGAAAAACTCTCAAAATCAATGGACTTGAAGTTGTTTCCAAAGTGACAAAGAAACTTTGCACAAGAATGATATCAAAATAATTTTTTGGGTTTTCTCAAAAAAAAACAGAAAACAGAAAAAGTAGGAAAGTTAACAGGGACGTAAAATTATGTTGCACAGCTAGAACATTGTGATCAAAGGAACCGCATTTGAGTCGTTTCCAAAGTGTCAATGAATCCTTGCTTAAGAATGATATCAAAATATGTTTTTGGGTTTTTCACCACAAAAAATACAGAAAAAGAAATCATGTAACTCAGTAAGAAAATTATTATGAAAGAGACCGCATTGCGTCTCCAAAGTTTCAATGAATCCTGGCATAAGAATTATATCAACAATTTTTTCTCAACAGAGTTTCACCAGAAAAGCGAGAAAGAAAATAACAGTCAAATTCAAGGTTTCCAAGCATCTGAGAACTCTTGCATGAGAATTTTTCAGCAGCTTTGTTTAGTTTTATCACCACAAATACTGTCCTATCCTTAGTGTAATTTCTCGTGTATACGCCCCCACTTATAAATGTCATACTCTACAGGTTGTCCCAAAAACGTTGTGCCCCATTGGTGTGGTTGCTGGGGAGGAGCTGTAACATCTATTGTCCCGTTTTTGGTACGATGGCATAGAATAGGCTTCAACTTGGAGTTAGAGACCTTGTTTTAGCCAATCGCAAAAGTGGTTGCAAGAAAGAAAGTAAAACAATGAAAACTTCAAAAACAGCACTTTCTTTGTTCTCCAAAAATGTCAAAATCAAGTTTTATTTCAATTTTTTAATGCATTTTGCAATGGGTTAATGGTGTTCTGTTATCAGTAAACAATACAATCGACCCTTTATCAACTGTAGAAAAAATTCTAATACTGCTCTAGAACCCTTTCTTGCAGTATTTACTTGATTTTGGCATTTTAGGAGAACAAAGAAAGTGCTGTTTTTGCATCAGGAAAGGTATGGTTTTCGCGATTTTGGTATAAGGAACGGTAACGATATTCACGATTTTGGTATAAAAAACGGTATTCATTTTTGTGATTTTAGTATAAAGAAGAAATAAATAGGCCATGTTTTGAAAAATTGGTATAAAGTCGGGTATACATTTTCGAGAAATTGTTGTATGGTCGGGTAAACATTTTTCGAAAAATTGGTATAAGGAATGGGAAAGTTTTTGAAGGTTGAGTGGCACGTTCATTCGTTCGTTTTAGCCCGGGCTAAAACGTAGTTATTCTAGGCTACCTAATAACGAGGCGTGTACATACAGTATCATTCTTTCAAAATTGTAAGCTAATTTTTGCGGAATGATTTCTGGAAGATTTCAGGGATCTCTCAAGAAAATGAACAGATNTGAAGGTTGAGTGGCACGTTCATTCGTTCGTTTTAGCCCGGGCTAAAACGTAGTTATTCTAGGCTACCTAATAACGAGGCGTGTACATACAGTATCATTCTTTCAAAATTGTAAGCTAATTTTTGCGGAATGATTTCTGGAAGATTTCAGGGATCTCTCAAGAAAATGAACAGATCTCAGTGAAAATTGAAAATTGCAGTGATTTACTCCTCGGCAAATAAATCATAATTTACATGTGACTTTAATGATCGCCAATCCTGCATCACTTAAATTCGAGTTTGCATTACCCTCTCGTCCATCTCTTATTATTTTCCTTTTTGTCATTTCATCGCCTTACATACATCAAATATGTCCTGCTATCTGTTTTGTCCATTGTTTGAAATACAGGACTGTCATAATTCATGGCTCAGGTTGGCATTGAAGAGAATTATCAACTAGGTAAATTATCTGGCTAGCCAACCTTTACTACAGGTAGATTACTGTTATAAAACCATTAATCAAGCTATACAATTGATTGCACATCCTCTTTCTCTTTGGTGCAAATCTAAGGCACAAGCACCCAGTTAATTCAATAAGAAGAAATGTGACGAAAATCATGATTAGGACCAGCCCAGCAGATGTTGACACAGATGACAATTCAGTTAATCATTTTCAATTTGATGAGACATCTCCATACAATAATTGTTACTACAGTTTTGTTATTCACCCAGTTAATTATTCACTATCCTGAATATTGCCGAATGAGTGCCAAGGGCCTCTTAATCGACCTGCCTTAGGTGGTCGTGCATGCGGCATGGTTTATTCTATGAAGTATAAAACAGCGTTTGATTTGAGAATTTAGTAATTAAGCACACTCATGCGGAGTGGTTGCAAATTGAATCTCCCGCCCATCCGCCTCTTTCAGTCCTTCTTTCGTGTTGGATCTTTTTTTTGCAGATGCATCTGGAAAGTTTTTTCTAGCATGGACGAGGGAACCGGTTTTGCGGGGAAAATGCAGGTTTTCCTTCCAACCCCACCTTCGGGAGGGTAATTTGCTTTTTCAGCTGATGGGCTAGTTCCCTCAAAATCCCAACTTGCCCTAATGATGAGAAAATGCAACCTTGTGTTTGTCTGATGTCTGTGAAGAAAGATTTACGAAAAAAGGCTAAAATGTATCTGAAGGGCAGCCAAGCCCCAGTAGCTTTGGGCCTATTTATGTGAGTGTAGCTTTAAACAGGCATATTTGCAAATAGTGCTATAGTACAGTAGATAATGAAACTCGTTTACCGTTTCCCAAGTGGCAAAGACTTCACGCTTGAAAATGATATCAACAGTTATTGTGGTTTGGATTTCAGAATGACAACAAGTTACTCTATTCTTTCAAAAAAGCACCCCCGGAGGTGGCTGTGAGTATATCAAAGAACATTTGTCTGTTTATGTAGCACAAACATAAGTAAAAAAACGCCTACTGAAAATGGATGGAATATATAACGCACGCTGCTTTGTGTAAAATATTCAAGAAGCTGCAAAGTATAGAGTCGCCACTGAAAATTATTAGAAATAGCAAAGAGCGAAGAATTAAAGGTCAAAGCCAAAATGATATCTCTCGTAGCATTGCTGCTTTGTACAGCAATCCTGAGTGGTGTAGAATCTCAATGTCCGAAGAAATGCTCAATCGACATGCTAAGTGAATGGCCGGGTAGTGGCTACAGAGCGAGGGTCACCGTGAAATCTCCAGTATGGGTTAGACGGTTCAGGAATGTGATCATCAGAATGAAGTTTGATAAGGCGGTAGAGAAGTTAGAAAATGTCCATATACCTGGAGGACGTCTCCGCCGAAAGGGATCAAAAATCAAGAAAAATGAAGTCAAACTTCTTTTCAGACCTGATTCAAAGATACGCAAGGGCCGACGTGTAAGTTTCAATCAACATGTATAATTTCTGAAGCAAAATTTAAATTTTTTCTTAATTACTAGCGTCTAGGATTGTATCTAAATCTATATCAGAATTTGCATTTAACATGCCTACCACAATTGGCAGTGTAAGATGTGCTCCTGCCAGGATTCGATCAAGGAATCTTCAAGAACAAATCCAAGCCACAAAAACTGTTTCATTTGTTACTTTATCTAGCCATTCATTTATTCATTCATCCTTTCATTATTTTATTAATTCGTTCATTATCTTATTCTTCTATTTTTTCATTCGTTCATTTATTATTTCACCCTTTGTCCATTTTTTATTCGTTTCTTCATTTCTCAATTCATTCCTTCATTGATTCGTTCATTCATTTTTCATAAATTCATTCATCCATTCATGCTTTTATTCCATTGATTATAATGCTTCATACATCAGTTATTTGGTAAATTCACTCGCCCATTTACCAAGTCAAACACAGTTTGCCTTCAAGTTTTCGTTTATTTATTCCATAAACAATTTCTACAAAATTTGGCAACTCATCTCTTCTTCTAAAATAAGAAATAACATTGAAAGCAAAGGAACCTTTTTGATTCAAACAGTCCTTCTCAGAGTATCTTAAAATGTACAGGTATCTGTTCTGCTCGAAGGATGCTCGACAAGGTTGACTAAGAGGCGCAGAGATTCGTTTCAGAAGAGTTGGAAATATAACTTAGCGTACAACACACGGGATCTATTAAGATCATTGGCGATAACCGTTGGTGAAAGGAAACATGGAAATAAATCATTCTGGCATTATTCCATTCAGCAACCTGTTTCATAATATGTGTTTCCTTCCTTTTTCAGCACTTCACCAATTTTAGAGCTTGATAGGGTGCGATTGAATATGAATTTCGATTTCAAACCTTGCTCGCGTTGCTCCAGGTCGACTCAGACGAAAGTCTCTGGCTGCAGTCTTTGACATGGTTCGACTTACATTGGATAACAGAGTCCCCAACAAATAGAGCTGTCGTTTAGGATGCGTCTGGTCCACAGGATACGTTCTGCTCAGTCAAACCAGAAGCCAAATTGGCTCCATCTCATAGTCGCTTCGTGCCGAATAAAAAAGTTGACAAAATTCTGTTCTTCGACAAAGTCATGGCACGACTTATTATGCCTTGCTTCAATCTATTTAACCTAGAGAAGTTGCTATAATCTTCGGTTTTGTCTAAAGGCTGTACAGTTACAGTAGCATTGATAAATAGTTTCATGGTGAAAACCTGAACGACGAATTGAAGACAATCTAAAATACCGGAAGTATAAATGAAAATATTGGCAGCTCTTTCGCCAATTGATTGAATGAAGCATGCTTCTGATCTACTCATTGCATCTGATCTACTCATTGCAAAACACAGCATAGTGTGAATTTCGCTTCTCATCTTTTCCGGGGGGAGGGGGGCATTATATATACTTTTGGTACTGGGGATGTGCCATCGGAAAGGGTATCGTTTTCATGATTTTGGTATAAGAACGGTATCGATTTTAACAATTTTGGTATAAAGAACAAATAAATAGGCCAGTTTTTTAAAAATTTGTAAAAAGTCGGGTATATATTTTCGAGAATTTGATATAAGGTCGGGTTAACTTTTGAAGCTTGAGTGGCACGTCCCCAACCAAAATCTGGTCACGTCCCCCAGGCATCTCTCATTCACTATCAGTTGCTTTAGACATGACGTTTCGAAGTTTCGAATAAAATATATCATTAAGTTCAACCATTAATCCTGGTGTCAAAGTTGTCTCCATTATAAGAATTTAAATTTAAAGGTTAATTATCTTTATTTTGTGTTATTTTAGTTGAAAATTGAGTACTTGATAAGATCTCCTACCAATCCACCAGCTCTAGTAGAAGTCAGATTCTGGAAGAAAGTTGCATGCTCCAATTCTGATTGTCCTTCAAAGACCACAGCAAAACCAGGCAGCACTGGAAAACCAATGACCACTGGTCCTCCAAAGCCTACAATGAAACCTGGCTGCTCAAACCTTTTTGTTGAATTACAAACAGGCCCTGACTTTTTCAGAGGAGTTCTCACGCTACCAGTTTTGGAGGAAATGAATGGCTGGACATTGGCTATTCAATTTACAGAGCCGGTCGTTAGACTCAGCAATTTCATGGGAGAACTTGTCGAAGAGAGAGCAATGGCCTACTTTCTAATTAAGAATCTTGTATGGAATGGCAACCAAAGTCCAGGAGCTTTTAAATTCCAGATTATGGTTCACTTTGACCGAAACAAAATGACACAACCAAAGATAGCCATGATCAAATTTGGACCCTTCGAATGCAAAATGTACGACGCTTTGACCATCCCTCCAACTAACCCACCAACTACCCAGCCTATGACAACAAAACCACTACCTCCAGCTACCACAAAGAAACCAGAGGTGACAACTGAAGAACCCGTGGTCACTGAGGCACCTGAAGAGAAAACAACGGCTGCACCAGCCACGAACCCACCTGTTACAACCAAAGAGCCTGAAGTCACTGAGGCACCAGAAGAGAAGACAACGGCTGCGCCAGCCACTAACCCCCCTGTTACAACCAAAGAGCCTGAAGTCACTGAGGCACCAGAAGAGAAAACCACGGCAATACCACGTACAAAGCCACCGACAAAGAAGCCTGAGACCGAAGAGCCAGAAGGGAATACCACCCCTGCCGCAACAGAGCCCCCAGTTACAACCAAGATGCCTGACGTAACAACAGAAGCACCAAAAACTGAGGTATGTCGCCTTGTGATTTAGTACAGGATGATTCAAATATAACGCAGAGCAATTTGCATTCGTCAATCAAATTAGTAATGTGATATCACATTCACAGCATGCTTGACAGTTGAATTACATTCCATTTAGGATGCTTTTTGCTGTTTAGAAATGCTGAGAAAAATAGTGCTTAACAAATAATAGCCAAGGTAGGATGATTGTAAAATTTCTTTAAAACACGAAGATTCAAATATCTCATGCGGGTATGTTTAGTTGTTCCACTTAAACTGTCATGGTTTTTTTAAATGCTACCTTTGAAAGAACATGACAACATTTAACTTGAGCAGCGGCGAGAAAACGCTTGAATTCCGAGTTGAATTGAATGGCTTTGGCTTGGAAAAACTGAGTGAACAGATTTGATGAAGATATAAATGGTAGTTGAATGAAGCGAATACAAGGGCTCACGTCGTAAGTCTGTGTAACGAGACTTTGTGGTTCAAAATTCATATATAACGCTAGGGTTCGTCAGAGTAGTGGTTTTTAATATAAAGCCCGCATGCTTGAAGATATCTTTGTGACATTGGCCCAATAGGTTTCTATCAGCAATTTTCTTGCTTGGTAAATGTTTGCATTGGAGACAAAATGAATCTTTTTTCAATGTTTTAGCATTTGTCTGCTGTGAAAATTGATTTTTTTTTATTAAGATTAATTTTAAAAAGTTTACTCTCTAAGTGTTCAAAGATTTCGGATTTCATTTAATTGTTTTTACCTTGCTCTGTTTCATTTCAGCCCCCAACCACGACAGCTAAACCTACTCCAGCTGGATGTGATGCAACATATGACTACAACGAAGTCTTGAAGTTTTCATTGATGTTTTACGAAGCACAAAGATCCGGCAAACTCCCAGCCTCAAATCGCATTCCATATCGCAAAGATTCAGCTCTCGCAGATGGACAAGATGTCGGGAAAGATCTCAGTGGAGGTAAGGAAAATTAATTGTAGCTCGACGAAAATCTGATATAGATCTTTACGACTTTTTTCGTATCAGTAATTTGGAAATCTGAATCACTTCGAATGGTGAAGAATTCATTTGCAAACTGTATCAATCTGAATAAAATAAATAACAATTGTCTGTGAAATTCATTTGGTCCTTGACCAACACGTGCACAAAAAGAAATGTTAAGATTGCTAACAGAATCAAATCTTGTGTGTGCAGATTGGTTGTGCAGATTGTTTTGTCGATAATGTATCATTTCAAGTACTCGTCCTCAATAAACTAGCATAGAGCATAGGAATACATTTAGTCTGCTAGGTGTGCCAAAATGTTGTGTCGGTGTTTGCCGAACTGTACAATCATAAATTATACACCGATTTAAATGAACTACCTACAATTTTGAAGCAAAAGGCTAACTTACATGTATAAATTTGTTCCTTTAGGATCGGTGTAAATCGGTCATATCGTTCTAGGGTTATGGAAAATGTTATCTGGAAGAATTCTTGAGAAAGCTAGTTCTCTTTACGTATGCTCTGAAACATTTCAAGCAAGATTATCCGTAAATCTATGGCATGACCGATTTTAATGAAATAAATGTCTACATCTAAGTAAGGCTTTTTTCTGCTACTCTTTCAGTCAAGTTGGTGTATAATGCATGATAGTACATTCCCAGGGGGGGGGGCACTTAACTATGTTTTGTACAGGGTATGTGCCGCTGAACAGGGTATTGTTTTCAGCTATTTTGCTCCCGCACAGGGTATCCATTTTCTCAAATAGTGCTCCCTAAAGGTACACAATTTTTCAAATAATTACTCTCTTACGGGATTTAATTGGGAATTTGCAATTTCTCTTTTGTTTTCTTGCCGATTTACTCGTAGACAGGGTAAGCAATTTGGAAAAATTGCTCCCGCATAGGTTAAGAATATCTTTACCCCAGCGAGCTGCACACCTCCGAACATTTATGGGTCTAGTGCCTCCCCCCACCCCCCGGAGTACATTTTGTAAATTGCCAATAAGTCATTTTGGGACACTTGGTATTGTACTTAGTGAGTTGATAAAAGGAACCACCATTTGAAAAATCAAACTGCAAAAACTATGCATTTAATTCGCAAAATTTAAAATTCATCGCGTCAATGGGGCTTGAACTTAATTTTTAGTATTTTTCTCTTAATTTTGGATGCTTTACTTTTCCCAAAAGTTGTTATTTGCCCAAAATCATATTCCTTAACTTGTTCAAAACAAAAGGCGTACTTCAATCAAACGCAGAAATTGAAAAAACCTTCGTCCCTTGTATTGATTGGAGACGGTGTTGACATTTTATATCAGTCTTTGTAAAGAAATACTCTAATCCAAAAAACATTCTTTTGTCATCCTACAAGCTTCAGAACCGGGCTGCCAGGATCGTAACGAATAGCAGCTTTGAGACCCCAAGCAGACCACTTATCGAAGGGCTAGGTTGGAAGACCATTCAACTACTTATCAGCAATGAGTCTGAAACAATGGTCTTCAAATCACTCAATGAGCTGGCTCCACAATACTTGTGTGGACTTTTCACAAGAAACTCGCAATGCTCCGCCCGTACCCTCCGTAATACTGACACTGACGTAAGGTTACCAAAGAAAAAATCTGCGAATGGGCAAAAATGTTTTTCTTTTCGGGGAGCAAAATTATGGAATAGCCTCTCAGCTGAATCCAAACAGGCATCCTCTCTGAATAGCTTCAAAAAGTCTATTCAGACATGAGGGCGAGGCCGGATTTTGTGGCGGAGGCGTTGGCTGCTCTTGGTTGGCAAGCTGGGCTGGGGCGATTGGTGGTCCGGGTCAAGGGTCGCCGGTTGCTTTGGCTTGGCATGTCGATCGGGGGGTGGCTGGCGCTGGTGTTACAGAGTCTGCCCTTGCCCAAAATTTGTAATTTTCTTTCTCTTTGTAAATATTTTCTTTTAATATAAATTATCAATTATTGTAATTTGGTTTTAACATTATGGTTTTTGTTGTAATTAGGTTTGGACTATTTTTATTTTAGAGTATATTGTAACTGTTTTTAATGGAGGGCCCCTTGAAAATCAGCCTTTGCTGAAGGGCAACCCTCCCTAAATGAATCAAATATAAAAAATATCAAATATCAAAATGTTGGAAAGCGAATTAAATTGTGCCACCTACGTCTATTTTGAGGCCAAAGCGGAGTGAAACTATTTTCGGCGAATTCTTTATTTGATGAGTTCAAAATTGTGCATTGTAAATTATAAAAAATTCTCAAAATTAAGTTAAAGCCTCAGTAAGGATATGGAGTTGAGATTTTTAGACTCAATTTCGCTTTTTTGTGATATGATTATTCAAACAGTGGATTCTTTTTTATTCATCCAGTATGTTGACTATTGTTGCTATTATCATTGTCATTATCATAGGCTACTACGATGCTGGCGACTTCGTCAAATTTGGATTCCCAATGGCTTACACAATAACAGTGATTGCATGGGGTGTGATACAATACGAGCAAGCGTACAAATCAGCTGGTCAATACAACTTTGCTTTGGATGCGATCAAATGGGGCACAGATTATTTCATCAAATGTCATACTTCTAAAAATGAGTTTTATGGTCAAGTTGGAGATGGAGACAAAGACCATGCTTATTGGGGACGACCTGAAGATATATTTATGGCACGTCCATCGATGAAAGTCGATTCAAGTAAACCTGGTAAGAATTTCTAGCAGCCAACGCTTGTTTGCTATGTTACAGGAGCAACTGAGAAACACCAATAATTAGAAACGATTTGTCATCATATTCTTCCTGCATAGTCTTAAGTAACTGTTAGACTGTGGCAGACTCACAATTTGAAACAGTTTGAATCAGAATGTTTTAAAATCTGTTTGGTTAGGACACTCACTATTTCTGTGGTTTTGGGTTTGCAAGTACGATGTAGCTGTTCTCTTGCTCTCTGTAAGCTTTCGCTTTTTCATAGGACATTATTATCAGAAGCCAAACTCTCACATCACAAATAATAGGTATAAGAAACGTGAGTATTGGAAGAGAAGTATGTGAAAAACTTTTGATAGTTGACTATGAAATCCAAAGTATTTTTTCGCACGCTAATTGCACTGTTTTTCTCGGTATAACTTGAGTAAATTCTAGGAAGAGGCAATACGTTATAATGTTCGACGTAAGATGTTCAAGATAGTTACTTTCATTGCCTTACAGCATTATTAAACTAAACATCTGTATCATTATCATCCAGCTAGACAAAGTTCCTGTATCTCATTCGAAATTCCTAATGCTCCAGATATATTTTGAAAAAACATGATTGATGCTTTAGAACCCATTCTTACGAGAAATTAGAAAGGTCTTAAACTCAATCCGACTTGAGCTTGAGTTTAAACCTCGTGCAATCACCGTTGAACAGAACCACAGGAAAGGGGCGCTGCCAGCCTTATAAAGGGGTGGACTTAGTATGGAAATAAGTTCTGATAGGAATACCCAGTCATTTCTACATGTCCACCCCAGTCCACCACCTGGCGACGCCCTTGCCACAGACCGCTAGAAAACACATATTTATACTAACCGACTCAATTATCATATATCTACCATTACTCTTACCTTATTTATCCTTACTCTTTATTACTATCATCATTGCTATCATCTTTTCGAAATTGCTACACTTATTATCATTATCATTATCATTATCATTATCATTATCATTATCATTATCATTATCATTATCATTATCATTATCATTATCATTATCATTATCATTATCATTATCATTATCATTATCATTACATTATCATTATCATTTTCATTATCATTATCATTATCATTTATCATTATCATTATCATTATCATTATCATTATCATTATCATTATCATTATCATTATCATTATCATTATCATTATCATTATCATTATTATAACAACATTTCAGGCATCATTATCCGCCATATCTAGAGAATCACATGTAACCTCACTTTTTCAAATCGTTGTATTTATTTTTTAATCCTGAACGTAGCTATCGTGTAACAGACGTGAAAGAGTCCTGCATGGCAGGACGAAATAATGGCTTTCTATATATATATTCTTATTAATTGTACCATATTTGCTGTTTTTGTTATTGTGTTGCGTTGTTCCTCATTTGCTATAGTTCATTGAGCTTAAGCGTCTTATCTTGCTCTGAGCCTATAAGTGAAACTGGCACTTTCAACAGGTTAAACAATTTACCCTGGTTTAAAATTTTCATTGAAGTCAAATTTTGTCCAGGGAGGAGTGAAGTGAAAGAAATCCTGCCAGAAACATTTTTTCCCAAGAATTCAAAACAGTGCATGAGACGTATAAGTCACTGCTAGAACGGTTTGAATTGGTATGTGATCTTTAGAAAATTTGAAGATTCTTACACCTATCTGAGTTCAAACTGGAATAAGCTTCCAATCAGGATTCTTATAAAGGGCTTCTGATATGAAAAGTGTGACTGTAACAGCATTTAATGTAATGCCTTTGTTTTCAAAGGATCCGATCTTGCCGGAGAGACAGCTGCTGCTCTTGCTGCTGCACATATTGTATTTAAAGATAGCGATGCAGGCTATGCAACTAAGTTGCTCAGCCATGCCAAAGAGTTGTACAGTTTTGCTGACAAATTCAGGGGAGCATACAGTAACTCCATCCCAAAAGCTGCCAAATTCTACAAAAGCTGGAGTGGGTTTAACGACGAGTTGACATGGGCTGCCGCATGGCTTTATCGAGCAACAAATGATGCCACATACCTTAATGCTGCAAATAAATTCTACTCCGATTTCGGCATGGGCTCCACACCTCAAGAATTCTCATGGGACGACAAGAAGGCCGGTGTTCAAGTTCTGATGGCACAAGTTACCAAAGAGGATAAGTATAAAGGGCATTCACGCGCATTTTGTGACGGAATTCTTGCAAAAGGCAGGACCCCCAAGGGACTTGTCTACATTAGCCAATGGGGTTCCAACAGACATGCTGCAAACGTTGCTTTCATTTGCCTCATGGCAGCCGATCTTGGTATAAAAACAGATGCTTACAGGAAGTTTGCCCGTTCTCAGATCCATTACATGCTTGGTGACTCTGGTCGCAGTTACGTCGTCGGTTTTGGAAAGAATCCACCTACAAAACCTCATCACAGATCAAGCTCATGCCCGAATGTTCCTGCATCATGTGATTGGAACAACTTCAACAGTGCCAGTGCTAATCCCCAAGTTTTGTATGGTGCACTTGTCGGTGGTCCTGATAGCAATGACAACTATGTTGATGATCGAAAAGATTACATCAAAAATGAAGTTGCTTGCGATTACAATGCTGGCTTCCAGTCTGCTGTTGCTGCTCTGAGACACCTCCAAACTGAAGGCAGTTGTTGATCGATTTGGCTCCAATTTTAGCAAACTTTGGTGGTTGTTTTTTTTTTAATCCTAAGATTTGGACTTAAATAACATTATTGAACATACTGACAGCAGAAAAGGCAGTTTCAGATTAATGGAATGTTAATGTAATGCTGTAAATTAACAGTGCATGTTTCATTTTATTTTATTTACTTATATGATTCAGCTTTAGCTATAGTATTTATAGTATTCTCTGATTTATCAGCAGGCGTTGGAGAAAGGTGTTTGGGGATTCGGTATGTACTTTACCTTGAAAAGTAAAAAAAAGCCTTCATCTAGAATAAGTAGCAGTAATTTCTTTTCATTCAATATTCCAGGCAATGTTTGTCTTTCTGTATTGTTGATTATCCTAAACACTACCAAAAGTGTAAGTTGTTTACCACATCAAAAGAATTAATAGGCATAAACTGAGACTAAAATATAAAGCGGACATTTTATGAGGGGGGGAAATAGAAAATTTCTGTTGTCTTTTGGCTTTGGTACCATGGGTATCACAAGGGACTTTACTTGTGAGTCGATAAAGGATTCCATGTAACTATTCCACATCGTTAACCAACCTCCCCCCCCCAAAATAGCGGTTCGGCCCAGGAATCATAGCCCGGCAGAAGAACGCAGTAACTATATCGTAATTCCTCTTCACGTATCGTTAACCATAACTCGTAATCTACTAACTAAATTACATATCTACTAACTATCCTTTTTGTGGGGAACGGAAGCGATTGTGCGGCAGCAAAACCTAAGAGTACTGGATTTTGGCCGCTCATCGGAAGCAACCTGACAGGAATAACTGTTTCTTATTTATTGATTTATTTATTTATTTTGATTTATTTTAACAGGGTTAAATACATTCAGTAAAGTTTAGATAACTGATTTACAATGTGCCCTGCTTAAAAACAAACTAACCTAATACATTGCTAATATAAGTCAACTTTAATATCCTATATAAAAGAAAAGAAACATTTATAAAAAGAAAGGGGCTCAGAAGTCATATGTATATGCTGAACGTTGGTTTAGAAGATCA
>REGM01000026.1:1904011-1925162 GCA_004194415.1 Aurelia aurita | reverse complement strand
GTATAATTTTGTTATGGACATTTTTAGTTTTTTTTAATGCTATTTAACTTAAGTTAGCAACATTTGTAAATTAGGTTTTTACTTTGTAGTCTTTTTGCACGGCCCCCTGTAAAGCAGTCTCCACAGGGCTGACGGGGCTACCGTGGTTAAATAATATAAAATGAAATGAAAATGAATATGTCTTTTTCATATCATAGAATTCTCAAGCTGTAAAGCTGTATATGATGCCGGTTACACAGCAGATGGGATATACTTACTAAGCAACATGGGATACCATTATTGTGTAATGTCCGCACCGAATGGCTGTACTGGCAATGGTTGGACACTGGTCATGAAAACAATTGGAAACCTGGTTTGTGATCTATCTTCGTTTTCTTGTGAGCTCATACAATGCGGGTGTGAACGTTGCCTTGATCTTCCAAAACGATCACATATCTGCCAGACCATGGGCAATAACCCACTGGTATTGTTGCCTAAAGTATATTCTTACCCATTTTGCCATCTTGATTTGTAATCTGAGTCCAGAGAAGTTATAGACCTTCCTTCAACCAGAGAGTCCATATCTTAAAGCTTTCCTCAAGTTGAGTGAAATATTCCTCAATTTTATGTTGTTCTAAAAAGCCTTGCTCCTGAAATGGCCATGAGACTGCCATGTTTTTCTGATTCTGCATTATGACGTCACTAAACAACGATGCTAACATAGTTTACTCGTTCTGGTCTGCCATCAATTTGAAACTTCTTTTCGTGCCTCTGTCAACTGTCATCTCCTACGCAGTGTGCCATTATCAAGGTTTTTTGTAACGTTATGNTCCATGTAGTGGCTGTATATGATGCCGGTTACACAGCAGATGGGATATACTTACTAAGCAACATGGGATACCATTATTTTGTAATGTCCGCACCGAATGGCTGTACTGGCAATGGTTGGACACTGGTCATGAAAACAATTGGAAACCTGGTTTTTGATCTATCTTCGTTTTCTTGTGAGCTCATACAATGCGGGTGTGAACGTTGCCTTGATCTTCCAAAACGATCACATATCTGCCAGACCATGGGCAATAATCCACTGGTATTGTTGCCTAAAGTATATTCTTACCCATTTTGCCATCTTGATTTGTAATCTGAGTCCAGAGAAGTTATAGACCTTCCTTCAACCAGAGAGTCCATATCTTAAAGCTTTCCTCAAGTTGAGTGAAATATTCCTCAATTTTATGTGGTTCTAAAAAGCCTTGCTCCTGAAATGGCCATGAGACTGCCATGTTTTTCTGATTCTGCATTATGACGTCACTAAACAACGATGCTAACATAGTTTACTCGTTCTGGTCTGCCATCAATTTGAAACTTCTTTTCGTGCCTCTGTCAACTGTCATCTCCTACGCAGTGTGCCATTATCAAGGTTTTTTGTAACGTTATGAATCAAGATAACACAATGGGTAATAACATAAGTGAGGCCACAATATAAACTAATTTAGTCAATAATACCGGTCCATTATTGCCAATTATTAGACAGAAAAATTACAGACTTTACAGCCGGGTTTTCAGCCAGTTTTACAAGTTTTCGAATCAACCTTTCTTTGGAAATCACTCATGATTTGTGAACGAAAGGTCTGATTTCCATTGGGTGAACTCTTACAAATGAGAACAGATGAAGAGAATTAAATCTCTGAATGCATATGATTTTATGGATTTGGCCAAGTCGCTGTGCAAGTCCAATGACTTTCTTGTGCAAGTCGAAACGAGGAGTGTCTAAGCACATAAGGACTAACAAGGGCAGATTTCGAATCAACAGCATCCATTGCTGTTTTTTGACATGACAACAGTGCGATAATTAATACTTTTTCTTTTTGTGATAAATGAGGTCTTACTTCTTTTCTTCCAGGAAACTTTCAAATATGGTGCGACATATTGGACTAGCAGCAATATGTATAACCAAGTCTTTTCGCTAAAGCAAGGGATGGGTGGAGAGGAAGCAAAATTTGACGCCTACAATAAGCTTGGTTTGACAAAAATTTGTGTTGGCTTAAAGTACAACGGCCAGACAAAGTACTTAGAGATTCCTTTCAGCGCAACTTCAATGTTATCATTGATCAATGCTGGCCCTAGAGGTAAGAATCATCATCATAATCATCATCATCATTATCATTATCATTATCATCATCATAATCATCATTATCATCATCATCATCATCATCATCATCATCATCATTATCATCATCATCATCATCATCATCATTATCATCATCATCATCATCATCATTATCATCATCATCATCATCATTATCATCATCATCATCATCATCATCATCATCATCATCATCATCATCATCATCATCATCTTTATCATCAACAGAAACGTTAATTTATGGTAAAGACCCTGTTCTCCCGATGATCCTTTGCCGTCCGTAATACAGACAAGACAAGAGTATAGCTCAGACAAGAGCATAGCTCATACAGCTAATACAGACAAGAGTATAGCTCACATAGTTAACATAGCTAATACNATCATCATCATCATCATTATCATCATCATCATCATCATCATTATCATCATCATCATCATCATTATCATCATCATCATCATCATCATCATCATCATCATCATCATCATCATCATCATTATCATCATCTTTATCATCAACAGAAACGTTAATTTATGGTAAAGACCCTGTTCTCCCGATGATCCTTTGCCGTCCGTAATACAGACAAGACAAGAGTATAGCTCAGACAAGAGCATAGCTCATACAGCTAATACAGACAAGAGTATAGCTCACATAGTTAACATAGCTAATACAGACAAGAGTATAGCTCAGAATAAGGAGTACTTTTTTTTAGGACACCCGGTACATTCCATCTTCAAATGAATGTTGTTATGCCATCGCGTTTGAACTCAAACAGCAGACATTTCTGAAAATAGTTGGAGGATCAGGAAAGCTGTGTTCCTTGGCGCTATTTATGTTCCCGCCTTTGTGCATTCAAAATACGTTGTTTGCAGCTAATGTGAGGTTTTGATGGTTCGCACACGTGCAAACGATCATCGGGAGCACAGGGTCTTTAAATAGGCTCACAAATAAATGCAGCTAAATTACAGCTAATTCGGGCCTACTATCTATCATACAATTAAAGATTCATTCACAATCGTTGAAAAACAAAAATAGAATAAAATGACGTATGATAGCTATGTATCACGTTAGATACCCAATATCTGCGGCATATATGTTTTGCATAGCCTACAGTGCATTTCTCGCCCTTCCAACATCACATCTGGTTTTTAAAAATAGGTATAAGAATAAGGTTTGTCGTCCATATCTACTTCTTTAGTTATCTTCTTCCAGAATTTAATTACACCAACTAGGAAATTTAATGATATTTATGTAAACAGAGTGTGTCTTCACTGTATCGATAAAAGAACTGTATTTCCCATTGCAGGTGTCCACTTTAAAACTAAAGTTGGTTCTATTTAGCTTCATAACTTGTGCTATGTTATGTGGCCTAATGGAAATACCTAATCGAAAATAGACAGAAATACCTTCGATTGCAGGAAATCTAGCAAAACTTTCGGCTCAGATGTCGAAAAAATTTAGATGAACAACCTGGCCAAAAATATAGAGCAAAAGAATACCAAAAATTTTCGAGTAGTCCTGAGATAACTCCAGTTTTCTGAATTCAAGGGAAAGTTTTGAGAAAAAATTAAAGCCAACGTTGAAGGAAACATTGCTATTTATACATCTTTCGATTGCCTAGACAAAGCAGAACAACGCCCTCTTACCGTTTTTGGATAGGTCTAATAGTATTGGAGAACTTAGCTGATTTCTGAAGAGGATGCGAATATTTGGTTGAAGCTTCAGTGAAATAGAAGAATTTGCAACAGAATAATTTTATGTTTTGATATGGGACGAGTGCAGTTTAGTTGGTGGCGCAAAATGACATATTCCTCTGGCAGATATTGGGCAAAGCAAGCCCCTAATCCTAAGTAACCCTTTCTTACTCTAACCCTGATTTATCCTAAGAAACTCTAAATTACCCTACTTACCTAAAACCCTTTTCTGAAACTATCTTTCCGTATGACATACCAGGTGATCCGGAGAAAGTAAACCGAGAAAATCTGTTACAGAAATTAAAATAATCCACGGAAATGAATGATTTAAATGCTGTTTGGTAGCTAAATAGCTAGGCTACATCGCTACTATTTTTTGCTGTATTTATCGACATCACAAACTGGCGAAATAAAAGGTTTAGTTCTAAAACCCGGCGAAAGTTATCAAAAATAGGGGATCGAGTTTGATCAGCTGCGAAGCGACGACAAAATGAGCAGACCAGCCTAGGATCATGGAGTTCAGATTGGGTGCATCAAAACCCAAGGGTGTACTCTGATATAATTAGGATAGGAGTGCTCAGGCGGGGGTGCCAAACATCAATGTTTTTTAAGCTTTTTGTTAGAAATATCCTTCCTCGTCAAATTGAAGAAATTTGGCTATTTTTCTTGTAATGTCTACATAATAACCAGCCATTTTATATAAAACTTCGTCTTAGATGTATCTTCATTCGTTTTATAAAATAATCTTACTGTATGGCCTACTGTGGAAGAATTTTGAAGCCTAGAAAAACTTTCCCTGCCTCTGTTATTTTGCTTCTCTGGTCCATTAAATGAACATGAGGTGAAACTTTGGACTTTTACAAATGAAATAACGTTTATTTCAAAGTCAGTGGAGCGACCATGGGGTAATATGGGCCTACTTAGAACTCAGCCATAACTCAAATTCAACCAAGCCATGAATTGGTTACAATTTTGCACTTATATTCATCCTGCCACGTTGTTTTCTGTCTAAAATGTGAACAAGGCTTTGCTTCTACTGCAATTGCTGTCTTGTAACCAATAAATGGGCGAAAACAAACAGCAAAAGTTTTTAATTGATCATTACTATCAAATGCGATCCCTCCAAGTCAAAACGATGGCGGATCACCGCATAAGGAGAGCAGTTTCATTTTCGTTGCGGGAAAGGGATTACTTGCGATCAAAGGCAAAGATTTGTAGTTTATTGACAAGAAAATAATTGGGGAATATGATTTCATTAATTTCTTTAATCATTTACCTTTTAATATTTCCCCATTACACGAGTTTTGAAAGTAGACACATTTTTCCCGATGAGCGGAAAAATGGGCCTATTTTAGTTGCCTAAATAGAAATTTTTAAAAATACGCAACTGCGTCTATTAGATCTGAGATTTTTTGGGAAGAAACAAGAAGCATTGGGTGTCAATTAAACTAAAAGTTTGAAAGGATTTGTACTTTACTGTGGTTCTACCAGCTATGTATTTTGAGAATGTGCTCAATTTAGACCCACATTACCCCCACCCTACCCTACTAGGAGGTTTGGTCTGACATGCCTATTGCCAAGGCAGGATAGGGTGGGGGGTAATGTGGGTCTAAATAGAGCAAAATCTCAAGATACATAGTTAGTAAAACGACAGTAAAGTACAAATACTTTCAAACTTTTCGTTTAATTGACATTCAATGCTTTTTGAGTCTTCCTAAAAAATTTCAGCTCTGATAGACGCAGTTACATGTTTTGAAAAAAAATATCTTTTCAGGCAACTAAAATAGGCCCACTTTTCCCGACGAGTGGTGAGGGCAGTGAGTCTATTTTCAAAACTCCCATAATAGGGGAATATTAAAAGATAAACGATTAAAGAAATTAATGTAATCATATTCCCCAACCTTTGCTATTCGACAAAGTGCCAATCTTTGCAATTTATCGCAAGCAATCCCGTTGCTGCGACGAAAATGAAACTGCTGTCCTTATGCGGTGATTCACCATCGTTTTAACTTGGAAGGCCGTGATCGAATTTGATAGTAATGATCAAATGAAAACTTCTGCAGTTTGTTTGTACACATTTACTGGTTACGAGACAGCAATTGCAGCAAAATCAAAGCATTTTTCACATTTTAGACACAAAACAGCGTGGCAGGATGAATAGGTACGAAATTTTAAGTAATTCAAGGCTTTGTTGAATTTGAGTTATGGCTGAATTCTCTGTAGGCCCACATTACCCCACTTAGTAAAGAAATATACAAAAAAGAATTATCGCTTCAATGACTTTGAAATAAACGTTATTTCATTTGTAAAATACCAAATTTTCACCTCAAGTTCATTTAATGGACCAGCAAAGCAAAATAACAGTGGCAGGCGGAATTTTTCTGGGCTTTGAAAAATTCTTCCGCAGGCGGTTCAGTAAAATTATTGTATAAAACGAATGGAGATAAATCTAAGACAAACGTTTGATTTAAAAAGACAGCTTATTATGTAGGCATTCGAGAAAAATGACTAACTTTTCTTAGATTTGACGAGGATGTTTTTGGCAAAAGCTTATTCGACTCACTTTACCCCGTAGACCCACATTACTCCCACCCTACCATAATGCAAAACGCATTCCTTATCGTCTGGTACTGATCAAATCGATCCCCTGTTTTCAATGACTTTCGACGGGTTTTAGATTTGCCTGGTTTCACTAAATCCTGATTTCGGCCAATTTGCGTTATAGATGAAAACAGCAAACAATAGTAGGAATGTAGCCAAGCCATGTACCAAACAACGTTTAAATTATTGATTTCAGTCCATTGGTCTATTACGTGTAACAAGTTTTCTCGGTTTACTTTTTTTGGGTCGCCCGGTACACAACCTAACATTCGAATGCCGCCCCCTAAATTGCACTCTAGCCTTTGATTTTACATGAAACTGCGAATATCATGTTTGTCCATTTCAAGGAACTACCCTTGGCCGTTCCAAATGGCTAAGCATGATTCCTGGTACACAACTTCAAGCCAACTGCAACAGAGAGGGCATTAACCCACTCAACCAACTGCGTATTGGAATAGCAGGCAATAACCAAAACGACTGCAACTCGGTAGATTCCTACATTGGGATNATTTTCGGTCGATTTTCATACCCATTTTTAAGGATTTTGAGGGGAAAAGCCTCTTGAAATTGCTACAAATCAAGGTTTATTTCACTTTAAACACACAATTATGAAGATAAAGTTACCACCAACCAAGTTTCAGAACTAAATTGAAAAAAATCAAACATTAAAAGCAAAAACTCGACAAGTTTCCTGTTAAAATTTGAAAAGCTACCCATTTCTAGTCGAACATTTACATTTTCAGACCCATATTTAGGGATTCTTGAGGTTTAAAACCCACCCTTATGGGCGGCACGTTCCCGTTGCTCTCTATATGGAAGTTACCCCCCCGGGGGTCTATTACGTGTAACAAGTTTTCTCGGTTTACTTTTTTTGGGTCGCCCGGTACACAACCTAACATTCGAATGCCGCCCCCTAAATTGCACTCTAGCCTTTGATTTTACATGAAACTGCGAATATCATGTTTGTCCATTTCAAGGAACTACCCTTGGCCGTTCCAAATGGCTAAGCATGATTCCTGGTACACAACTTCAAGCCAACTGCAACAGAGAGGGCATTAACCCACTCAACCAACTGCGTATTGGAATAGCAGGCAATAACCAAAACGACTGCAACTCGGTAGATTCCTACATTGGGATTGGCATCAGAAAGCGGCCTTTTTGCCAATCAGGCTATACGGTCAGGTCGGGGAATACGGCGTGCCTTTACAGTTCGTTGAAGTGGATTGCAACCAAGAAAAGTGCTGATAGCTTCATACTAATACAATAATCACTAACAGAAAAAGTAAGTCTGACACTACCGGGTGACCCATAAAACGTCAAACTTTTTCAAAAATCATCAAAATTGATTGTGTTGCCGATCAAACATTACTTTTGTGCTTTCTTTCAAAGATGAAATTAGCTCCCTGATCGATACTTTTCATTCAGAACGATTCAAAAGCCATATTTTAAGCTATAAAGGATGTCCCGAAAAATTGCTCAACGTTTGATTAAGTCACGCGCGATAGGAAACGAGTTTGGTGTTTCGAGTTTATAACAAGCAGAAGGCAAGAGAATTAATACATACATTACAGGTGAGTCGAGCAACAAACTCGAAACACCAAACTCGTTTCCTATCGCGCGTGATTAAATATTGAAAAATAAGATGAACAGGCTCTTTGGAAACATAACCCTGTCTCTAAGACCTTGAATTAATTTTAGACACAAGAATCTCGCAAATCCGCTGTAAATTCACCTAGTTACGAGTTTTTGAAGTTCAAGTTTGTGCGAAAGCTGAAACCAGATACCCCTAAATCACTTGATCTGCAACAAGCTCTGAAATCGAAGGTACAAGAAGGTTATCGAATTTTATACCTCTCGTTAATATCAGAGCGAAGAAAGTTGGACTTCAAAAGTAATTTAATTCTTGTAACCAAGGTTAAATTCGCTGAAGAAAGCTAGTATCCAAAAAATTAAATCAAAATTTTATCGATGAAATCCTGAGTCATTTTCAAACTTTGCTGAATCGAATTCTTGCAAGCATACATAGCCTTGAATAAATTTTAGAAAAAGTTAAGCCTGGTTTCCATATGATCGTTTGTGTCGTTCCCGTCGCTGAAAAAACATACCAGCGACCGTAGCGACACGAACGATTTGATGGAAACTATCATTTTTTCTGCCAGCGATCGTAGCGACGCGAGCGACACCCTGTCGCTGAGATAGAAAAATTTCTATCTCAGCGACGCGAGCGACTGCCAGCGATGGAAATTTTTTAATGGAAACCACTTTTCAAAAAGTCANAAAATTTAATCGATGAAATCCTGAGTCATTTTCAAACTTTGCTGAATCGAATTCTTGCAAGCATACATAGCCTTGAATAAATTTTAGAAAAAGTTAAGCCTGGTTTCCATATGATCGTTTGTGTCGTTCCCGTCGCTGAAAAAACATACCAGCGACCGTAGCGACACGAACGATTTGATGGAAACTATCATTTTTTCTGCCAGCGATCGTAGCGACGCGAGCGACATCCTGTCGCTGAGATAGAAAAATTTCTATCTCAGCGACGCGAGCGACTGCCAGGGATGGAAATTTTTTAATGGAAACCACTTTTCAAAAAGTCAGCGATTCCAGCGATCGCAGTGATGTTCTGCGCATCTGCGCATCTGAGCCCAGTCTCATTATTGTGAGCCTGTGATGCAAATTGAGCGACAGCAGCGATCATATGGAAACAACTCGATCGCTCCTGTCGCTCGCGTCGTTCGTGTCGCTCGTGTTGCTGAAAGAATTTCCAGCGAAGGGAACGACAGCAGCGATCATATGGAAACCATTCGATCGTTCCTGTCGTTCGGGTCGTTCGTGTTGCTGAAAATTTACCAGCGACGGGAACGACAGGAACGATCATATAGAAACCAGGCTTTAGGTTATCGACAATTCCTTTCAATCCCTATTTTGTTTGCTCTGAAATAAACGAGAAACAAAACAAAGGATAGTCCCATGCAACTTTCACTACAAATGCCAACGAGTAGCCTTTGGTTTCAGCTTTCGCACAAACTTGAACTTCAAAATTCATAACTCCGTGAATATGCAGCGGATTTGCAATATTGTACTGTCTAAAATTAATTCAAGGTCCCGGGATAAGTTTATCTTAACATGTAGCACGTTGATTAGATCGCTATTTGTTATATTTAGTCAAACGTTGAATCATTTTTTTGGGACACCTTGTAGTATTGTACAAACTATTTCAAATTTGAACAAAAAGATATGCGTTGCGATTTCGTATGAAATTTTGAAAGATAAATGTCAAAAGAACTTTAATTCAGACATAAGCAAACAATCGGATTGGTTGGAAAGGTTGAAAATTAAAATTTATAATCAACCGTTGCGGTTACAGAGTATACATCAAGACCAAATGCAGAAACTCCCACAAGCTCAAAGCTACGCATAGACTTTGCAACAAGTATTAAGTTAATTTGAACCATGACACAAAAGCTCTAAAACAAGTTGTCAAGAACTGCAACATCATCAAATTTTGTGATTTTCATAAATTTCCGTTTTTTGGGTCACCCCGTATTAACAATAAATGGCAAGCCTCCTCCGCAGACACTTTTGTATCGCAAGCCCAGTCCCACCCACAGATACACTCCTTTCCAAAGCTTTTCCAAAGGCACTCTGTGAACGAAATACAATTTCTTGCACAAAAGTAGCATCTTGCTTAACTCTAAAATGTGCATCATCTTAAAATACACATAGAGCATCTGATGTCAAAAGGAAGAGAGACAAAACAAATGACTTAACGTTGGTTTTTAATATAGACGTGGGAGCCGGAAAGGCGGGGGGGGGCAGGAGGCATCGTGCTGTGCCTCTCAATTAATTTCAAAGGTGCACTTTTTAGCTTTAAAGTTCCCTTTTCTCGGCCTTATTATGGTTTGAAAATGCCCCCCCTCCACTTCTAAACAGTTCCCCTTGTGAGAGCGGTGTCCTTCAAACTAAAAGAAGCTTCATACGTCCTTGGTTTTTAATGATAGATTTGAGACTGGATGATGTAAGAACACCCTCTGGAAATGAGTTTACTCAAGACTTTAAGACTCGTTAGTCACTTTCAAATAAGGAATTGTACTCGTACCACAAATGTGAGGAATTTCGTATTACTTGCAGCCCATAAAGAAATGCTCACCTGAATCGACCTTGTTTAATCTGCAGTGATCACTGACTTTTTATAAGTGTAAGGCTAAATGCAAAGTACTTTGAGATATAAAAGCTAGGAAAAGGATGGAGCATTGAGATTTTCGGATCGTTGGATTGAGGCAATATTCTTTTACCAGCAAGAAATACCAAAATTTCTCTATAGTTTTTGAGTGGAAATTTAGAGGAAACGGACAATTTTCTTCAGGAAATTGAAAGGAAACGAACATTTCCATTTCCCTCTTGGGAAATTATTGGGAAACAGTCCGTTTAAAATTTCATGATTTTCTGATTTGGAAATGTAGAATGATAGAACTGTAGAATGATAGAATTGCATCTTAAAATCTGTTGTCTTGAGAAACTTAGGTGGATTTCCACTTTAAAACTTCAACTCGTATCGACTCGAGTGGTACCATAGAGCATGCGCAAATAATGTCTATTTTGATTATTTCAACTATCTTTCACGTGTAGCCATCTAGGTATAGAAAGATGCACCAAACAAATTTTCTCGAAAGGAGCACATATGCGGAGCGACAGTGGGTCGTCATGAATACAAAAGTGTCGGTGGAGGTTGTTGTTTAATTTGAATGACTAATATTTAACTTTAAACTAACGAAACAATTTCTTTCCAGGACTGGTCTAGATAGAAATAGATCACTCTGGTTGTTTGGTAAATTAATTTACTTCTTTCGACAAACCATCATATGTTGAAACTATTTTCCTTGATTCTACAAAGATCAACCATGTGCTTCATGTCACGCGAGCCCCATTCGGGTCGACGCGGGTCTTACCAAGGGCAACAGGACACTGCATGATTGAAAAATTCACTATGTTTCTCTGTGGTCAACATTTATGTAGGCGCTATTCTTGTCCGATTAATGGAATTGATGTGACTACCGGGCAGGGCTGCATTGATTTTGTTGGGGGCCCTGGGCCCAAAACTAATCGGGGTCCCTTTAACTACAAATAAAAATGTTCGTGCCACATGCATGGTATCATTTTCCATATTAGCTTATTACATTTGTATGGTAAAGGCCATAGATTTAGTCATGACAAAACAAGTTAACACGGTCCGTCGGAGCGAAATTTATATTGAGAGGCTGACGCTCAATGCGAGTGGAGCCAACTAAAATGGGGGTCGGGGGATTACACCCGGAGTGAATTTTTTGAAACCACGTCCTTCAGATCAATGGAAAACGCTTCTCTTGCGAAAATATACAAATTTATAGAGCGAAAGATTACAATTGGCGAAAGGCTTCCTCGTGAAATTGTGAAAATACGGCATTTACAAATCATGTAGGAATGAATTGTTTTGTGAAGTAATCTATCAAACTTGCATGGTTTCACTTGCTGATTTAAAATTTACTCGGGCCCCCCCCAAATTCAAGAATGTTAGGGGGCCCCTGCCCAATGGGCCCATGGGTAAATGCGCCATTCCTACCTAGTGGATTGGAAAAAAGTTTTGACGTTTGAATAATCCGCAAAATTTGGTTTTGTTAGCTAATAATCTTCAACGTTTCTTCTTTTTCAGCAGTACATAAAAACCTATTTTTTTGAAAGTCAGGCTGAATTAGGGGAATTAGGTTCTTATCTTAAAGGTACTAATGTTAATTTTAGGGTATGAAGGTTCCTAAAGGTTCTTATTTGAATGGTCCCTTGTGTAAACCTTTCAGGAGTCGTCACCAAGCGATTTTCAGCCCTGTAACTTGTTTTTGCAATGTTATTAAGGGCCTAATAACTAATTCTAAGCTTCCAAATAGAAGAGGAGGACGTACAGATTCAACAGCCAACTAGGACGAAAACGAACTTAATAAGGACAATAAAAAAATCCACTTTATTAACTTGTCATAAGAACAAAATTTTCCATCAACCTGAAACAGGTTCCTACGAGATGCATAATTTAGGAAGAACAGCCGAGGGCTACAGCCCCCCCGTCGCCAGCCCTGATTCAAAGCGGTAAGGACAATCAATATTCCTAAAGTAAAAGTCTCTCGCAAATCAGATGTCACGTGAAAATAACCCGCGAATAAAACCGATGAAGAGTTTTGCATGAGCAATTTTGCGTTATCACAAATCTCACGTGACATCGAATTTGAAACAGACATTAGTGTTATCTTCGATGCAATAACTCAATCAAAGGACCCTTGGGGGGACTCACGTTAAATTTATTATTGAGAAGGTCGTAGGAGATATATCATTTTTAGAAAATCCCATTACATAACAATGTTTTTCAGCTTCAAAAACTTCAATTGCTTCTAAAAACAAGAACAACTTTTATAAAAAATGAAACCTTCAAGAAAAAGTTCATAAGCTGACTTGACAAGCCTTGAAAATGTTCTTTGAGGACGTTATTTAAACCTTCAAAAGCTGTAAAAAATGTCAATGAAAAAGTATGGGGAAGCTAGTTTCTAGCTAATATCAAAGTACATATCTGAAAAGGCAGCATTCAAACTCTGTTCCATTGTTCCTGAGCTGCGACGGAAAATCTACAGGGTTACTTCTTAGGCGTACAAGATGTCCTATTGCCCTCAACTCTGTATGTTCTTGCAATCAGATTCCGAGAAAGCCCTTCAATGTTAACATTGACGTCATTACTGTTTTCAGCAACAATGAGTCAATCCTTACTTGAATGCAAGGCTAGCCTGATAACCAGACCCGATTTCAAAGGAAATAGTTTCCTTTGAAATCGGGTCTGGTTACTAATATTGTGCACCCAAGAAACTGAACAGCCCATTGTGGTATTAAAAGAAAGAATTTGTTTTGATCATTTGCATATTTACGTAATTACATTTGAATTGAAGTCAGTCAGCCATGACACAGACATAAAATCCTATTTGTTTAGCCTGTCCTTTCTCCCAATCAAGCAGAGCTTTCGAACAATTATTGCACCGGAGACAAGTAATATCGCATGGCATGATCACAAGCTTTGTTTGTTGAAAAACAATCGACCAGACAATCGCTGTCTGTTTAAAAACAATTCCCAATTATCACAGGATACAGGAGACACGAAATTTCCCACCCACCCCATAGACTCTACTTGTACTTTGTACACGTGAGTCAAAAAGGAAAATTAAACATTAATGTAATTTTCGAATTTTTGCAATTGTTCAAATGCCGAAACTTCTTTCTTACTTACCTGATACAAGCAGTTATGTAGCCTGCGTGCAGCCTCAACGCTCCTCACCCAAAGAGGCTGCACGCTGGCTAGCAGTTATGGCAATCAAATTTGTCAGTCTGAGGGTCAGAATCGCTTCTAGAAATGTTAGTCAGGCACGCACCGATAACACGAATCGCGCCTTCACAAGGGGAGACGATAGAGAGAGGATCAACAGTGAATGCTCAATTCATTTACTGGGTTCCTAAAGGCTCGAGTGGCATGAAACGCAAGGCTTTCCAGGGCATGGCAAAGAAAGGCGCTTCCACTATCAAATTAGTTTTATCAACGTACAATTTTCCCTATCTTCAAGCCTGATTTAAACTAAAAGATTTTTTGGTGCGGCACAAACAGCATATTCCAGTCCGTAAACAACATTGATAACACGTCGAAAAAACGTTGATTAATAGTTGTTCAAATGTTGACGAAACGTCGATGAAATGTTGAAGATAAAAATTTTGTCAACTTTAAAATGCAAACGTTAGATCAACGTTATTTCAACGTCATATCACCTGTAAATTCTAACGTTGAAATGTGTCAGAACATTATCTTAATGGAATGTTGATATCTAGTTGGTCAAAGTTGAAACCTTGCATCAACCAGAATGCAACGTTGAATCAGCCTGACTTTACCCAGTGGGTTGGCACGCGCTCCAGATCTTTTTCAGCATAGCATTTATACTGCAAGTTTTATCCGAACCGAGCAACACGTGTTCGATTTTTACCAATGTTTGGACTGTGTAATGGTCCTGGATGTTTTTGTACGGCATCAGTTTATCCATGCTGAGCCAAAATGTTTTAGTGTAAACGGTGCTAACAATATCTTAACGGTAGCAGAAAGTGCATATGTTGTAATAACATCATCCATTGTTATTGAATGGCACGTCAGTACAAAGCGATCTTCGAATGCAATACAAGCAAATTTATTTCTATGGCCGATTAGTAAAGCCGCGAAAATAAAGGAATCAAACCATAAAGAAACCCTTCAACCAGGATGGTTGACTAACTCGTGCATGCGGAAAGGTGTTTTCCAGGGAAGAGATGACTAAATATCAACAGAAGGCAAATAGATGTAGACATCTACCTCGGGCATTTTAGGATATTTAATTGGGAAACTGAGCATTACAGTGTTCGAATTACACAACAAATGTGTATATGTTTTAACTTTTTAAATTAGATGCATGAAACCGGAAGTAGATGGCTAGATCTATCCTTCTACGTATGATGTATATTCATGTCCTCTCTTACCAACTCATTTTCGAATGAACAATGAGTGAGACAGCCATCGAGACTTAAGGACATCTTTGCGGCTTGATTTATTTACACTTGCAGCCGCAGACAATTCATCCCCAGTCCATTAAAAGCAAGGGATGCAAAATATTTTCAAAAATCTGCTCTTGTTCCAGGTAGAACTGTGAAACTGAGGAAATAATCATAAAATAATCAAACAATCTTGAACTAATCAAATAATCGCAAAACAATCCCAAAATAATCAATTAATAATCACAAAATAATCACAAAGTAAGCACGATAATCACAAAATAATCATAAAATGATCAACAATAATCACAAAATAATCATAAAATATTCACAAAGTAAGCACGATAATCACAAAATAATCATAAAATGATCAACAATAATCACAAAATAGTCATAAAATAATCACAAATTAAGCACGATAATCACAAAATAATCATAAAATGATCAACAATAATCACAAAATAATCATAAAATAATCACAAATTAAGCACGATAATCACAAAATAATCATAAAATGATCATTAAATGATCACAAAATAACCACAAAATAATCATAACATAATCATAAGGTAAGCACGATAATCACGAAATCATCATAAAATGATCACAAAGGAAGCACTATAATCACGAAATAATCATAAAATGATCACAAAGGAAGCACTATAATCACGAAATAATCATAAAATGATCACAAAATAATCACAAAATGATCACAAAATAATCATAAAATAATCACAACATAATCCACATAATAATGACAAAGGAAGTATCTCTTGTGATAAATAATCTCGTACACATTTTTGGGAGTGACTTGCCCTTAGATTAAATTCTCGTCCTGATTTATATTCATATGTATGTATGTATGTATGTATGTATGTATGTATGTATGTATGTATGTATGTATGTATGTATGTATGTATGTATGTATGTTAGATAGAACACCATTTCGGTAATACCTGTATTACAGAGGAGCAGCTCCAAGAGTTTGTTAAAGTTCTCANAAATGGATGCCAGAAATTAAAGAACAACTATTCAAAGAGGCATGACCGCATTGTAGATAAAATAGGAAATGATGTCAAATCGAATGAGAACACAGTCATCATTAACAAAACAGTTAGAACTGCGCTGCAAGAATCAGGATTAGAATCTGAAGATAACGACGAAGAATTATTGAATCTGAAACCAGACATTTTGATAAAAGAAGAAAATAGGATAATTATTCTGGACATAGCTTGTCCATATGATCTTTACCTGGCAGAACTTTATGAACTGAAATTAGATAAATACCGAGATTTACAAAGATACATTACAGAGAAATTTCTACCATGCAAGGTTGATGCAATAGTTATTGGATCTCTAGGGACAGTTCATACAAATGCTCTGAAAGTTTTAATAGACACTGGAATGTCTAAAACAAAAGCGAAAGGACTACTAAAGTGGAGCTCGACATCATGTATTATAGGATCACGGCAAATTTGGAACATCAGATGCAAACTGGTAAAGGAAAATTGAAAATGAAACTGAACAGTAGAACAGATAAAATCATATTTTGGCAGAGCAGAACAGAAAAGAATTGTTAGTTTTACTTGAAAGGCTTGGAACTATTTGGACACATTAAACGAACAGCGTATTTTAGAGCTCTCGTAGTTTAATAAATATAACTCTATGTATCAATTTGCCACAAAATTAAAATTAAAAATATTTACAAGTTTTATGATATAAAAATAGATACAATACAATATATAAGGTTAAAAACGTAAAGAAAAACACCCCTAATTACAGTGGCAGGGATAGCATTAAAAGGTCAAGCTGACTTTATTTCCATAATGGTCCCCTTATTTCCATAATGGTCCCCTATGTTTCATAATGGTTCATCTAATACAATGTAAACAAAGTATTTCTATAACTCACAGATGATGACTGGATTGGAAGTGGCACATGGCTATCAATGATCCAAGGGAGCAAACTACAACCACAATGCCAAAGATATGGAGTCAACTTATTCAGCAAAGTTCGGGTTGGCGCTGTGGGAAACAATGAAGACGACTGTGGCTCTCATGATTCTGTAATCGGTATTGGCTTAATAAATCCTTCAACTTGCGTTACTACGAACATAAAAACTGGAAACATTGCATGTATGGAAGGATATGAAGTGGTAAAAGCAGCAGATGGGTTTATTTTAATACAATAGTTAAGTGTAAATACACAACAGAGACACTAAATGTTCACTGGTTACTCCAGATTCTGCAAATGATCCTTCATATTGCGTTACTAAGAACACAAAAACTGGAAATATTGCATGTATGGAGGGATATCACGTGGTAAAAACAGCAGATGGGTTTATTTTAATACAATAGTAAAGTGTAAATACACAACAGAGACACTAAATGTTCATTGGTTACTCCAGATTCTGCAATTAATCCTTCATATTGCGTTACTAAGAACACAAGAATAGGAAATATTGCATATGGAAGGATATCACGTGGTAAAAGCAGCAGATGGGTTTATGTTAGTGCAATAGTCAAGTGTAAGCACATAGCATATAAATTGGTCTTGGCATAGTAAATCATACATACGGCTCTGCTACAAAGACAAGTACTGGAAATTTTATGGTTACCAGGTGACAAAGCAGCAGATGGGTTTATGTTAGTGCAATAGTCAAGTGTAAGCACATAGCATATAAATTGGTCTTGGCATAGTAAATCATACATACGGCTCCGCTACAAAGACAAGTACTGGAAATTTTATGGTTACCAGGTGGCAAGAGCAGCAGATGGGTTTAGTTTGGTGCAATAGTCAAGTGTAACTATAAAGCAGAGGAACCAAACATTGATTGGCTGACAAAAAAGCAGACGGTCATACTCCATATGCTGTAATCGGCATTGGCTTAGAAACTGTTACAAATCGCTCTCTTTTTACTAATATACTCTACTCTCAAAAGCTAGATGAACAAAACAAGTTTTAGCTTTAAAACATTGTCAAACAAGCATCAATCGAAATATTTCGAAGAGAATGGTTTGAAACTTGAGAGGAAATTGAGTTTTGAGGTAAGAAAAGGGGGTTCGTCCCCTGGTTATTCTAGCAACATTTTTGTTTCAAGTCATACTGCTAGGGCCTGATTACATGAGCAGGGCTGGCCCTGTTTTCCGAGCTGGGCGATTTTAGGCGAGATCCCTCTGGAGATATGTAATAAATCTAACACATGATTATATGGTAAGTGGGCCAGCCCTGGCAGCTGGGATTCCACTTCTGCATAACAGGGCTGGCCCTGTTCGAAGGGATGAAATAATGACGTTTTTCTCATGTAATCGCTTGGCAGGGCTGAAAACAGGGCTGGCTTCCCAGAGTTTTAAATTGCATATGCACCAAGCCCTGCCAATGATTTGATTTTTCAAAATTACTTCGCAGCCTTGTGGTGAATTACTCCAAGTAATCGCACGCAACATTTCATCCCTGCTTACAGAGGCAGCCCTGTTAGCAGGGCCAGCCCTGATCATGTAATCAGGGCCCTAACTTACGTCACACGAAAGCCTATTACCTCCTGATTTCAAATCTGAAGACCGCATGTTCATGTCATGTGTGCTTTCAAGGTTATAAGTCAAATAATGCAGAAAGGTAACAGATAAATGTGTTAANGGCTGAAAACAGGGCTGGCTTCCCAAAGTTTTAAATTGCATATGCACCAAGCCCTGCCAATGATTTGATTTTCCAAAATTACTTCGCAGCCTTGTGGTGAATTACTCCAAGTAATCGCACGCAACATTTCATCCCTGCTTACAGAGGCAGCCCTGATCATGTAATCAGGGCCCTAACTTACGTCACACGAAAGCCTATTACCTCCTGATTTCAAATCTGAAGACCGCATGTTCATGTCATGTGTGCTTTCAAGGTTATAAGTCAAATAATGCAGAAAGGTAACAGATAAATATGTTAAGTTTTGTTAAGGATGTATAGAAGCATTAATCTTCACTAGGGCTCAATCTTTGGTAGATATTCCAAAAATGATACAATTCACGAGAAATTTGATTACATACAGATTTGAAATCTAGAGGAAATAGGCTTTCAGATACCGTAAGATTGATGTATGTACAATTTAAAAAAAAAATTGCAAGAATTCTCAGAGGACCAAATCCCTTTTTCTTAGCTCAAAACTAAAATTCATCTCAGATTTCAAACTCGGCTATTCGAGATCTTTCGATTGATGCCCGTTTGACAATATCTTAGTAAGAAATAAAATCCTTACAGTTACAAATTTTCTTGGCCATCTAGTTCTTGGGAGTACTTCAGTTCTTTTTTAGGTGATAAATGATTCCGTGTTGATCTTTCCAAAGCTGAAAACGGGATAAAATGTGTCAATTGGCTCACATCCATTTTCAAGCTTTTTAAAAAACAGCAGGCAAACGCTGCCATAACCTTTGAAGGTATAACAGATCTTAGTGCATGTAGATTATATAAATTTTAATATCGAAATTAGCCTTTCCACTACAGGGTGTCGCAAATAAAACGTAATCCAATCAGATTTGAATAGATATAATGCATACCATCAGAAAGCACAATCTATCTTATTTCCAATGATATGCAGTTTGGATACATTAATTGAATTATTTATTATTTAATTGACATTTTAGTAAGCATGGCCAATTTTAGATAGAAGATGGTAAAAGAGCAAAATTAAGACTTTTTTTACAGGAAAGGTGACATCCTGGTCGAAACATTTCAGGCCTTGAAGTACTTGAGGTTGTGCCCTTAGGAAAAAATGTACAATTTTACTCGCATAAAAGTGATGGAATATGCTGTGCTATGAGTGCACAATAGGGTACCTTAATCCCGCCATCCCACACCTTTTTTGCAGCATATCCCGTATCCCGCTCCTGTGTTTTTTCAAATCCCGATCCCGCCCAACCAAAAGCTTGGAATAGTGCCTACATTAAAGGGGCCCATCTTCAACGGATGAAGAATGCCGGTGCAAAGGAAATTTCAACATATATTATGGAGAAACACGGCAAACTGCGAAGGAAAAACGCAGACCTTATCACGCATGGTCGTACATTGTCTTGGTAGGAGCAGCATGGTAATTTCCAATATTTTCATATATTTTTGGGCCTTTCTGGGCTTGTGAAGCTCTTGGGAACATATGGATGGTTTGATACTTTGATTGAATAAAGAATAAAACAACTAAGAAGGCCCGTAGGAGCGCTGGCTCGCTCCGAAGGCGCGAAAGATATAGGGGTGTAGGGGCGAAGCCCGCAAAACAAATATAAGACCAGGCCCTTACTTTGGCATCGAAAACCTCTCCTGATCCGATGTTTGTCAGTAAGAGCACTTTTTGTCGAAAATATTTTGTGAATCAGAACCATATACCATCAGAACCATGACCTATAGGGTACATAACCATAACCTATACGTCCAAGAGTTTCGGTCCTGATGGCATTGCTAATCATTTCCTTAACCCTAATCCATATGGGAGGGGGGGGGGGGTGGAATCCACCCCCCCTCGAGGCTTTTCTTGCAGCGTTTTTCAACGACATCAGCTATGTCCCCCCAATCTCTCTGACTTTTATCAATTATCTATTAGCTACATTTTGATGAAAAAAATTTCAGGATATTTAATCGGATTAAGATCTATAGTCATCACAGGAATAATTAGAGCGGAAGAATCTTCAATCTTGTTATCGAATAATAACTATTGTTCCTTTGCTAGAATGTCCCAGAAGATCAGCTTTGTTGCAGTATCATTATCATCGATACCCATTGCAGAACAATGATCGAAATATTATTTGTTTATCTTATTATTAGATTTGACACATTAAGATCACGAATCGATTAATCAGGGCTATTACTAAAATAGGGAATGGGGAACCGGGGAATCGGGGAATCGGGGAATATGGAAACGGTAAGAGATATCGGTATGGAGTTTGTGGTATCTTAAACAACTACTATATACAGGTCTACTGCACAAAATTCAAGAAAATCCCCCAAGGGATCTAGCCAGAATACTCAGTCAAACGTGCAGTTTGTGAAAAATTACTAAAATGGGGAATATGGAGACTAGAAGCTTTACAGAGGAAAGAAGCATATCAGTCGATAGCTCTTGGCCTCTAAGTTTCAAAATTTCAACAACCTAACTCGTATGTTCAACGTGAATTCCACAATCGGGCAGATTAA
>REGM01000026.1:1825297-1901828 GCA_004194415.1 Aurelia aurita | reverse complement strand
AGAAATTAAGATCCGAGAAATTAAGATCCGAGAAATTAAGATCCGAGATATTAAGATCCGAGAAATTAAGATCCAAGATTTGTGAAGTATATAATAGGCTCCAATCTTTAAAAGGGTGGGTGTAAAATCTATCAGCATAGGGCTCAAATCTTTAAAAGGGTGGGTGTAAAATTCTTTCAAATTTTTCCTTGCAATAAATGGCTTTAAAGGAACTTAGGGTAATTTCCTGTAAATCTGCCCTGGAAGTTTTTTGAAATCTTGATTAATTTCAAAATGGTGGCATTTATTATATATATTTGAGGCTTTGATGTCACCAAATTTCTAAATCCTAAACCAGAAGAGTGACAAATTTCTGCTTGTCACCATATTGTAGACCTTCACAAACTATGGTTTTCTTGAAGATTGTATCTTTTTTCCTCAATTTATTTAGAATTTACCATGATTTTAATTTTTTTATAAATTTTCCATGTCAAATTTTTTTTTCAACAAAAATAAAAGCGCTGAAATTTCGAAAATAATAAAGATATCAAAAAATTTCCACAAGATTTACAGTAAATTACCCAGAGTTCCTTCAAGCCATTCAATTCAAAGAAAAATTTGATAGAATTTTACACCCACTTCTTTAAGGATTTGAAAGATTTGAGCCCTATGTTTCCACTATCTGGTTCTTACCTTATGGGTTTTTATGCATCAGCATTACTTTACCTTGCAGATCCCAATTTTTAGTTCCACATTTTATAACAAGAGCAAGACATCAAGTTGTACCAGGTGTCCCAAAAAGGTACCCCCTGTTTAAAAAATCGCCAAAACTTGGTTATCAAACCTACAGTATGGTATGATTTTCCGTTTGATTTGTTTTGTCAATGACCCAAACATAGTTAAAGATGATAAAATGTTTGCTTTCAATATATACACAAAGATTAACAAATTACACGCTGAAAACATCTATTTTGAGCTATGGTTTTAAGCAACATCACTTTTGCCTAAGAGCCAAAATTTCAGATTTTTTATCATCCTTAAAGTCTCCAATGATAGTGTGTATTTCTTTCTATGATTTATGACCAAATAAAATGCTTAATGTACACAAAGGAATTGATTGGTAAACATCAAGGCTTTTTTGCAGTCTGATTCAGAACCAAACAGCCCTAAAATGGAGCTCAGTTGGCTAATTGTTAAACCAATTACAAGATCAGCTATGTATATCTGAGAAAATAATTGGTCCTTCATGTTCTTCATCTACTTGTCAAAACAAGAAATTTGAAGATCAGCTTGGTAATCAAAGTTTGGTGATTTTTCAAACAGGGGTACTTTTGGCGGCACCTGATAGTTTTGTGAAATATCTCTTGATCGCCCAACAAACATCACTAAAATAAACGCCTTAGGTATACATCATCACTCCTTTTCTTGCCTAAGAATTCTCACAAAATTGTTAAGAATTATTGTTAAAAAACACTTGCAATCTTTCTTATCTGTATTGAGAAAATTCTTTAGAATTCCTTAAGAATCCTTACGCAAGGCCTGTACTGCAGTCATGTACCACGTTATTTTCCAAATTACCATAAATTTGATCCATTAGCAATGACGAAGTAGTTTTTTTACTGCAAAGTAAACATTTTGCAGTAAAATGATTAATGCAAAAGGACAGAGTCTACCTGTAGTTAATTTGAAATATTTTTTTTCCTATGAAGCTCTATTAGGTAGTTTTTACTGTCTGTTTTTTATATCTGGTTGTTCTTACTCCTTGCATTGCAGGTATTGACAAGGATCCAACATTCAAGCAGTTGAAAATAGGTATATCTTTTTGTTTAATACACCAAAAGGGCCAGAGAAGTACTTTGTCAGTATATATATATTATTATTTATTTATATATTATCAAAGATAAGCAAGGGCAAATGTTGTAAGCAAAGTAAAAGATGTAGAGCTTCAACATCACAAAGTAATTTTCGGTTCTGAAGAATAGCAGAGTTAACCATAATATGTTTTCTCTTTTGATTTGATTGAGTGTGTTCAGAGGTATGAGATATATTCCAAAGTAATCGCAAATCGCTTTGTAAGATATCAACGGCCTGAATCTTTTGCTTTGCAAAATTCACCCTTGCTTCAAGGATGCGATGTTTGAGAGGCTGGTCCTTATCCTTTACTTATAGATATCAATGAGACACATCAATGAGGAAAGAAGTGTGAAAAATATTACTTCAGTGTTTGAATACTTTTTTTGTATGAGAACATGCTAATCCTAGTTTTCTGTATGTGTATACTGTACCTGCAGAGTAAATTAACATATGCCTGGGGGTCCTTTATTGATGGGCATTGCTGTTGATTAATTGTTCTCTGCAAGATGCACAGTACACTAAATTGCCTGCCCTAACTAAGTAGTGTCTGTGATTGTCACTAATTTAAGAGAAGCTTGCATTAGGAACTTAACATTTCTGCTCAGTTGATTTAATTTTAAAAATTCTTAAGGAGGACCTCTCTGTGTAGCTAAACTAATCGAGGAGAGAGCATCCCCTGTTCTAAAAATCTGTAGTACTTCGTTTGACAAGTATATTTGAATAAAGCCTCATAAATGATCAGGGGCTAGACAGTTCCAGCATGGAGGAGGGCAGTTCTCTTAGGAAGCATCAGTTATCTGAACAAGTTTACGAAAGCTGAAAGTGTGAAACAATTTATTGTCACTTTTGAAGAAAATATTACATTTGTATGATTTTTCTAATGAGTAATGCCAAACAGAGCTTCTACCCCAGTTTCCTCTCCCCAAATCCACCACTGGATGTAAATCCTCCATAGTTTAATGCATCGGCATTTTCTTTTCAGTTTTTATTTGCAATGCAATTCCATTTATTGGCTTTGGTTTTCTAGACAACGCAATCATGATAATAGCTGTAAGTCTGAGTTTATTGTTACATATTGAAATTTGTTGCACAGAGAAAGTAACAGTGGCGTGTAAAGAGGCGTGTTATTTGATCTATGGTCTGTTTAATCTGCCGGGTTTCCGAAAATGATGTATCCGATGATGCCTAACTCAGATGGAGAAATTTATTACACTAAAAGCGGTCATACCGATCTAGATTTACGGGTTATTTAGCTTGGAAGTTATTTTTGAAAATACAAGAAAGGAGTTAAAATGTCGGCAACGTTTTCCCCAAGTTTCAGCTTCAAAAGTGAAAACTGCCATGGTCATCCTCCAAGAGCAATCTAATAACAAATATGTGCCTCTTACTTGTTATTGTATATGGACTGCTTATTTAAGTTCCTAAGAAGATAATGGATGCAATTGTCATCTAATTAAAGTTGAAAACGGGACAAAATATGATCTTAGTTGGAGCTTTTGTCAAGACTTTTCAAAACTAGCTTCCAATTAAAATTGTCTATGACCCTAGAACGATATGACCGATTTTATTTAAAAAAGATTCTGTATCTAAGTTAACGTTTTTGCTTCAAAATGATAGGCAGTTCATTGAAATCGGTCCATAATTCATGATTGTACCGGGTGTCCCAAAAAACTGTATACAAGTTTGAAAAATCCTGATACCAAGATTTTACAACCAATTACCGAAAGCGAATTTTTATGTACTCAATGGCTAGATTAAATTATGATATTTTTCATAACATTATCAGTAACTTGGTTGTAGAGCTATAAATCAACAAACGCAATATCTACTCTTAGGCCCAAACCAGATCCTCCATTGTGCCGGGTGGGTCAGAAAAAAAGTGGGTGTTTGCCAATTTTTATTGAAGCAGTTTAATTTGCAGATTCGTTTCTTAAATTTGTTTGGTCGAAATTGTTCTTCCCATTCCAGAATTACGAGCGATTTTAGTAAAATGGTGTTTCGCAAGATTGCTAAACTAGGCATTCANCATTTAGGGATTTGTAAACGATCGTCGCTGTCTCTCGTTTGATAATTTCAGCTATATTTGGCCACTTTAGCTTTTGTATCAGGGCATCAGCAGGTGCATCATAGCTGCTATTTGTCACAATTCTGGCAGGGCGATTTTGTAACTTTTGCAGTGTAAGTCGCCTGGATTCCCCGCAGCTCCCCCACACAGAGCAACAGTAGCGGAAATGCGGTTCTACGATACCTCTATAGATTTCGCTAAGAGTTTCCTGGGGTAGCAATTTCTTAGCATACTTTAAAAATTCTAAAGCACGAGAAACCTTAGCACGCAAGAATCTAGTGTGCTCATCCCAAACAAGATGCTGATCTAGTTGAACTCCCAAGTATTTAGTTTTCTCGACTGTGAGTCATTATTGCTTGACCTGCGGCTTTATGTTTGCACTTTTAAGCATAATAGTTTTTCCCGCGCGTTCTCGAAACAAGATTCCGGGGTACTGGTGGGTACTAAAACATCTTGGTGTACCTAACGGGCCAATCAAATCGCTTGACACTTGGCATACAGGGTCACAAAGCATATAACTACAAAATTGTGTCAGTGATTTATGATAGATCCACTGGTCCGACTTTTATAAGGGTTGGAAAGTTAAAAAAGACATTTCAATCATAAACATTAATTTAAAATTGCATTATTTCAAGACAGTACGTTTTATTAAAAATTCGTCACACTTTTTTGCAGTTTAGGACCTTAAGTCTTTGGTAAATAGATAGTTTTGGTCGAACAATGCCCGATGGGGTACACCAAGATTTTTTCGCAAGGGTGGTCGATTTCGCTTAAAATCTGGAATAAATCATATGCGTTTTTATTTAAGCAACTGGTTATATTTTTATGGTATTCCGCGTTTAATTCTGCTTCGAATAACATAAAATTTTGTTTGGTATAGTTTAAGGAACGGCCGTGGAAATAAAGTTTCTTAATCGCTGTCTGAAGGGTTACAGTAACCTTAACATAAAACAAGCTATGGGGTGATTTGACGAAAAGTCTTGGCGTCAGAATTTTTCAAACTTGTATACAGTTTTTTGGGACACCCGGTGCGATTCGGCAAACGCTGATACGTCATTCTGGGACACCCGGTATGTAATCAATATGAGTCTCATTTTCATACATTCTTAATTTACATTAAAAGCAAAAATTTTGGATGGCTCGCAGATCAATTTAAAGGGGCTGTGTCATCGAAAGGTAAACAAACATAGAAACAGTCCAGCAAAAATCTATATTTGTATTCGAAAACTCCTGTTTGATTATCTAAAAACAAAGGATGCCGTAATTCCCAGCAGCCTTTTGGTCTTTGGGTAAAAGACCTTACTCAACCACTCCTCGAAATCAGTCTGTATCTATCTCGATGATCCTGGAAATTATTGAACTTTTAAAAGCATACACAGAATCTGCGATTAATTTACTAAAAAGTGACATTTCTCGTCTGAGCAGGGGAATTTTGCTCATTGCTACTGATATTTTGTTATTTTTTCTGATTTCCGAAATTTTTCCTAGGGTGAATACATAGATCACACCATTGGACTTACCTTAGGAATCTCGACAATGGCAGGTAAGCGTTCGAAATTTGTTCACCTCAGGACAAAACCCAGAAGGAATACAGCTGGATGCTGCAGACGAAATCTTAAAAGCAATAGACACCGGTAAATACGTCTGTCTATAAATAGAACAAATAAATAGCCACGCACGCACGCTTTGTTTCCTTTGGTCGTGCACTTGCCAGCTTCAGTGATTTCAATACACTATCAAAATTGATTGGGCTTAAAAGAAATTTACCCGTGTCGATCCCCTTTAAGGGAACCAGAAAAAAGTTTTTTTAATTAACTTCATTAAACCGAAAAGAAATGTCGTATTCGTTCAGACTGCATGACGGCTAGACTGATTAAGATGAGTCCCAGTAATCGCTCATCAAAACGAGACTTGCCCCAAACTGAGACCGCTCTTACTGTTGAAGACAAGGTCAAACTTTGTACGTAGGTACTCTTTTGTTGATTTTGCCAAGCATTAACTGATTTTTTGTGAAGTTTTCAAATCGGTATTTTTCTGGCTAGGCCCATCGAAACGAGGCAGGAGTAGTAATTCTCAAAACTGTGCATTTTATTATGAGTCGTAGTTTTAGCGTCCATCAGTCTATCAATCTACGTCTACACGAGAGCATAAATCACTCAGTCATGTTTCGTTTGGGGTAAGTTTCACGGCAATTTCAATAGAATTCTNTAAGGGAACCAGAAAAAAGTTTTTTTAATTAACTTCATTAAACCGAAAAGAAATGTCGTATTCGTTCAGACTGCATGACGGCTAGACTGATTAAGATGAGTCCCAGTAATCGCTCATCAAAACGAGACTTGCCCCAAACTGAGACCGCTCTTACTGTTGAAGACAAGGTCAAACTTTGTACGTAGGTACTCTTTTGTTGATTTTGCCAAGCATTAACTGATTTTTTGTGAAGTTTTCAAATCGGTATTTTTCTGGCTAGGCCCATCGAAACGAGGCAGGAGTAGTAATTCTCAAAACTGTGCATTTTATTATGAGTCGTAGTTTTAGCGTCCATCAGTCTATCAATCTACGTCTACACGAGAGCATAAATCACTCAGTCATGTTTCGTTTGGGGTAAGTTTCACGGCAATTTCAATAGAATTCTATTGGCCCAGACTACATGTTACGCGACCTTGTCAATTTGCATTCAAAATCAGAGTTAGGGTAAAGAAATGATTAAAAAGCATAGCGTCTCATTGGGATTTGAGACTGTTTCCTTTAGTTATCGAAATAGATAAATTTAAAGATTGGAAACTGATCAAATCATTCCAAACCTTTAGCGGATAGATAGGCAAACGTCGAAAAGGAAGGTTTACTTTAAAAAAGCGACGAAAAACTTACTGAAGTTTGTGGTTTGTGGTGCTGTTTACAAAATTATCATCGCATGGGCAAGTTTCTCACAGCTTTCTTGGACTAAATTCCTGTTTTTGTTTTGTTTTTCTATCACAGAACAACATACTATACTAATACTATTCTGTGCCGTCAAATGCAGAAATAGACAAGACGTCATATAGATCTGACTATGAACAACACGAACAGCATGTGCGGGGATGGCTCATTTGTAGCGCGTTTGACTACTAATCTGTTGGTTGGTGGTTCGAGTCCCCGCCCTGTCGAACCTGCTACGTAGAGAGAGGAGAGTTGCCAACTCTCTGTAATTGCAGGCTAAAGGAATGACGAGGTATGGTCATATCGAGATGAAAGACCAGGATAATGCTTCGACAAGCTGAGCTTCTCAGTAGCCTGCTTCTCAGTGTCCTAAAACTACCTTCAGATGCTAGGAAGAAATAGAGAAAAGATTAATTGATTTAGGTCTGACTGACAATACTTCCTATCCTTTTTCTTCTCGCTAGCGCTAGGAAGAATTTAAGAGCGATTTTAATTTAAAGAGAAATTTCTTTCAGAAACCCAAAGAAGTCTTTTGCATATTTACCCCTAAACAAGATGTTACGGTGCCATGTTTTCATTGCTGCTGTGACGTGATGCCGTCTGCACGATTAAAAAACAAAGAGGATTAGGTAGAATTGTTCAATCGGATATGAACGAATAAATAATTGCATGAACAAGTTGATTTTAAAATCGAAGTAGAAGTTTAGTCCAAAAAGCTGTGTGAAACTTGCCTGTCGCTGACGCCGTATAAAAATGGTCGTCGCAAAGGCAAATTTCTCACAGCTATCTGTGACTGAATTTCTGTTTTGCTTTAGAATGTTTGTACAATTATTTCACAGCTTTAGTTATGATTTGCAATTGCTTCCTTTCCCTGGCACTTTCATGCCACTTTTTGCAAATTTCCCATAGAAAGCTTAGAGAAGTCGCTTTTTACAATGGCTCCAAAAGTTTGCAACTGATTGTAGACATTGCGGAAAAGATGGTATCGAGGAGCATTTTACCAGGAAGCATCATCATAACGTGATGCCTGATATCCACATCCACATGGTATAGGTATTTTAGGACCCAAAGTAGCTAATGAGAAGAATACGTTTTATCAACTATATTTTCTGTTTTTCTTTTAGCTGCTGCTGTTGGAAATTTAATATCCGATCTAATGGGCTTAGGGTAAGTTTATTTTCATTTGCTTAGGTTCTCGAACAGAAGTACTCCGAAGTGGAAAGAGGTGTATGGCATGCAGAGAAGGTGCTACTTCATGCTACTTTTCATTCAAACATGCGTAAAATGGAATACGGAAAAAGGGCTACGTGCACAGTGTCCCTAGGAACCCCTCCAACATCAAATTAGCAGAACTAAGAAGTGTTTCCAAATATTTCCAGAATTACAGTATTCGCGAGAAGTTGGCATTCAGATTTGATGTCATGAGAAAATTTGCTTTCAGCTGGCATAAGATTATTATCAGGAATATTTGAAATAAAAATTGTTGTTAGGGGAAGGTCTCCCTCGTCTGAGCTGAAACTAAAAATCGTTTCGAATTCAAACTCCACTCTTAAAGTTCTGTTGATTGATGCTTGGTTGATAACGGTTTGGTTGCGACCAACAGTTTATTTGCCCACCTACAATCTTGGCCAAAAAAAGCTGGGACATAGGCAAATTTCAGTGTGGTCGCTATGTTTCGTAAAATATCGAGAAGAAATCGAGCGTTTCGGACCTTGTGACCCCCCTCCCCCTAATTCAATGTTGGCTAGGTCGAATGGCGTTTGATTCAAGCAGCATTGAAACGGGGGGAGCGGGGGGCACATAATCAAATGCCGAAGTAGGGAAATTTTCTGATTTGTCCCATGTATTTTGGCCAAGATTGTAGTTTTTGCTAGCACTACCGATTAAGTCAGTGAAAACGCACACCATTTGAAAGGCTAATGTTCTTTGAATATCAAAACAATTATATTGTGAAATGTCTTGTTTAATAGCCGACATGCTCAATTAGATTTATAAATTTGCCTGTGCCATTTCTTTTCGAGGTTATGGAAGATTTTCTGGAGGAAGCCTCTTCGAAAAATCTGTAAAATCGAGTAAAAATGACGATAAAATTTCGTCGGTTTTTCTGCTCTACAACGATGACAATCTTGGGAGAATGAAATGTCTTGGAATAAATTTATAGCGATCATAGGGATGAAACTGAAATTTTTCCAAGAGGAACAACACGTGCTAAATCGTATTCAAGTCCTGGGTGTAAAGCAGAATTTTAACCCTAATCCATATGGGAGGTGGGGGGGGGGGGGGGGAATCCACCCCCCTCGAGGTTTTTCTTGCAGCGTTTTTCAACGACAGGAGCTATNTGAAACGGGGGGAGCGGGGGGCACATAATCAAATGCCGAAGTAGGGAAATTTTCTGATTTGTCCCATGTATTTTGGCCAAGATTGTAGTTTTTGCTAGCACTACCGATTAAGTCAGTGAAAACGCACACCATTTGAAAGGCTAATGTTCTTTGAATATCAAAACAATTATATTGTGAAATGTCTTGTTTAATAGCCGACATGCTCAATTAGATTTATAAATTTGCCTGTGCCATTTCTTTTCGAGGTTATGGAAGATTTTCTGGAGGAAGCCTCTTCGAAAAATCTGTAAAATCGAGTAAAAATGACGATAAAATTTCGTCGGGTTTTCTTCTCTACAACGATGACAATCTTGGGAGAATGAAATGTCTTGGAATAAATTTATAGCGATCATAGGGATGAAACTGAAATTTTTCCAAGAGGAACAACACGTGCTAAATCGTATTCAAGTCCTGGGTGTAAAGCAGAATTTTAAGGAAATTTTATTGTGATTTAAGCCGTTTTAGGAGGTTTCTTGAAGGAGCTTTCTGGAGAAATACCTGATGACTGCAGAACAAAAAGGCCGATTTAAGTTGGGTAGATTTTTAAATCTAGTTGAACATATCGGCTATTAAACAAACCATTTGCCAATATTATTTCTGTGATGTTAAGGGAACAGTAGTCCTTCAAATGGCGTGCGTGTTTTCTAACTCGTCCAGTAGACTAAAACAAGAATCTTTCAAATCGATTATCTAGATCAATGTCTTCAATATGTGCAACAGTTTAAAACTCACTCGGATACCTGGCATACCAAATAATCATACCATTTTAATCAATGTACAATTTCGTAAAATGCAAGATTGCTAAATGATAATGAAATATACAATAAAGACATACAACTGCTTCAGTTATTAATTACAAGCTAAGAGCATATGAATGTCTGTCCTTTCAGGAACACAACCTGTTTGACACATACTTTGCAGGGCCTATAGTTGCATTTATGAATTTCCCAACAATTAATGTCTCTGAATATGGGATGCATGACTACAAGGGTGCTTTATTCTTTGATCTCATTCGGTAGTAGCTGTCAAAGTTTATTTCCAAGGAAGGGTATAGTCTCAATGCCAAATGACGTAATGCGAGCATTGGGAAACTGCACATCTTTGCCATGTGTTAGATTGCAACAATGTTTCGCTGCACGAAAACAACCTCCTATAAAAGGTGGATTTAGATCGTTGTTAAGGCGGATTTGAACCAATAAGCGGGGTTCCCACTACGCGATAAACTATCTTTATCTTTTTCATTGCTAAATTTTCAAGGGCGATGACAGGACATTGCGCAACAAAAAAGACACAGCGATAAAACTTTAATGTTCATCATCAAAACTTAAGGCGAAGTGAGGAAGGCGATGAATATTAAATAACGTTTTAATATTCATCGCTTTGACTCATCGTTTTTCTGTTGTTTGAATTAATCATCAAAGGCATGCGGCTTCCAAATAACAGAACTTGTTTGTTGAAGTTTGAGCTGGACATAAATGATGAATGTTTGTGGGAACGTGTGGGCGAGGAGGCAAAGGTGACGAGAAAAGCCAGGAGGCCTTATCACCTGCGATCAATGTTCATCATGTTCATTTTTGCTATTATTTATACCCCGCGCGATAGGAAACGAGTTTGGTGTTTGACTCACCTGTAATGTATGTGTTAATTCTCTTGCCTTCTGCTTGTTATTCAGCTTGAAATAGGCCTAAATGAGCCCGCAGCTCCATGTGAGCTTCCACTTTTTGTTGTACTTTTTTACTCGGTGCTGCTTGAATAATGCATCAACAGAGGCATGATCTCATAAATCTGGCTATGAACTGTTCACGAAAGCACAAGAGATACGCCACATATGAATACAACGTAAAGCATTCCAGGAAGCAAGGCGCGATCTTGCTTGTTAAGTTTTGTGTGTGTCAATTTTGAGTCACCTAGTACAATTTACACCAGGCACTCTACAATACACCATTTCAGAGTTCGTGATGCCACATTGCAAGTGGGGCTAACAAATCAAGATTTTCAATGGTGACCTATACGAAATCGCCGCGTGCGGTTCGGAAAGTTTGTTTTATTAACAATTTAGAAAATTTTCACGCAAACCTTTATAATATTTAGTTAATAATTGCTTATACCGGGTGTCCCAAAAAAAGGTAACGGATTTGGTTGGCTCCAGCAATGTGAATATAGCTTTGATCGATGGCTAATCACTCTCAAAATGTTCCTCGATAGTTAACTTGAACATAGATACCTCGTTTGTTGGTATTGGTGCTATGAGAGCAGAGATATTGATCTTGATAGCTCAAATTTGTACCCACGTGCAAACCAGAGCTTTGGCCTTTTGGCCTAAGCAAATTCTTGAGGCACAGCGAATAAGTCAACGATATCCTTCATAAAATTTGAAAAATATTACATCTTATTACATTCTGTTTGCCAAAAATCACCCCCCAGTCACCCAATGGGCAGTTTGTTTATTGTTCTTTAATTTCAGTTTTTAATTTCGAGATGCATCAAGAATTTGCTTAGGCCAAAAGGCCAAAGCTCTGGTTTGCACGTGGGTACCAATTTGAGCTATCAAGATAAATATCCCCGCTCTCAAGGCACCAATACCAACAAACGAGGTATCTATGTTCAAGTTAACTATCGAGGAACATTTTGAGAGTGATTAGCCATCGATCAAAGCTATATTCACATTGCTGAAGCAAACCAAATCCGTTACATTTTTTTTGGGACACCCGGTAGAACCTATTTGTGTGATATTTTGGAGGATTTAGTGTATTTTTAAAGTTCAAATCGAAGAAAGTTTGGAGGGTACTAGGTCAATTCTATTGTTCTCCGATAGCTGCAGAGCGGTAGACTAACGACAAATTTTTACTTAGTGCAGAGTACAGCTCCTACATTTACGTAATAAAACGTTGTTTATATGCAAGAAAACATAAATTTATATTGGAATTGATTAAATATGAGATGATTTGCGGGCATTTACCACCGAATGATCGGAATTTAAAACAGATTGCAGTGGGCCTCAATCACTGATCTGTGGCCTCTATGGAAAGTTTGCTGCACTGCCGACATGGCGTCGCGAACTCCGAAATGGTGTATGAACACTGACATCTATTGACCTAAAAGCATTTGCAATCCCATTGCAAGTTGCTGTTGTAGACGTTGATAGACACGCCGTCTGCAATTCTTCTGCAGCCAGAAATAACCCAATGACTCCACGAGGCTCTTTAAAAATGGCAGCTTCGATGTAACATCAGCATATGTTTGGAAATTGGACTGATCCTTGAGGGCTGTTTGGTTAAAAATTAATGCCATGTACGGGAAAATTGTGCACACGACATTGATAATCAGGAATCCTATAACGATAGTACCCAGTCTATTGATCCCCTTTTCGATACGAAGTTGTGAAATGTTTACATCGCTGATGGAACTGACCCTTCTCTTTCTTATGGAGAAGATCATCCTCAGTTGTTTGCACGTTGTTACCATTAATGCAATAAATAGCACAGGCATCACAAACAAATGCACTGGAAAGAATACAGGTAACATACTTGCAAACGAAGAAACCACCCAAATAAAAACTGTTGCTTGCCGTATAAACTTTCGTTCTTTTGGCGAACTTACAATCGTGCTCGTAGTCTTTTTGCGAAGATACCAGCTCACAACCATAATTGACAGTACTGAACATATATGTGTCATGGCTGCAGCGATGGTCAGTATTGTATTATGTGCACACTTCGGTAGAGTTGTGCGGTTCACGAAGGATAACATCGGTAGGACTACCAGTCCGGTAATTAGATGTGCTGAAAATAATGATACTTGCAAGTAATGGTAGTGTATATGGAACCTGGTTCCGTGTAATACACTTATCAATGCTATAAAGCTCAATGATACTGTAACAAGTGCAAGAAGAAGCCAAGCTATTAGCCAGAATAAACCAGATCCACTGGCTCGCTGTATCAGAAAATGCAGCTCACAAGAGAAAGCCATTTAGGAATGTTTTAACTGTTGTTTCTAAAAATGTTCACATCCCCCTGGTAGCATTTCTATTCTTGTGTACGTTCCCTTGGGAGATTTTTTACTGAAGTATATTTACGAAACGATATTTTGCAGTTGAGTTTTTGTGTTATTTTGTTTTTAATTGCTCTTTAATTTAATACCAGGATTAATCTTGGATTGTTTAATCTTGGATTGAGATCTGCTGTCGTCAAATTGAAAGGTATGTTCTTGTGTCATGAGATACCAGGATTGATCTTGGATTGTTCAACCTTGGATTGACTCACCTAGGATTGAGTTGTGCTGTCGTCAAATTGAAGGGTATCTTCTTATGTCATTAGATACCAGGATTGATCTTAGATTGTTCAACCTTGGATTAACTGACCTTGGATTGAGTTGTGCTGTCGTCAAAGTGATCGGTATCTTCTTGTGTAATTAGATACCAGGATTGATCTTCGATTGTTTAGCTATTGATTCACTAGCCTTGGATTTAGTTCTACTGTCGTCAGATTGAACGGCATTTTCTTTGTGTCATTAGATTACCAGGATTGATCTTGGATTGTTCAACCTTGGATTTACTGACCTTGGATTGAGTTCTGCTGACATCAGAATCAACTGTATCTTCTTCTGTCATAGATGCTAGGATTGATCTTGAATTATTTAGCTATGGATTGATTGACCTTTGATTGAGTTCTGTTGTTTGTCAGATGGAACGGTATCTTCATGTGTCATTAGATACCAGGATTGATTTTGGATCTTGGATGGTTTGATCTTGGATTTGCTGACCTTGGATTGAGTGCTGCTATCGTCAGATTAAACGGTATCTTGTTAAATCGTCGGATCAAATCTTTCGATCATCAGCTTATAGGCTTGATGGTTGAATACTTCAAACAATATATTTTTAGCTGCTGATTGTATGGGTCGTTACCTACATGAAACAATGGAATTCTCATTTAAAATCATAGGAATAAAGAAAGAGGACTTAAAATACAATGGCCCAGTATCAGCATTTTCAAGCTATTATCTCATGATCTTTTAAACCCGTGAGAATCAATCATTTAACCCTTTATCAGGCAAGGGGATATTTAATTACCCCCCCCCTCCTGAACGAAAATCCGAAATAGAAGCTCGTAGATGCAACTTTAAGCCTGCCAGATACTTCCAAGCAGGACTAAGATAGCTAGGCATTGTTTCTAATTTTTTCCTGGCTACTTTGGAACCAATATCATTGCTTTGATATTTAGCCAGCAGCAGCCTTTCAAACAGCTTGCATTTTTCTGAATCACTGAAGTTGATGCACAACTCGTGTGCCAATATTTTGGCATACACCGACACTATTTTTACTCTCCATGTGGACGTAAACATTTGTTTGCTCCATCAGCGCAGCAAATGAAATGAAGTGACACAAAATTCTGCATAGCAACTGCACTCTGAATTATGAATATGATTATTATGATTTTGAAAGTCCATTATTTATATTTTAATAAAGAATTAAATTTAGAATACATACATCAGGGCCAATTCAGCCACATTTCTTTCAGAGTTCGTTGATTATTAGACTAAACCATTTCAGCAAACTCACATTAAAATCAGTGTACTCAGATCTTGAGTATACTGATGGAGAATATTGGAAATCAATTTTGGAGAAGATTCGATGATTTCAAGGGGCATGCTTTTAACTAATATGTCACAGGGGTAACTGATTGTGGTTTAATTCTCCAGCAAGTAACTTAAAGTAAATCAAATGAGTTAAAAGTAGCTTATCTGGGGGGACTGGGTCAATTAAGATATAGCCTATTATATTTGATGTTCTCAATCGATGAAAACAATAGGAACATAAGTGGCGCGTGCGCTTGTTTTGTTCTACGGGGTGTCCCAAAAAGTACCCCTGTTTAAAAAATCACCAAATTTCGATTATCAAACCAATGATAAAATTTTCTTTTTGATTTGTTTTGTCAATGATCCGAAAATATTTAAAGATGATAAAATATTTGTTTTCGATACTTAAAAGTTCAAAAATTACACTTTAAAAAATCTTATTTTGAGCTATACTTTTTAGGCGACATAGTCAATCTTACGAAGGAGCCATAATTGTCAGATTTCTTATTATCCTTGAAATCTCCAATGATAGTGTGCAATTCTTGCTAGCATTTACGACCAAATTGAAAGCTTGATATGCACAGAGAATTTAATCAGGTAATCTTCAGTGCTTTTTTGCAGTATGATTCAAAACCAGGCAGCTCTAAAAAGAGCTAAATTTGCTAATTTTTAACCCAATCACAAGATCAGCTATAATGGGAAAATAATTTGGTCATTGATCTACTTGCTAAAAATAGAAATTGGCCTTGTAATCAAATTTTGATGATTTTTCGAACAGGGGTGCTTTTTTGACACCCGGTATTTGTAGATTAGATCGCTACATCTCTGTTCACTTACTTTAAAGGGGATGGCTACTATCTGTGAGGTATTTTAAAACATGCCAATCATGCAAATTTTTTCTATTCCAAATGAAACCTAGACGTATTCGTTGTTTTCGCTCGAAACTTTATTGAACTGAATTGATCTATTCGCTAGAATTACGATTCATAACATTATAGCCTGCGTGCAGATGCGACTGGTGTTATCCTTCTAGCCCTCCCGTACGAGATGTATTGATAGTTTGCTTATTTAGGGTGATGTTTAGTTGTAAATTTTAGTTCATTCAGATAAACAGGGTGTCCCAAAAACATGTGGGCCGTTGAATGGCTGCTGTGGAGCAGCCGCGAACCCAATTTTTCTCGTTTTAAAGATTTTACAAGAGAAGAGACTTCAACTTAGAGCTTGAGACCTTGTTTATGTAAATCTGATAAGTAGTTGCTGATTTATGTAGCAAAAAAAGTCGAAATTACTGGTTGCCCCAAATCCAGAGGATTTAATATTCTCCATTAATGTCGAAAGCAAAGAAATTGAGTGAAAACCGTCCCTAGCCCGGTTTTCTAATTTTCACAAATGAAGCACATAGTCATAAATTTGGATTTTGTGATGACCAAGAAGAATAGCATTTCTAGGGTTGCTAGAAATGGTGCTGTGCAACACAAGTGCTGCAGGTCATGACACGCGTCCATCAGTTATTTTGCTTCTCTAAAGTCAAGAAGTCCTCTCAAACCAACAATATTGCTTTACATAGCATAGGCTTTCTGGTTAATATTCTTGAGTTATGCGGTCAATAATTACTCGCAAATGTGTTTCCTGGTATAAATATAAAGTTGAAGTCCATTTGATGCTAAAATTCAAGTTATAATGTTAAGTATGAGGATAAAATCCTCTGGTTTTGAAATAACCCGTAATTTTGACTTTCCTTCTCCATAAATCATCAAATACTGGTCAGATGTACTCAAAATTGGTATCAAACGCTAAGATGTGGTCTTTTCTATTCACAATCTGATAAGCGGGAAAATTGGAATCATGGCTCCTTCACAGTACCTATTCGAACGGTGCACAAGTTTTTTTGGACACCCTGTAGACATTTACTTATTTTACGTTTATTATTAATTGAAATATAAGGTTATTTTAGAACAAGCGCCATCTTGGTGCGTATACCTTGAATGGAAAAAAATACCGGGTGTCCCAAAAAATACTCTTGTTTGAAAAATCAACAAAATTTGACTACATGGCCGATCTTTAAATTTCTTTTTTGACCAGTAGATCAAAGACTAAATTTCTTTCCCAGGTATAGCTGATATTGTGATTGGTTTTTAAATTAGCAAATTTAGCTCTTTTAGGGCTGCCTGGTTTTGAGGCATATTGCAGAAACACTGATGATTACCAGATTGTTTCTTTTTTGTATATTAAGCTTCTAGTTTGGTCATAAATGTCAGAAAGAAACGGAAACGATCATTGGCGACTTGAAGGATAACAAAAAAATCTCAAAATAATGGCTATTAGGCGGGATTGATGTTGCTTAAAGAGTGTAGCTCAGAATAAGGTTTTTCAACCTGTGATTTTATATCCTTTAAGTAATGAAAACAATAATTTTATCAGCTTTAAATATATTTGGATCATTGACAAAAGAGATGGAAAAGAACATTTTATGATTGGTTTGACAATCGAGTTTTAGTGATTTTCTAAACGGGAGTACTTTTTTTGGGACACTCTGTAGAATACCTATAATTGACAAAGCTAAGTGAACTCGAAACCTCGCAGATTTTATTCTTTAAAACTTGACAGGCATCAAAGCAGAGAAGCTCAAGCCAGTGGTCGATCCCTTTAAAAGTGAATTAAATATTCTTCATGGCTGTCGCCTGAGGGAAGTACCAGCACTCACCCAAATCATTGTGTAAATGTTTTCATGTTATTGTGTACTTGCTTTGAGTGTTTAAAATGTTGAGGTGAATGGCGAATCAACAAAGCCTAATGCCTGCTGTTTTTTGAAGAAGTTTTTCTCTATTTTTATTGAAAATTCTCTTAAAGCGGGAATAACGGGTGTGTCAAAAAATTCATTATCTGCATGAAAAATCATACTGCAAACCCAACATGAGGAATTTTATCCCGGGCTGAGATCAACACGGGCTGAGTTTCGAAAGCATTGCTTAGTTTGCTTTGCGTTCACTGGAAATCTCAACACGTGCTGAGATTTGGTCACATGATATAAATGTGGTCGCAAACAATAGAAGCAGCGGGCTGCCAATATCCCAAAATGCAACGATTTGATATCAACGCGCCCCGAGCTGAAATTTGTTGTGTTTACATGGACATTTCAGTAATCTCAGGCCGTGCCGAGTTGAGTTCAGCCCGTATATTTGATAATTTACATATTAAAAACTAATAGTCGAAATAGATGAATCTACAAATGCCATTAGACCTTCCATTTTGTCGGAGTTTTTCATAACTAAAGATGTCAAGTATAAATTCGCGAGTTTAGCGAGTGCTTACTGATAGGGAGCAAGTTATTTTCGTCGGTGATGCGAGCATATTTTATTGTTATTCATTGTTATTTCCGCTGATCAAAGGATTTGCAGTAATAATCTACTCAACATGCCTTTTTGATTGTTCCTATCTAAATAATTTTCTAATTTTTTCTATTTTTCTAAGCTAAGAGTTATCCATCTGGGCTTTCATGCAAGTGTTTTTGACAACTGATAAGTAGAGATGTTCTTTCTGCTGCTCGATAGCTGCATGGCATGGCAAGATAATAACCATGATTCTCTTTGTGGCAATTTTCTGTAACAGCCCTGACATAAGTTGCCCACTCTAAACAATGCTATTTACATTTTTGGCCCTCTATAAATATTGTTCAACCTCATGCAGTCTTTTCTTAACAAAACCTTATTCATTCATAAGCTCCTAATGTTTTTGCATTATATGAAATTTAACAACCCCACATATTTCCATCTTTTCAAATTTGGCACCGGCAAATATCATACGGAGACTTCCCAGGCGTGAACTTTGCCAGTGGACAGGGTGTCCCAAAAAATTTGTGCCCCATTTGTGCGGCTGCTGTGGAGGAGCTGTAACTTCTATTGTCTCGTTGTTGATACAGTTGCATTGGATATACTTCAACTTAAAGTTTGAGACCTTGCTCTAGCCAATCGGACAAGTGGTTAATGATTTTTGGCAGAAGAAAGTCAAAAAGTGAAAACTTCTAAAACAGCACTACCTTTGTTCTCCAAAAATGCCAAAATCAAGTAAATAATTAGAATTTTTTCTACAGTTAATAAGGGGTTAATTGTATTTTTTACTGATAACACAACACCATTAACCCATTACAAAATGAATAAAAATTCAATTAAAAACGCTAGAACCTTTTCTTGCAATATTTACTTGATTTTGACATTTTTGGAGAACAAAGAAAGTGCTGTTTTTGAAGTTTTCACTTTTTTGCGCCATAAATCAGCAAACACTTGTGCGATTGGCTAGATCAAGGTCTTAAACTCTAAGTTGAAGTATATCCAATGCACCTATATCAACAACGGGACAATAGAAGTTACAGCTCCTCCACAGCAACCACACAAATGGGGCACAACTTTTTTGGGACACCCTGTACATTGTTGATTCATGTTAGTGACTCTTGTTCAGTTATTTTAAAATTTTAATTGCAATTTTGGTACCCTTTTGGTACACTTTTGATTTTGTTAGTGGGTTTTGTTCACTTCTTTTTAAATCTTAGTTACAACTTTCATATTACATGCTGTGCAAATTGTTCTGTTTCATTTTCATAAAATATTTTTGCAAATGTTGTCTCCTGTATTCTTTATACTCGTCCCCCTACTCCTTATAGAGCACAATGTATTGCATTTCAAAATCCATTGCATCGAATCGAAAACAAAGAACGTTTTTTTCACGATTTCACAAACATCACTGCGTTAAAGGGAATCTAAGCATATAAAAGTGGCTCAAGCCACTTGCGGTCGAGTTTTAACCAATCAGATATATCAGTATTTCCTGTTGACATAGATCAGTTACCCAAATATGGTTCGGCGTGTGTCAAGGTCGATTGTTTTTGTACGGCTATTTTTATCAAAGCCTTATATATGCGTAGATTCCCTTTAACTACAATGCGACAGGAGGCGAAGAAGAATGAACATTACATACACCACATCAGAGGCATAAAAAACAAAACTTTATATCTCGTTTCTTGCGTGCCAGCGTGCCAGGTGAAATTACAACGTTCTTATGCTAACATTCCCGGACTAACTAACATGTTGTTACTTCTAACTTCTAGTCTAAGGATAGAGTACCTCCTCCAGCTGCCAAAAAGTAAAACATCTTCATATTTCGCTATCGTTCAGAGGCAGCATACTCTGGAACACTTTGTCAGACAGCATAAAATCTGCACACAATAGCAAGATATTTAAAACTATGATTAAAAACTAGGAGGGAGAAAAATGTACCTGTAATATTTGTAGATAGAACTTTGGTTAGTAGCTCTGTAAATTTCAGAACGGAGTGACCGATTTCAATCAGGTAATNTGCGTGCCAGCGTGCCAGGTGAAAATACAACGTTCTTATGCTAACATATCTACTCCTATGCAAGTTCGCGGACTAACTAACATGTTGTTACTTCTAACTTCTAGTCTAAGGATAGAGTACCTCCTCCAGCTGCCAAAAAGTAAAACATCTTCATATTTCGCTATCGTTCAGAGGCAGCATACTCTGGAACACTTTGTCAGACAGCATAAAATCTGCACACAATAGCAAGATATTTAAAACTATGATTAAAAACTAGGAGGGAGAAAAATGTACCTGTAATATTTGTAGATAGAACTTTGGTTAGTAGCTCTGTAAATTTCAGAACGGAGTGACCGATTTCAATCAGGTAATATTTATAATCGATTTGAACATGTCCATCATTAAATAATATCTTTGCGAGAGCAGTGGCCTTGCAAACGGGAATTGTTTTTATTTACTCACCAGTATACATTTACAAAGTAGACCAAACAGTTACGTGTAATTACACTCACTGTTTTTTAAGAAACAGCTTATAAGAAACGGTAGGCTCAATTTTTTAAAACTTAAAGAAACTACCCTGCTTGAATTATAAAAGCTAATAAACTTTTGTGTATAATTTGTAGATTTAATTGTCTCTTGAAACTGTTTTGAAACTGTGCAGTAATAGTAAATGTTTCGACATTGTTTTGAGTGTGAATTATGTTATAACATGTTTTGAGGTCTAACAAAAATATGTTGGGCTTGATACTTAGGGCATTAACAATATAAGAAACACATAAGAAACTTTTGGTAGCAAAATGGCCCTAAAATTTAAGAAACTGCCTACCAACCCCGGACGTTTGTTTGCTATAAAAAAAAACGAGTATAGTTTAATTCGAACCCACCTGTTTGTAACTAAAAGCTACTCGCAAACATAGAAATGATTTTCAACTTGAAGCCTTGTTGTCGAAATCTGCTGGTTCGAGTCACAACCTTAATCGCTCGCGTTGTGCGCTCTTTTAAATGTCTTCCTGTGTCAGCTGACATGCAAGTCGAGCTCAACCATCTGTTTTGTTCACGCTCTCATAACGGGGGTCTTGCACACACGGGTCGCATTCACTGGTTTTCTATACGAGAAGGTCCATGCGGGAAAATTAAAAAGACCGTAAAATTATCAGACCTATTTTTTTATGACCCAGAAATATCTTTAAATTTTTTGAATGACCCTAGAATTATCAAGGAAAAATAATGATTAACTGGAATTCATTTATGCATATATATTTGATAAATTTTGTAGGTTCTCACTTACCTACGAAAATGGCTACATGTAGTATTGATAATAAGAGAAAAGTCACTGGCAGAGAAAATTGGAGAAACAGCTTTTCGAGGATGCAAAAGTATCACTTTTTATGTAAGTTTTACACCCAAAAGTATCAAAACTTGACTTCGGAAATTTGCGACCCAAAGATTTCAAAAATTGCTCTACCGTTTGCATTTTTAACCTTGACAAAATTTCATTTTCAGCATTTCATCAACGTAAGCAGTGTAGGCGCAATGTTGAGAGTCAAAGTTTTTTCGACGTTTTATCAATGTTGTTTGCCCAATTCGGTAGGTCGCAAGATCGTTACGATAAATTGTAAACAGTGAGCTTAAGCAGGATACCTGGGGTATCCCAATTGCAATAAGTTAGGAATATGTCAAAGNAAAAGTATCACTTTTTATGTAAGTTTTACACCCAAAAGTATCAAAACTTGACTTCGGAAATTTGCGACCCAAAGATTTCAAAAATTGCTCTACCGTTTGCATTTTCAACCTTGACAAAATTTCATTTTCAGCATTTCATCAACGTAAGCAGTGTAGGCGCAATGTTGAGAGTCAAAGTTTTTTCGACGTTTTATCAATGTTGTTTGCCCAATTCGGTAGGTCGCAAGATCGTTACGATAAATTGTAAACAGTGAGCTTAAGCAGGATACCTGGGGTATCCCAATTGCAATAAGTTAGGAATATGTCAAAGAATTTAAGTTCAATATTGAGTAGCGAGCTTTATCAAGATTCATGAAGTACCCCAAATGTACCGTGTGAGTCAGAAAAAGTACCTATTTTTGTCTGAATACAGAGCAAAGTGGAAGCGATCTTTTTGGAAATTTGAATTGCTATGCAACAATGAAAGATCAACTTAGATCTATCGAGTGAGCCAGAAAAAAATTCCCATTTTTGAAAATTCCTAGCAACGGAAATATTTCTCACGTTTTTATAAGCACTGAAAATATAGGTACATTCCACTTTATGAAAATGTCTTGGTTGCGAAATGCCTGTAAAAGGGCATAACACACTTCATCAAATCGTAAGGAATCTCCTCGCACAGAACGATACGCAACGGCATTACCTTGATATAAATTCATGTTCATATACCTCTCTCAGGAGTTATAGGAAATAGATCCCCAAACAAATACGGTAATTTTTCAATCTCATGGCAATAATTGTGCAGATGATATCTCTCACCCGTGAAAAATTGTACTTTCTTTATTGTTCTGTGCAAGGAGTTTCATTATGATTTGATCAAATGTTTTATGCCCTTTTCAAGCATTTCGCAACCAAGAGATTTTCGTAAAGTCGAGTTTACCTATATTTCCAGTGGACATAAAATGCAAGAAAAATTACAAAAATACTTCTATCTCTCAGGCTATGCAGCATGATTCGATTCATTCCAATCCATCGCGTACTCTTGGTGTTATGAATTTTCAAAATTGGGAACTTTTTTCTGGCTCACCCGGTATATAAGTTGTTTATTTTCTGCAAGACCGAAAAACCAGAGATACGAAAGATTTACTAAAAAAAAATAGACCACAGAAGTGTGAAAATCCATCAAAAACAAGGGATTGGTTTTTGACGCAATTCAGATTATTAACTGTTTGGAGGGTCTGTTCTATTTTGGCTTGGGAGTTCCAAAATAGATACAAGCTTGCAGAATATACATATTCCCTTGCAGCTATACAATTTTTTATTATTCAAGAATGCAAGGCGATAGGTGATATTTTATGCTGAAGTAGCCGAATAACCATCTTCTTTGCAATGTATTTCCGTGCGTTTTATTAACATATATCGTTATCCTTTTAGACTAGCTGGCTATATCGAGGCTATCGCAATCAGACTTGGATTTGAAGTACCTCCAATGTCCACGAGGCAGGCCTCTATGTGGAAAACGAAGTATTCTGCCTATTTCGTAAGTATATTTGTTTGATCTGCTATATTCAGTATCCAAGAGCCAAACATTGTTGATGAGCAAATGCCGAAACCTTGTTATAGGGTAAATAAAGGATTCCAGCTTTCAACATATTTACCAACCAATAAGGCTTCAGCTTAGACTTATGACCTGATTCGTTGTTCTCGTCTCAAAGTTTATTGAATTGAATTTTCCTATTAGCTCAAACTGCGACTCATCACCTTACTGTTCAAAAACTGGGCGAACGGCCCAACTTTTTAGTGCGGCGATAATTCTCAATAACGTGTTTCTGGATAAAAGCTGTAAAAAGTTTGAGGTTATTTTCCGACTTTTTGTGAAAAACTCTGAGAGCAGTGTCGAAGTAAAGCTTTGTCCATTCGCCTGCTTTTTTGCTTTGATGTTCAAACAAACTGATGGGAAGGGATATCATCAGCTATCACAGATAATCTAATTTAAAGTTGAAAGGCTTTCAGGGAATTTATTGTCTCAAGCTCTTAATACGTTATTGATCGTGGCTCAAATGGTACTTGGAAGACGTTTTACTTCGCGTTCTTTGCGATGCTTTCCAAAGGCACAAAATTCGTTGTCCTAGTTTAGTCTGTGAAGATTTGTACAAGAGTCCTTATTGAGCGGTTGTGGGTGGTTGTTGTTGTAGTTGTGCAGCAAAGCAAAGGGCTCCTGTCGTCAGTCTAGCTCCAGCTAAAGTTCATGTACTTTCTGTTCGAGATATGATATTTGTTCCTCTTATGAAAGACCACTAGTAAACATGTTGGAGCTGTAAAAGTCATGAGAAAGACCCCAAAACTTGCAATAAGATGAAAGGAGAATTTCTTTCAAACCATCTTTGAAATAGTGATGTATTACCGGGTGAAGCTAAAACAGCGGACCGAGAAAATGTGTTACACAAGATTGACTGACCGACTGACGTCAGTGATTCAAATGTTTTATGTAGCTAAATGTCAAAGCTACATCGCTAATATTTTTGCTATTTTTATCGACATATATGGCACACCATATGTAGCAATATTCAGTTTATTTTATTCAATGTTCAGGCGTTCGCAGTCAGTATTCAGAGTTTCGCATTCAGTATTCAGACTTTCACATATAGACATTCAGACTTCAGATTTCAGATTTCAGATTCAGATTTCAGCATTCAGACTTTGGCATTCAGTATTCAGACTTTTACATTCAGTGTTCAGACTTCTGCATTCAATATTAAGACTTTTTGAATTTAGCATTCAGACTTTTACATTTTGCATTCAGACTTTTAAATTTAGTGTTCAGACTTTTGCATTCAGCATTCAAACTTTTACATTTAGCATTCAAACTTTTACATTCAGTGTTCAGACTTCTGCATTCAATATTAAGACTTTTTAAATTTAAGCATTCAGACTTTTACATTTTGCATTCAGACTTTAAAATTTAGTGTTCAGACTTTTGCATTCAGCATTCAAACTTTTACATTTAGCATTCAAACTTTTACATTCAGTGTTCAGACTTCTGCATTCAATATTAAGAATTTTAAATTTAGCATTCAGACTTTTACAATTTGCGTTCAGACTTTTAAATTTAGTGTTCAGACTTTTGCATTCAGCATTCAAACTTTTACATTTAGAATTCAAACTTTTATATTTGTTATTCAGACTTTCGCATTCAGTATTCAGACTTTTACATTTAGCATTCAAATTTTTACATTTAGCATTCAGACTTCAATATTCATCGGAAGATGACAGAGGTGCGCCCTGTGTGCCTTTTTGGAAATTTTGCAGTACATTTTCCACTCCCCTGTCAAGACCCTCATCTTAGTTGGCCATGATCCAATTCCAATGGCTCTGTAAACAATTCTAGGACGGTCTCTGCATAATTATTTGGACTGCACTTCAGAAACATGACCTTTCTCGAAAAACCGTGCAGGCAACCACCATGAATAACAAGCCCCCTCCTAATCAAGGAATGATGCCCACAGAACTTGGTAATGGCACACAATACGCTGTACGAGAGACAACAACACCCCAGCGTAAGATACGGTTATCTGGGTCTACCCTACCCAAAGAAGGCAATTTCTAACGAGAGGTCGCTGCACTCAAAGCCCTCTAGATCTCAAATAACCAGCAAAAAAGACCTGACCTGTAGTTCTACATTGCCTTTCAAGCAATTATTTGACGAAAGAGTGAAGAGCTTCTTCTGATATAGCGGAGAAGCCTTGTAAGCTTTTGAACCAAACAAACTTCTTCAAGCGACGCGATATTGTCAATCTTGAAACATCAAGCATTTTACTATGAGAATCATAGTCCTCTTAATTCCTCAAGTGTTTCACAAGGGATTTTCAAACTGAGTCTCCCATGCAGAACATCTGCAAGCAAGATTGGTCTACAGTGGCTGATTCTCCGAACAACACAGACAGTGCACCGACAGTTGAAATTTCTAGCAAGGCATTGCCAAAACCTCCAAGGATTGACCTGAATATACTGGGAACAGATGAGTGTTGCCTTCACGACAAAACAACAAGTGCGAGGCTTTACCTTTTGTTACACAGTTTAGTGATTAACCCTATCTCACCTGGGGGCTGGATAGGGTCCATTAAAATGTATAACAAAAGGTAAAGGCTCGCGCTTGTTGCTTTGCCACGAAAGCAACACTCCTTTGTTCCCAGTATATTTTTGCATAATAGGCTTTCGCAAACGAGCGACTTCATTTTCTTCTTTTTCCATAACTCCTGCTCTCGTGTGAATGTAGTTTATCAAAGTTCTTTTCCCATCATCTTGCCTAACTCCTCTGCTAACCATATAGACTTTAACCCATACACATTTTGTAGCAGAAGGGTTGTTTGCAACGAAATTAAAACGATAACTTTTGTAGCCTTTATAACTTTACACATTTATACCTATATACCGTTTGTTACCTTTATCGGCAAATTTTACTATAGCCGCAAATCTTAAAAGTAATTGGAAAGTTTTAATACAAAGAAATACAAAGTAGAGCTGTTTAAAAGCAAAATCGGTAGCCTATGTTTTCGGGCATGATATTGATATCCGGTACTGCTTGGTATCCGGTACTGAATAAAAGGTTAACCAAGAAATTCNTCATCAGTTTTTTATGATTGAAACGACATTTCAGAGCGATTAGAGCGATTAGTGATCGCATAGAAACGAATTTCTTGCAAGGCAAAAAACAAAACAAACGAAGCCGCAAAATATGCTCCGAAACCTGTATGGCGAACTGTCTCGTTGTGCACGCGAAAGGAATTATCAAGAGAGGTCATGAGCATATATCGAAGGAAGAAGGATATATCGAAAATCTACCTCGGGCATGTTATTTATCAGATCCAGAAGCCGAACATAGACAAATTCAGCCAACGTTGTTTATACCCATACCCATTTCAGGTCGAGTGACCATGCACTTGGGAAATCATCTCTTTATCTGTTCATACAGTTACCTGCATCACGCTTTTCATGGAACAAAACAAAGTTCTTAACTTGTAGGAAAATAAATTTCCTCGTGAGGACAATCACGTGATCTGAAGTGGGTGTAAACAACTTTAGCTGAATTTGTGTATTAGACAGTACAATTTTTGCATATCTTGGGTGTGAATTAAACACTTGATGCCCAGCTTCTGAATTAGATAAATAAAATCGCGACAGCCGATGTTTAGATCTATCCTTCTTCTTCGATATATGCTCATGATTTCTCTTAACAATGCCTTTCTGCGTTCATGGCAAGATAGTGTACCATACAAGTTTCGGGGCATCTTTTTCTGCTTCTTTTCTTTGGATGTTCAGCGGGAAAGCATAAATTTTGCCTTCATTCGCTAATCATTTTGAATTAGTATGTTAATTAAAAACAATTGTTGTTATTAGTGTAGTTGCTTATTGTTTAGTTACAGATGTTTGTTAGTTTTTTGAGCAGATATTAATTTATTAGGTTGAACTTTGATTTGATGGAGCTTGTGAAAGCATTTTCATTCAATAATGTCTAAATACAGTGCAGGCTGAAACCACTTTTATATCTGCCATGCAACTTTATCCAATAGCTAGCCTATTTTTAAACCTGTGCGTGATAACATATATTTTGGTTCCTGTACTATAAATCATATAGAGAGTGTCATTGATTGACATTGACTGACTTGTGATTGAAAAGATTACAAATGACTTGAAATAAACAATAAAAAACCCAAGATGAATGGGGGATTCCCATAGAAATGGGGATTCCTTTGTTACGATACCACAATGCTTTGTAACCCTGCTTCAGACTTTTCGCGCGCGCGAAAAACAAAGAGTTCTTTTGGATATATTGCCACATTTCAAAATGGCGTCTTCACCTGGTTCTATTCATGTTAGCAGATCTCTCGTAGAGCTCGCTGGGAGAAACTCTACTTTCACACCAAACAGTGAATTGTATAAAGATGCACATGTCAAGAATATGGGGGAATATGAGGCCATGTACAAGAAGTCGCTTGATGATCCTGAAGGTTTTTGGGGTGATATTGCGAAGGATTTTTACTGGAAATCTTGGCACGAGGGAGAGATGATGAAGTACAACTTTGACGTGAAGAATGGCCCTATCGAAATTAAGTTCATGGAAGGCGCAAAGACAAATATCAGTTACAATGCGTTGGATAGAAACGTTGTTCAAAAGGGGCTCGGTGACAAAATTGCTTTTTATTGGTAGGTATCTGCTATTTTTAGGCCCTCCTCCGCAGTTGATATATCCCAAAAAAGGAGGAAGTATATAGAGGAAGAAAGTTGACCTTTGTCCTATGATGTAAACTGAGCTTCCTATTTGGCAAATTTTACATCGATGCTTTTTGTATAGTAGCAAATAAAATCGCCAAATGACCTTGAATAATCTTAGGGTATAAATTGTCTTAGGGTATAAATTGCCGTTTAACGCTTAATTATTCGCTGAAGATGAACCAAGTATGGTTCGAAACGTACAAACAAAACATGTTTATGTCAATTTAATTTAACCGTTTTGTCACTAACTACCGGAATGTCTGTTGAACTTGTCTTTTTGGAACTTGTCTTTTTGGAATGATGAAATAACAATGAATAAATTTACTATGATTGTCGTCGCTTGCCTCATCCTTTGATTTCTCGTCAAATTGCGATTTCCACCTAAATGACCCTGAATTTGACAGAAATTTTTATAAAAAGCACAACATTTTTTAGTTTCTTCAACATGTTTCAGTTGAGTCTGCCACCATATGCTGAAGATGGTTGTCGTAGAAGTGTCGTAGACTCAATTGAAGCATGTCTAAGAAATTTAAGATGTTGTGCTTTTTATTGCATTTTGAAAGCAAATCAAGCCCAGATTGGAAAGTTTGAAAAGTGTGTAGGGAATTTTGAAATGAGGATTCAATTGTTGCAGATATAATGCGAAGTATTCACAATGTAATAGCAATGCAGCCCCTAATAGTAAAGGATGTCATATAAGCAATGGAAACAATTCACCAAGTGATGAAAGTGTGCAAATGAAAGTTTTTCATCAGAAAGTTGCGGAAATGGTAGTGTGGATAACACTGAAGTGCGCATGGAGGGTTAATAAGCCCCTGTGCATGTCAGATTGTTCAAGCCTTGTCTCAATTTTTCGTTTTTGGATGAATCCAGGAAAATGTTTTTTTGCAAGTTAGAATTTGANATTTGGGGGGGGCGGCCCAACACAAAGTCTATTGTTTACGAAAATATTTGCCTGACTTACGTTGTTGGGAATGATAAACAAAGAGCACTCCTTTTGTGCATGGTGTAGAAACTTTGATTTAGAAGACCAGATCAGATGCTGGTGATGTGATGCATCTGGTTCTTCGTTTCTTTTCTAGGGAGGGCAACAATCCTGGTGATACATGCAAAATCACATATGGAGATCTTCTCAAACAAGTCTGCAAATTTTCAAATGTTCTGAAAAGTATTGGTAAGAGGTGACTTTTTTAACTATGCTGATAGTAATCTATAAGTTGCATAACTTTCTTTTCTGCTAAGTTGCGTTTGAAAAGTATAAAGACCTAAATTTTGCAGAAAACAGAAAAACCACCATAGAAAACAGAAAGATTTAAATCTGCTGCATATCCAATGATGTCTAACCTTGGCACAGGGACCGCGCAGCCATTGGGCTAGGGGGGCTATAGCCCCCCCCCACTTTTTTGAAAGATAGGTTAAAATTTTTTCTACAAATTTGGAATTTCTAATTCTTCTCCGTAAAATGAATCGATGACAGCGAGAAAAATCAACTCATACATCAATTTATGTGTCAACCATGGTAACTTTAGCTACGTCTTTGCCAATCTTCTCATTTAATACGTGAAGCAAATGGTGGTTTTAATGATCGCTGTCAGAGTGTCTATAGGTATACTTGTGATAGCTTGTTGTGAGCATAAAATGAAAAGTTTCGAGTTCTTTTTGGGCTAACTCTCGGTCAACGGCTATTTATACACACGGATAACTTGTCAAAGACATTACAAGGAACAAAACTATCAGCTATCTCCGGAAAGTGACTTGCACTGTTGACTAAAACAAATCTTGAAACTATTCGCAATACTGAAAACTTCAATTCGTTTTATGATACAGTTTTACTGAAAGCTAAGCAGCACAAATTGATTGGAGAGCCAAAGTTGCCCCGCAAACGACATTGCCCTGCGAGATACGAGGAAGGAAGTCAGGCTGTCTTTGCAGAATCTCCACGAGATTTATTTAGGCCTATTTAGACACATCTATTTTGAAACCGCTGACTTAATGGTTCATTCCATTGACCTCAGGTTTAGTCAGCCTTGCTTCAAAGCTTATGAGCAATTGGAGTCATTGTTTCTGAAGGTTTTGAATTTCGAAGATCATGCGGAGGGGTTAAACAATTATGAGATGGCGATGTCGATATGTTATTGCATACTGCCCAGCTTCCCCTCTTCAGATTGTTGTTCGGAGAGAATGAAGCTGTATGCTTCGACGACATTCTGAAGAGGATTACAAATTTTAAGCCTGAATGACTTCGTCTCATAGGAGGCAAAGTGGTGATTGTTTGCAAGCTCTTGCACGTTAACCCAGTAACAAGTGCATCTGCTGAGAGGTCTTTCTCAATGGTTAGACGGCTCAAAACCTGGCTTCGCTCAAATATGAAGCAGCAAGAATCAATAACCTAGAGATATTGAACTTCCATAAAAAACGAGCAGACATGATGTCCCTCTTGGAAATTGCTAAAGATTTCGCAAAAATGAAAACCGGCATTGCAACATTCGGAAAGTTTACTCTTACAGACCTCAAGTAGTAATAGTTCTTCTGGAATAGAGACTCCTTGTTGTTAATTTTGTTGGTTTTTATCTTGTTCAATAAAGGCTAGTTTTCTTTTGTAACTTGTAATTCGTAGCTTGTTTCTCACTAATATCTTCATATCATGTTTCTATAATGCCTAATAATTGTCATGATATGTCTCTTTTCGCAGTAATTGAAATGTTCTCTGAACCAAACTGTATATAAATATGGACGTGAAGAGAAAAGTATTTCTTAAAAGGGGCGTTTTCCAACGTTCTAAAGGGCGTGGTCTCAATTTTTTTTTATGGGAAAGCCCCCAGACACCTATAATAACTCGCTTCACTCGCTGTTCAGCCCCCACTTAAAAACCGCTGCGCGGTCCCTGCCTTGGCAACACCATTTTTGGCAGTAAGGAGGGTTTTTCGTAGAGTAATTGCCAGACTTCGTTTTTTGTTTCTTGTCCGGAGAAGTTTTCCTGTAAACAGCAAAAAATAGAATCTAGGGTAATTGTTTGTGGTAGTTAGAGTTTGCCTTTTTGTGAAATTGTCCATATTCATTACACCAAAACTATCGTCCACAGTAATAAAGGGTTTGAAAATATCTCAAATAGGTACCTTGAGATAAAACACTATGAAATGACTCTTACCTTCAGTACAGGCATTTCACACATTACAGTAAATATATCAAGAATTCTTAAACATTCTTAAGCATTTTCAAGAATTCTTCACATTCTAATGAGAATTTTTAAGTGGTATGAAAGACTTTGCAAAACTTTTAAACCAGAATTCTTAAGAATTTAAAAATATTCTCAAGAATTTTTAGGCAGGAAAATAGTGTTAATGTGCACAAGGCCTGCACTGTAAGTCTGTCTCTCATTAGATGTCAGGTGAAAATATCCTCAAAGACTGTATAAACAATCAAACAGTTTGCGTAAATAATTTTGGGTTATATACTGGGTGTATCAGAAAAAACGGGCCACTTGCAAAGCACCTCTGCGGAGGCGACTTGAGTCTTACAAATTTATGGTATCGATTTTCTTAATCCATAAGCTTGAATTCAAACTTTGATGTATTGCTTTTACCTATATTTGCTAATGAAATAGATTTGTTGCTCAAAGTTACCCAAATTTGTCGACCGGTCCATGACAGACGGTCTCGATTTCCTGATACAGCTCAATTCTTTAGAATTCCCAAACAATACGTTTGTTGTTGTTTTTGTTTGATTTTTCAGAAAAGTAATATTCTAAAAGACTAGAATTAATTAATTTTACCTTGCATCATTGATTTGAGCGTTCGTGATAGCATTTTTTTGCCCCTAAAGAATGCTATTTTTTGACCATGTTTAAAGAATATCTGACACCTTCTAATGTACGAAAGAATCGTCAACCCCGTAATATAGACCTAATATAGATTTAAAGATGCGATAAGAAGAGAGTGCAATGCAATGAAAAGAGGAATGATAAGAAGAGCCTTCCATGCAATGGGAGACCGATGCAGAGCATGCATAGCAAACGATGGACATGCATTTGCAAATGAGTGAATTTTTTTTAACTGATTGGCGGTTGTAGTTCATATTAGACAGGACTAAGTAAAATGTTCTTAATCATAAAGTTTAGATAATCGATATCTTTTCTGTAGTCACTTTTCTCCAAGAAAAAACCCTCTGTCATCGCCTGTTCTAGAAATCTGAGTTACTTGCGGCAATGTTTTTTTCGTTGAACGCACCAAATTCAGTTCAGAAGGTGTCAGATATTCTTTAAACATGGTCAAAAAATAGCATTCTTTAGGGGCAAAAATATGCTATCGCGAATGCTCAAATCAATGATGCAAGGTAACATTGATTAATTCTAGCATTTTAGAATATTAATTTTCTGAAAAATTAAACAAAAACAACAAAAAACGTATTGTTTGGGAATTTTGTATCAGAAGATCGAGACCGTCTGTCATGGACCGGTCAACAAATTTGGGTAACTTTGAGCAACAAATCTATTTCATTGGCAAATATCGGTGAAAGCAATACCTCAAAGTTTAAGTTCAAGCTTATGGATTACGAAAATCGATACCTTAAATTTATAAGACTCAAATCGCCACCGCAGAGGCACTTTGCAAGTGGCCCGTTTTTTCTGATACACCCGGTAATGGCAAATCTCATCTGACATCCAATGTGAGACAAACTTTAGAGTTAATGGCTGAAACTTTTGATAGCTAACTGTGGGATTTATTTATTCTTCAATTTTCTGTGCATTTATTTATTCTATAATCAATGTCTCGCTTTTAATGCAACTATCCTGGAATTTCTTGAAATGCAAGGTTTTTCTCTCTGATGCTAGGAGTAAAGAAGGGGGACAGAGTTGCAATTTACATGCCAATGACAATCGAAATTACTGTTGCACTACTGGCATGTGCTAGAATTGGTGCCATCCATTCAGTAGTGGTAAGTACTATAAATATTACTAGGTGGGTTGAGAAAAACTTGCACCATTTGGAAAATGTTAGAATTTAGTCTCATAAACTGAAGATTCTTGCGTTAGGTTAGGGGCCCAATTATATGAAGGTTTTCAGCCTGGGCTAGAATTTCAGCCTGGTTAACCAGGGATGAGAATTCACTTTGCGCACACACAATTTGAATACAGTTTCACACCAAAACAGAGTAACACGAAGATTCTTAAAGATGGCGGCGACAGATGAAAGCAAAAAATTTCTCAAATGGAAAACTGATGATTTTAAAGCCATTTTAAAGTTTTAAACCTTGAACTATTTTGGCCCGATTTCAGTAGTTAATTCCAGGCCGGGCTGGCGTCTTTCATATAATCACACTCCAATTTCATCTCAGCTAACAGAGCTGAAATTCCAGCCTGGGCTGAAAACTCCATATAATTGGCCCTTTAATCTATCAAAAAAGTCATTAACATCCATGTGACTTGGACAGAAAAGTTTCAGACACTTTTTGAAAAGTTGGAAACAATTTTCTTATTTACATCTTACTGATCAAACGTTTCGCTTGAAATGGGTTATATATTTTTTTATATTCAGATAAAATTTTACAATACATGCTACATTCTGCTATACTTTCTAATTACTATACAACTATACAACACTACAGGAACGAGACCACGAGGTGCAAAACGGCATGACAACCCTATGGCCATTACATAAAACAAAAAACAAAACATAAACAAAAATACAAGGAACAACATGCAAAAGTACCAACGATAGAACAAGATGTGTAAATCTAAGTGAACTAGACGACGGTGATAAAGACTGCTGAAAGAAGAGGTAGTATAACGAGCGCACACGCTCCAAAAATAATTAGAAAAAACAAACGATGGATTGACACAGAATTGAGGATTTCAACGAGCATCCTCCTGGAGCAATCTTTACCGCAATCGTCAATTTAATAAAGTAATATAACTGATGAAAAACAAAGATGAAAAGAAAAGGCTCATTACACAAGAGTTAGTTCTATAATAACTACGCGGTTATATTTGCTTAGACTTAACCTAATCTTAACCAAAGATCAGCACTGAATGCTTCAATTATGAGTATGGTGAGCGAGAAATTTAGCGAGAAAGTTAGCCAAATAAATTTTCTGATGCTGTTAAAGGTAATTCCGGCAAAAAGTTTTGGACAATATCATGTCTGAACCTTTTACTGTCCAAAACTGTTGGATTTTAATATATAACTTAAATTTAGGGACCGAGTTTGGACATCTTTATAAGCATTAGTTGCCGTAAAGGCGATGGTAGTGTGATATCAGTTTCAAAGCTTTCCCTACGCCCAAGTCTGTAATAATTTTGTCGTCTCAAAGAATGCAAGATTTTACAAACAATAAGGCTTTGAACTCAAAGCGATCCACCAATTATTGATCTTCAATGACAAAAAAGTTTAAGGCAGTTTACAAGGTGGAAAATTGACCAGTGTTTTCCCAAAGCCCAAGGAAACTTTATAAAAATGTAATAGCGGGTGCGCCAAAAAAAACTTGAAATTGATACATAAACTAGGTCTCTGAATCTAAGTTAGACTTTTATGACAGATGAAAGCAAGAATCTTTGGGATCTGTCCAGTAGATTAATCCTTACAATTTCCAAAAGATGCAAGTTTTTTGGACTCACCTGGTATACTGGATAAGGGAAAATGATGCACCCTATTTGAAAGTCTACTGTTCCCTCAGTTACAATAATAAATAGTATTGTTAAATGTCGTGTTTTACACAGAGAAAACCGGGCATTCCTTTAAACACTTTCCAAAAAAAAAGACAACTAACAGTGACTGTGTTTCAATACTACAAAACAATTTATATATATATTTGATTAAATACCATAATGCTTTACAAATACAGTCAAACTCGCATAAAACGGATTTGCATAGGTCGGATTTTCATAAGTCGGACAGTCAGTCCCAGGTGCATTGGCATAAATCCTTTGAAAATTCGTCGCCGAAGTTTGATTTTATCAGTCGGATATTCGCGTAAGTCGGACCGTCTTGCTGTAAGTAAAGAAGATTCTACAAGTTGGATTCACCCACAGAAAATAGGTACTAACGATCTTGATTTGAACTTTGTGCCTTTTTGGGGAACACATTCGCAGACAAAAAGGCTGTTTGTCAGATGTTCTTTATTCTGCGTGTGCTTTGATATTCAAGATGGGAAAAAGCTAGACTGAGGAGTAATTTACTACGGTATCTGACTCATCTATAACTCGGACAAAATCTGACTAACGCCTAAATCGGACTTCGCATAAGGCAGATTATTTCTCTCGGTTCGAAGAGATCCGACTTATGCGATTTTGACTGTTCAGAGTATTTGTTTGTATTTGGGAAATAGAGCTTCTCCTAAACGCGAAAGGGAAATGTGTGTGAGTGTCAGGTCATTGTGTGTGAGTGTCAGGTCATGAACTATTGTAGGTGCAGATCATGTTGGGTTTGTTTGTGTTTGTTGAAGTTGTATTCAAGGAACACCCGGATCGTAAAATCTAACTACCTAATAATCGATTTTGATGAATCGAAAAACCAAACTTGGAGAGAGCTATGGGCGGAACTCATCCCTTCCTTGGTGCCACTTCTGGATCTGTTAATTGCATATCTTACTGTGTGTCCCATAAAATCTTCCTCCATTGACCCGATCTTGTTGAAAAATGGAACATAGACAAACTGTAAGAGTTCCATACTGCCATTTCTCAATCTAACTTAAAAATGGAACATAGACAAACTGTAAGAGTTTCACACTGCCATTTCTCAATCTAACTTAAAAATGGAACATAGACAAACAGTAAGAGTTTCACACTGCCATTCCTCAATCTAACTTAAACATGAAACATAGACAAACCGTAAGAGTTTCACACTGCCATTTATCAATCTAACTTAAAAATGAAACATAGACAAACTGTTTGTTGCTATTGATGAAGGAGTCTCGGAGTTTTTAATTAAGAAAGATCATATTTTAGAAAGGCCTATTATGTGTGTCTAAATACTGTAAGTAACTAAATGCAGTTTTTCCGATTTCGATGTTTTCCAATTGCAGAATCCTTTTCTTATGTATATCAAGATTTAAAAAATTGAATGGAATCTCACTCAGCTTCGTCTGAAGAGACACATTTTTGGTCCATTACTTACTAAATTTTGTTATGCTCTTGAAAGCAAAAAAGCAAAATTTAGTTTGGTATATCTAGAATTTTTTTATGATTCTGTCAACTTATTTTTCGGAGCTCTTGACTCAGGTTGTATGCACGCTGATGTAAACATCAAGGTGTCAATATCTACGTTTTAAAGCAACACTCACATAAATAGGCCCAAAGCTACGGGGCTTGGCTGCCCTTCAGATATATGTCAACCTTTTTCCGTAAATTTTTCTTCACAAGCATCACAAAAACACAAGGTTGCATTTTCTCATCATTAGGGCAAGTTGGGCTTTTGAGGGAACTAGCCCATCTCCTGAAAAAGCAAATCACCCTCCCGAAGGTGGGGTCGGAGGGAAAACCCGCATTTTCCCCGCAAAACCGGTTCCCTCATCCATGCTATAAAAAATGTTCTAGAAGTATCTGCAAAAGAAAGAAGATCCAACATGAAAAAACTTAAAGAGGCGGGTGGGTGGGATATTCAATTAGCAACCACTCCGCATGAGTGTGCAACATTACTAAATTTTCAAATCGAACTCTGTTTTATACTGCATGGAATAAACCATGCCGCATGCACGACTATCGACGACAAGTAGACAATAAGAGGCGTGTATCTGTGATGAACAAGAAACTGCATGTTCATTGCGTAATAAAACAAGAAACTGCATGTTCGTTGCTTTAACTCAATAAGATGTTTGAAGTAAGAAAATAGATATTTCAAATTCACCATTTTCAATCAAACGAGGTGGGGGGGGGGCTGCATTTTTTTGGGACACCCAGTAGATACCCGATTTGATCTAATTTCTTATATTTTTAATAGTTTGCAGGCTTCTCAGCTGATTCTCTTGCCGAGAGAATGATCGATGGACAGTGCTCAGTCCTTGTTACTGCAGGTATGAATGTGTCTCACAATTCTATTTTTCCTTTACGCCTTTTTGAGATAAATAAAAGAAGTTTTTCTTACTGTTTGACTCAATATAGAACATCACTGTTTGAAATATCATTAAAGTTTTATTATTCACTAATATTAAAATGCTCTGGTTTCAGTTTGGATCATATTGAGTTTATGATCGTTACTTATTTTGGTAACAGCCACCATTGTGAAACAAGTGCTTTTTTATGAGATGTTATGCTTTGAAATATACGATAAGATTGATAGATTTAATCTTCATATCTATTATTTCTCGAATTCTGGACTTTTTCATGGTTTTATTTCAGACTCATTTCAAACGTCTCTTGTCTTCATTCCGAACTGCCTTGTCGCTGCGATAACAACAGCAACAACGAGCAAAGTCAGGGACTTATGTAATGAATCTAGTTGTANAGGGACTTATGTAATGATCTAGTTGTATGCCTCAAAGAGACTACTTCTTTTTTATATATGAGTCCAATGATCATTTGAAATAGCAAAAATGACAATGAAGCACAGGGGTGATGGAGAATCATCATTTATTTGAATAGGCGCAGTTTTTTTGTTATGAGAAATCGCTTACAAGAGACTGTAGGCTCAAGTTCTAAAAGATTAAGAAAACGTGCTACCTGGATTAAAAAAGCTAAGAAATCTTTGTAATTTGCAACTTTGATTTCCTCAGGTCCCTCCAAATTCTTTGACAAGGTACAGTATTGAAAAATGTTTTGAAGTTGTTTGAGGATGAATTATGTTATTACTTGTTTTGAAGTCTTACAAATTACTTTGGAAACCCTTTCAGCAAAAATATACCAATTCTACATTTAGAGCATTGACAGTTTAAGAAATTCTTTAGAGAGTTTTGTTAGCAATAATGTCCCAAAATTTAAGAAACTTGCTGCGAGCTCTGGATTGGACCTAAGTTTCTTACAAAAAATGCGTCTACTATTTCTTAGAGTATTAGGTTTTTCATTTCGCGTGATCTTTGATATTTCGCGTGATCTTTGATATTTCGCGTGATCTTGATATTTCGCGTGATCTTCGATCTATTGGAATAGAACAGATTGCATAGTTTATGGTGGGTTAATTAACGCAGCATGATCTATGTCTGATGATCTTTCAAACAGCGGTACTTGATTGCAGTTCACCTAGCATAGGCGGCGATCTTCACAACCCTTTAAAAATTGCACTCATTTATTTCCTAAGAAATTTGGCTCTAAACCTTGTAGTAGGGTTTCTTACGTTTGGGCCCAATTCTTATAGCTTTTTAGTATTATTGTTGCTAGTAATATACTTTCTGGTTAAAAATACTTTGCAAGTCATAGCTAAAATTACAAAAGCTTCTTAACTTCGAATTGACATTTGATTGCTTCTAGTAGAGCTTCTTAATTTTTTGGAAGAGGCTCATGCAGTTTCTTATAAACGGTTTCTTATAAGAAAAATGATTTTAATCGGTGGAAAAATGTTATTGTCCTTTTTCAAATGAATTGCTGGAAGGGAACTGTAGATAAATTGCCACAATCCCAAAGAGAGCATTTTAGAAATCGTCATCATTTTTAGAATTACAGCTTTTTTATGTTTTATGAAAGGATCTACGAGACGAAGTATCTAAATCTTCGACAAACATTACAAGAACCATAAATTCTAAAATGATAGCAGAAAAAACAAAAGGATTTTCAAGAAAACCTTAGTTTTTGAAGGTCTACAATATGGTAGTAAGCAAAACTCTGTAGCTGTTATGGTTTTCAATTTAGCAATTTGATGATGTCGCAATTTGAAAACTAGCAGAAATATGAAAAACTCTATAATTCCAAAAATAATGATGATAGCAAAAATGCTTTATCTGGGATTATGGTGAATTACCTAAAGTTTCCTTCGAGCAATTCATTTGAAAGGAAAGGGCAATAATTTTTTACGCGATCAATTTAAAGTTTTGCGAAGATCCGACGCTTATGCTGGTTGACGTAGTAGTTGACATAGCAGTTGGCCTAACAGTTGAACTGTAGTTGACCTTGTAGCAGTAATCAAAACTCCTTTGGCTGTGGTGTTGTGATTATTTCTGTCATAATGAAGGAAAGGGCGACTTGTTACGTTGGCCCAGCACGTGCCATTTTTTATCTTGATTTTTGACCTATCGTAACTAACATTTTTAGCTTACTTGCTGCTGGTTCTTACTACAAACATCCGGCCAAGTGAGGTCGTGCACATTATCATGAATATTAAAGGCTGTGTATCACTCATCTGATTGGCTGCCGTAAAATCAATACACTCATCTGATTGGCTGCCGTAAAATCAATACACTNTAGTTGACATAGCAGTTGGCCTAACAGTTGAACTGTAGTTGACCTTGTAGCAGTAATCAAAACTCCTTTGGCTGTGGTGTTGTGATTATTTCTGTCATAATGAAGGAAAGGGCGACTTGTTACGTTGGCCCAGCACGTGCCATTTTTTATCTTGATTTTTGACCTATCGTAACTAACATTTTTAGCTTACTTGCTGCTGGTTCTTACTACAAACATCCGGCCAAGTGAGGTCGTGCACATTATCATGAATATTAAAGGCTGTGTATCACTCATCTGATTGGCTGCCGTAAAATCAATACACTCATTTTTGTTGTTGATAAGAAACTTGGTTCCGGGGTTGGTATGCAGTTTCTTAAACTTTAGGGCCATTTTGCTACCAAAAGTTATTTTTGTTAGAAGGGCTTCCAAATTATTTAATTGTTAATTATTATTATTAAGACCTCAAAGCATGTTATAGCAGAACTCGCAATCAAAACAATGTCAAAACATGTATTTTTACTGTATAGTTACAAAACATTTTCGAGTGACCTGGGAAAATAAAAGCTGCAAATTACAAAAATTTCTTAGGTTTTTTAATTAATGTAGGGTAGTTTTGCTGGAAGGTGGGATGAAATCGTCTGTTTTACCCACGGGCCAACATGAAAACAATAGGAAACCTAATCTCTGCTAGCGCCAAACACAATCTATGATTGTTATCGTCTGAAATCATAAACTGGGAGGTAGGATGAAAAGCTGGAAGGCGAGATGAAATTGTACTTATAAACACACGCAGATTTCATCCAACCTGACAGCTCATAGCCTGGAAAATGGGATAGTTGTCTTTATATTAACAGGCCCTCAGATCAGCAGCCATTTAGTTCTCATAGTCTTTGTATTGTCCCTATCACCCAATTATCTGCGTCACAGACTGCCTTTCATTTGAAGTTGTTCGAATCGAAACAAGTCGTCCTTTCTCTCTCTTTTCCAAAGCGACTTTGGCAAGGTCAGTATACTGTGGTACTTGCGGAGTATTCAGCTGAAGCGTAGCTGACTGCTTATTTAATACCACAAACATCAAATGGTTTCCGTGGGAGAATAGATCGAGATAACTATTCTCTGCGATCAAACCAAACAGTAGCCTACACGTAGCTTCTAGGTCTACACATAGGCCGACAAAGCAGTTAATCTTCTAAAGGTGTTCGAATTATTTGCGTCACGCCAGTACATTCAACTAACTTTATATTAATGTTCTTAGATATAGGCTTCAAAATCTTAAACTTAAATCAAACATATTAATATTTTGCTCGCGATTTTAGCATTAATTTTTTTTATGAAGTGTAAGCAACTCACGTTTGGATTGATGAATGATATTTATATGTTTCCTTCTCATTAATCTTGCGTGCAACCTATCTGTTCATCTAGCTACAACTGTAAGAATTGTTCCTACTTTTGATATGGGCCTCATAGACTGTTATTACCTACCTGCACCTATATCAATTATACATTATTAGAGGTTATATATTACTGGAAAAGAATTCCCTGCCTAAGGTGTTTAGACTCTTGTATACGAACATGTTTTGAAGAAGAAATGTTCATATAGATTTATTTGTAAGATGCACGTCTTTGTCATTAGGGTTTCCTACTTGCAGGATGTTCATGCTCACTTTTATTTTTTGAAGCCAAAACGTGGGAAAATCGCTATCGAAATTCTCAGTTCTTATTGAAGTTTATTGAAAAATCCCAAGCAAAATAACCCGTAACTCCATAATGGTATGATCGATGTTAGTGAAATGTATTTCTACATCTAACGTAGGCTTTCTGCAACGCAATGATTGGTAATTCATTCAAAACGGTGCATAAGTGATGGTAGTACCAGCGGTTCCTGGGTAGTACGTTATGGCAAACGCCGATATATCAGTTTCGGGCTCCCGGTATATTTTCGTAGACAATTTATTCGTAATTCATATATTGCAGTATGTTTATTGAAGGGTTGGGTGAGTAATTTTAGGATATAGAGATCTGTGCTATTTGTTCTTCCCGTCCTAACACTTTTCTTATATATTATTGTAGATGGATTTTATCGAGGTGCGAAACTTGTCAAGTTGAAGGAAATAGCCGATGCTGCCGTAAAAGAGTGTAGAAATTTGTATGTGTTAATCGTTTCTTAATTTCTTCAGTTTGGTAGGGTCTGCAGAGGTAAAATGTGTACGATGGGGGTAAAATGAGTAGTGTTAATGGCAGGAAAAGCGTAGTTGGTAAACTGTAAAATCAACATTCACAACATCAAGGAGGGCAGTTCAAACAGTTGTAGCAAGAAAAAATATGTGAACCATGATTTTCACAAAATTTAGTCACATTTTCCCCTCTGAATATCAAAGCAATTATATTGAAAATGTCTTGCTTTAAAGCCGATATGTTCAATTAGATGTATACATTTACCCTGGTTTAATCGGTCATTCCTTTGCGTGACTATAGGAGATCTGCTGCAGAAAGTTCCTTTCAAAAACCTGCAAAAGCGAGTGAAAACGACGTTAAAAAGTTATCGATTTTCCTTCCTAACAACAATGACAATTACATGTGCAAATCATCGCTGTAAGGCAGAAATTGGAGGGGAATTTGATCGCGATTTTAGGCCGCTTTTGAAAGTTTTTCGCGGGGGCCTTCTCGAGACGATCCCTCATATGTTCGGAAGAGAGTGTGCGATTTCAGTCAGGAAAATTCCTAAAAATACTTTAACATGTCGGCTATTTAACAATATAATAACAAATGTTATTGCTGTGAGATTCTGCGGACAGTATCCGTTCAAACGCCGTGCGTTGTGTCTGACTCGCCCAGTATTGTATTTTGGAATAGCAAGGGCGAATTTGTAAAGCAAAGGATACAAAAGGATACAGGTCTAATCAAGACAACATGATTTGGCAGTCTCATGAATAGATTTCACACCTACTGCAGCCAACCATAATGTTCTGTTCTCTCTGTTTATTTTGGTTTGATTTATGTGCACTCAGATGTGTGAAATCCATTCTTCAGAAAGGCAACTCGCTTTGTCTTTTCAGAAACCTGGACTTTCTGTTTACAAAATTCTCCCCTGCTTTTGAGAACATCATCATTCGTTTGCTGCTAGGAAGTAAGCTACCAAATGATTCAGGAAATCTGCTTACTCTTTTAGATAAAAATGGGAAACTGGTCTCCGACTTTAAGAACCATTAAGCTCGCCTGGTCTTGAGCTTAGACTTAGACTTGCTTGCAACTAGAATTTTGTATACCGTGCCTTACTGTTATTGTTGTCTCATTTCCAGTGGGCACACAGTCAATCATTGCATTTGTCTAAGACATCTTAGCAGCTCTTCACACCAAGATGATACAAATTCACATGCAGCAAATGGTACTGAACCTACTGCTGCTAAAAGACCCTGCAAAGACTTCGTGGTATGTATACAACATTGACTGATTTTGATCTGTTTTTCAATGAAGGTAATTGTCTACCAAGGGGGGAACTACAATACCTTTCACTTGAGAAATGAAATGTATTGCTATACCGGGTGTCCCAAAAAAGTTCACTGATTCGAACTAAAAATACAACATTTTATGAAGTGGTATTACTCAGAACATGGTTTTCATGCTGTTCTTTCGTCAACTTTTTCCGAAAAGAATAAAATAACAATCATCTATCAAATTTAATTTGTCTTTGTAACAAATGCACACAAAGAAACTCTAAAGATCGGTGACATAGCAAATGTTTGGTGAATTTTCAAAGAGTCTACTTGTTATTGGGTCACCACCCGATAAATAAAACTACTAAACTTTTATAACCAAAAAACCTAACTACTACAAACAAAAAGAAAATTTACGATAAAGGACTTGGTGCTTGGCACATAACTGAAGTTTGAAATTTTCTAATCAAACCGACCAGTTTTATGGACAAAACATAGAGTTAATCACCATTGATTGCTTCGTTTTAGAGCCCCTGGAATGACGGAATGGACCATTGGTGGCATGATTTAATGAATGATGCTAGTGATGTCTGTGAACCAGAATGGATGGATGCCGAAGATCCATTGTTTATTCTTTATACTAGGTTTGTTTATTTTCTGCTTAAAAGCCTACTTTGATGACAAAGTGAAAAACATAATGATNAACAAAAAGAAAATTTACGATAAAGGACTTGGTGCTTGGCACATAACTGAAGTTTGAAATTTTCTAATCAAACCGACCAGTTTTATGGACAAAACATAGAGTTAATCACCATTGATTGCTTCGTTTTAGAGCCCCTGGAATGACGGAATGGACCATTGGTGGCATGATTTAATGAATGATGCTAGTGATGTCTGTGAACCAGAATGGATGGATGCCGAAGATCCATTGTTTATTCTTTATACTAGGTTTGTTTATTTTCTGCTTAAAAGCCTACTTTGATGACAAAGTGAAAAACATAATGATAATTGCTTTTAAAAGCAAAACCATTATAGAACATATCGGGTGAGTAAAAATATATTGTGTCCACAGTTTGAAGAAATATACTGCCCAAAAAGATGTCATCGATTCGATAAAAACTATGTAGCCTGATTTGACTGAGGCTTTGGCTTTAACGTAATTTGTGTATTTTATTTGATAATTTTCAATGCACAGTTTTGTTCTTGAATATAATTTCCCAAAAATTTGTTCCCTGGGATTGGCTCAAAAGTAGACGTGGGTTGCATACTTTTTTTCGCTTCCTAACTATTAGAATGGTAAACACTGTTTTTTTGGCGAAGAATTTTGGTTTATAACGACAAGGAAAATGATGAAATGTGATATTTCCTTCAATCAATATCAGGTATATAAAATTTCTTTTTGTGAAAATCTGCATCTGATTCAACAGCATGTTTTTGACTGTTTTTGAGAAATTCGAGGAAATTGATTTTTTGGCTATTAACTACTGAGAGAATTAAAACATCTAAAATTAAGAGAAAAAAATAGAAAAATCAGCCAAAGCCCAAAAGAGACGAAGGATTTAAAACTTATGAATTGTAGTATGATTTTTCAAACAGTGGGTATTTTGTTTGACTCACCTGGTATTGGAAGCTTGTTGTCCTGGTACTGTTCAAAGTATGGAACGTCTGATAACAGCCGTAAGATGAAGTGTGATTTTATACCCAAGTGACAGCTGAATAAGAGATATCGGCTGCGCCGACTCACACTAGAGGCTCTTCCTGTTATACTATGAACTGTTTCACTTTATTGAAATTTACTTCTGTGGTCAGAAAACAAGGCAATAGAACGATACAACGACACTTGGTCACACTGACCTAAAAGATTCTCTTCAAAACGGTTTTGGTTTGAAAGATATCAAGGAGAGCTGTGATTTGTTCATTGTTCTTAAACAATGCTAAATTGATGGTCGGCAACTTGTTTTATCTGTTATTTGGGATCCGATGATTTTTCGTGGACTCAGCCCTAAGGAGTGAAAATGGTATCACAGTGCTGTATGTGAAAAGGAAGAGCGGTCACATATCACAGAGTAAGTAGTCAGCCCGTTGTTTAGAAAGGATGCAACGGAAATAAATCGCCTGGAATGATTGCAGCCATTGTAAAAGCTAAATTGAAGCAACTGTTGTTGTTTACAACGAAATAAATATTCTACTGTAATCCATTGGATTGTAATCCAATCCATGACAACAAAAGTTTAATCTTGCGAAACACGATTTTACTAAAATCGTTCGTAATTATGGAAAGGAAAGACCGATTTCGACCAAATAATATTTAATATCTAAGTTTGCCTTCTTTCTATGAAGCTGATGTTTAAAGAAATTAATCTGCGAAGTAAATTGCATCAATTGAAAATTGGCAAATGACCCACAGTTTTTTTACTTACCTTGTAGAGAAGTTTGAATGAGGTATTTTTCTTATATCCTGCAGTGGCTCAACTGGCAAACCGAAAGGAGTATTACATACAACGGGTGGCTACATGTTGTGGGCTGCGACAACGTTCAAGTAAGACCTTGATTATTTACAGAAGTAGTTTCAAATTCTTTTTACTTAGAATTTAGAATNGAAAGACCGATTTCGACCAAATAATATTTAATATCTAAGTTTGCCTTCTTTCTATGAAGCTGATGTTTAAAGAAATTAATCTGCGAAGTAAATTGCATCAATTGAAAATTGGCAAATGACCCACAGTTTTTTTACTTACCTTGTAGAGAAGTTTGAATGAGGTATTTTTCTTATATCCTGCAGTGGCTCAACTGGCAAACCGAAAGGAGTATTACATACAACGGGTGGCTACATGTTGTGGGCTGCGACAACGTTCAAGTAAGACCTTGATTATTTACAGAAGTAGTTTCAAATTCTTTTTACTTAGAATTTAGAATATGAAACAGAATTGAATTGAAACAGAAACAAACAGAGCTGGTGTCCATGCGTATTCCGTTGGTTTTCTTCTCTGTTGTGAGTCTACACCAAAATCTCATGCAAATCACGGACGGAAACTTGTGTGTAGACTTAACGCAGAGAAGAAAACCAAAGCAATATTACCCACAGGCAAACTCTGTTACAGGGATGTTTGCATGCAATAGACATTTGGCAATTGCTTTGTCTTTATCATACAGTCTTAGCATTACCGCTTTCTCTCTTTTCTTGCTAAGTATTAAGATTTGCTATTTTTGGAAATGGCAATTTTTCCAACAATTTGAGCTCAGTCATGTGGCGCAATAGCTAAAGTTCCCCCTTTCACCAAAGGTTCCTGAAGTCATGATAGTCATATGAAAAAAATCACACGTCTTAACTGTGAATACTTTTGAAAATATTAGCAATCATATTGGGGAGGGGGCTTACTTTTGTTGAGGTGTTTAGTATTGCATGCAAATGAAATGCAAAAATGTCTTCATTACAGATATGTATTTGATTACCATTCTGATGATGTATATTGGTGCACTGCCGATGTTGGATGGATTACTGGTCATTCATATGTTGTATATGGTCCAATGGCTAATGGGGCCACCAGTCTAATCGTAAGTGATGTTATCTCTCTGTGTGACCAGGGCTCGAAAAATGTACGGGGCTTTGAAAAAGCAGACTGACGACCTGCCTCGTTGTTTTCGCTCCAAAATTTTAAATTCTTATTCGCTCAATCTAGGACTCATAGCCGGAACAAATGGCCCCAACTTTCTGGAGCGGTGATAATTGTCAATAATATGTTTGCAATAAAGGTGTAAACAAGCCCGAGGTTATTCTCCAGAATTTTGCGAAACAGTCTCAATCAAAGCCGTGTTGAAGAAAACTACTTTGCATTCGCGTGTATTTTTGCTTTGACGTTCAAACAAAATGGAGGGAGGGGGTATCATCAATGCTATCAGGGATAGATCTAATTTAGATTTGAAAGTTTTAGAGAGTTTTTTTTCTAGAGATGTTGATACGTTCTTGTTTGTGTCCCAGCTGGTGCTTGGAGGAAGGGTTGATCCGCATTCTTAGCAATGCTTTCCTAAGGCACACAATTTGTTGTCCTAGTTTTTGAAAAGTTTCTTGAGTCTTTGTCAAGCGGCGGTGGGTAGTTGTTTTAATAGCGAAGCTCTTGTCGTAAGTCTTGCAAGGGTAATGACTAAATGACTACAGTGGGTGATGGATTGATTGATTGATGGATGGATTGATGATTGGGTGCGCCAGAAAAGCTCCCACTTTCGATAGGCCACGATAAATCGTACACTGGACTGATTTTAGTGATTTATGACTTGATTTTTAGGGAGGGAGAAAGATGTAATAACAATTTACATCAATTTTTTGAAAGATTTGAAGCCTGTGCTGTTTGAGGGAGGATTAACATTTACTGCGTGAGGGAGGAATAAAGAAAGACAAGAAATAATGAAGGTAGGAATGAATGGCTGCAAACGAAAGCCATGCAAGACATTTGAATTGAATTGATTTTTGTAAACATCCAAATTATATTTACATTTATTTCTAGTTTGAAGGAACCCCATTGTATCCTCACGCTGCCAGATGTTGGGAACTTGTTGAGAAATACAAAATATCGTTGTTTTACACGGCTCCAACTGCTATAAGAACTCTTATGAAATTTGGCACAGACATCGTCAAAAAGTAAGTTTCTTTTTGGTTTGTTCCACGGACTGCTAGAGCTCAGACTTGTACGCTGATCAGGTGATCAGATCATTCACTAGATTGGGTGCTGCTTCAGCAGTGGTTTTTCTGAGCTCTTTGATATTTGATGCACTCCCATTATTTGCACGCTGGCTTTACGCAGTAAGCCCAGAGGTGGAAAAAGGCAGAGTTCTCTTCTTTCTTTCATCTTCTGGTTTTGAATTTGTCATAGCGAATTTAATGCGCTACTTATTTGCACCAAACTCGTCGCGATATCTTTTGCAAAATTTTTATACAGGGTGTCCCAAAAAACTTGTACCCCATTTGTGCGGCTGCTGTGGAGGGTCTGTAACTTCTATTGTCCCGTTTTTGGTACGGTTGCATAGCCTAGGCTTCAACTTACAGTTTGAGACCTTGTTTTCGCCAATCGCTCAAGTGGTTGCTGATTTATGGCGCAAGAAAGTTATAGAAGTGAAAACTTCAAAAACAGCACTTTCTTTGTTCTCCAAAAATGTCAAACTCAAATAAATATTGTAAGAAAAGGTTCTAGTATTTCATTTGAATTTTTAATGTATTTCGCAATGTGTTAATGGTGTTGTGTTCAGGCCTCATTAAAAATATCCTGTGCCTGCGAGCAAATGCTTGGGGAAAAAATGCGCCTGCAATCAAAGCACTTTGAGTACAGTAAAGGTGCCAGCAACTAATGTGTCATGACATTGTGTGCCTGCGAGCGGCGCTCGCGTGCTCGCGCACATTAATGAGGCCTGGTTGTGTTATCTGTAAACAATACAATTAACCCTTTATCAACTGTAGAAAAAATTCTAATACAGCTCTAGAACCCTTTCTTGCAGTATTTACTTGATTTTGTTATTTTTTAGAGAACAAAGAAAGTGCTGTTTTTGAAGTTTTCACTTTTTTGACTTTCTTGCGCCATAAATCAGCAACCGCTTGTCCGATTGGCTAGAACAAGGTCTCTAACTCTAAGTTAAAGTATACCCAATGCAACTGTATCAACAACAGGACAATAGAAGTTACGGCTTCTCCCCAGCAACCGCGCAANAGCGGCGCTCGCGTGCTCGCGCACATGAATGAGGCCTGGTTGTGTTATCAGTAAACAATACAATTAACCCTTTATCAACTGTAGAAAAAATTCTAATACAGCTCTAGAACCCTTTCTTGCAGTATTTACTTGATTTTGTTATTTTTTAGAGAACAAAGAAAGTGCTGTTTTTGAAGTTTTCACTTTTTTGACTTTCTTGCGCCATAAATCAGCAACCACTTGTCCGATTGGCTAGAACAAGGTCTCTAACTCTAAGTTAAAGTATACCCAATACAACTGTATCAACAACAGGACAATAGAAGTTACAGCTTCTCCCCAGCAACCGCGCAAATGTGGCACAAATTTTTTGGGACACCCTGTAGAATTTTGAAATTTGTGATTTCTTGATATGTTCAGCCGAGTATAAGTTCAATTATCTTGATAAATTCTAACCCACGTTTTCTTCTCTAAAATGACCTGTTTGGACATTGGAATCCTTTTTGATTAACACAATAGGGGTAGACAATGCTGGGAGAACCCTAATCTTGTAGAGACTTGATGCATTTCAAAACTCTAAACATAGATTGATGTCAAATTTCACAATTGATAGATGGTTTTGATGTCTTGAATCATCCATTCAATCGTCAGTGGGCAAGTGAAGTGTCCCAATTAAAGGTTTTGCTCCATGGCTTAGTGCATTAGCTTACACGCTTCAAACTTGATTCAAAATGTAGAATATTTGTAAAGGTCAGATGGGGCAAAATGGATCATTGACAAATTCATGGACTTCACTATTATTGTGCTTCCGTTAAAGAAATCAGTTTTTATCATGAACAAAGACAATTTTAGTCATTGAATTAGCTGTAAAATTAGAACCAAGAGCTTTCCCTCTCAGTTTTAGAAACAAAAAATCAAGTGTCCCATTGTGCGCTGCTCTGATCCATTTTACCCCCACGCTACTACCAAGTAACCAAAATGAAACTTCACGAGCTAGATCTGACAATGCCTAGTATCCTGAAATCAAAATTTATTGAGGGATCTTTTGTAGCAGCTTTTAGTTAAAGGGAATGTGCAATGGTAAATAGGCTTGTCTATAAATAGAACAAAAAAAACGCTCAGACACAGCATTGTTTCTTTGGCTATCCATTGTTCACGGCGCGTGTGGAACTTCGCTTTGAATGGGATATTTTTAGATTTTTGTAATCTTTGCAAATGCAAGCTTTTAACCTTGCAGAAACGCTTTAAAAGGCTTCGCTATCTTTTGTTATGTTGCTTGGTCATATTAAGCCACGGCTATCCTCGGAAAGCCCAGTTCGTAAAATATGTTTATTCCTTCATTTCTCAGTCAAAGCTGCACTATTGATGTCTCTTTGTAAGATTTTACAAATTGCTGGATTCAAAACTGGGCAAAACGAAATTTTGAAAAGAACAGAGATCATTAGAAACAAAAGATTTCAGTCTGCCCAAGTTTGTCCCGCCGAAATTTTGGATTTGTGCAATTTTTTTAGAGTTCTTTGCAAAGTATAGTTTCTGAGCCAGTCTATGCCCTTTTTCGGTTTGTACGNCTTTGTAAGATTTTACAAATTGCTGGATTCAAAACTGGGCAAAACGAAATTTTGAAAAGAACAGAGATCATTAGAAACAAAAGATTTCAGTCTGCCCAAGTTTGTCCCGCCGAAATTTTGGATTTGTGCAATTTTTTTAGAGTTCTTTGCAAAGTATAGTTTCTGAGCCAGTCTATGCCCTTTTTCGGTTTGTACGACCATTTTGTAACAATAGTGAGATTATCAGAAAAGGGTTTGATTAAATTTGTAGAGAGATGCATCTGCTCAGCAGAGTCCAGAAAAAGTCACGGCTCCACGGTTGTGAGCCAAGAGGAAGGTTTTGCTTGTTATGCCATATTTGAGGAAGGTTTAAAATTTTTACGAGAAAACTAGGAATATTTTGGGTTATTTTGGCCACAGCAACTGGTTTATAAATTTTAGGGTTATAAACAATGCAAGGAGTTTGAAGATCTGGTTATATTGACTTGATAAAATGAGGAAGGTTTAGCTAACGAAATTGGCATTCGGAGGAAGGTTCGGCCTTTTTCTGGACTCTGCTGCTCAGGAACACTTCCACAAGAAGCTCCTTCAGTGGCTCTTTCTAAATCGGCTTTGCTGAATGGCCAATCTCCTTGAATATTTTATATGAAATTAAAATGAAATGTACCCTCATCACTAATGCACTGGTAGCTGATATTATTTAGCACAATAAGTGTTGTTTTTAGTAGTTTGTGACATAGTTTTCGCTATTTCTCTTCAAAATTAGAAACTTTGCTGTCAAGAAAACTCTCAGACATTGTCCGTAGATATTTCCATTCGAAATTGTGAATATCTGTCCGAAGGTTTTCCTGCCAAAATATTTTTTCCGAATCGTTTTTGCTCGAAACTTTACGTTTTTGATCAACTTCCATGTTTTTCACAGATACAACCGATCATCTTTACGAGTTCTCGGAACCGTCGGTGAACCCATCAATCCAGAAGCCTGGTTATGGTATTACAAGTACATTGGGGAGGAGCGTTGCTCCATTTCAGATACATTTTGGCAGACAGAAACAGGGGGTCATATGATCACAGGGTTACCAGGTGCAACTATTATGAAGCCTGGATCTGCTAGTTTGCCATTCTTTGGCATTGTTCCTGCGATTGTTGACGAGGAGGGAAATGAGCTGGAAGGAGCATGCGACCAAGGATACTTGGTAAGTATTTGCATTATTTGTGGCACCTTATATATTTGGCTGAGAGGGGTACAGTATCTCAGAAGAATGAAATTAAGAAGGCTATTTTTCCACTCTACCTATCGGGTAAGTACAAAAACGCAGCAGAGGCTCCGAATCTTAAAAAAGCTGCTGTAAAAATGGCTAATATCTCTTTCTTTCATCTGAATGGTTTGAAAGGAACTTTAGGTGCTTTGTTGTAATTCTACAGTGAACCTTTTTTGATATTTTGATTATTTTAAAAGCAAATTTTTTGAGTGACTCTTCCGCGGATATCCAGTAGTTTTTCATGTATGCCTGTTTGCCCAAATTCTCATTAAATTTGCATATGTAATCTTCAATCGAAGTGGGAATAAAAGAATAGAAATGAAGAATAATACCATAATAGCTCTTTACGAACTGTAATGAAACGGGAAACTGATGTATCAAGAAAACATACTGTAAGTAAATATTTAGTGATTGAAAAAAGGCGATATATTGATTTTTGACTTATTCATCAAGATTCTGCCACTTTCATTACGAAATTGTCATATGATAAAACATAGGATGCTTTCAAGAGGGATCAGTTTATAAAACTACCACTTTTGCAGGTATTTAAGCGGCCTTGGCCTGGCATGATGCGAACTCTTTATGGAAACCAAACAAGATTTGAATCTGGATATTTCTCAAAATTTAAAGGATATTACTGCGCTGGTGATGGTTCGTATCAGTCCCTATTCTAAATAATGTTGTCCTTATCTTCTTAAGCTTGATGTAGTTTGAAAATCTTTCTATCTGTTGCTCGCTGTGGATTTAAGTTACGAAAAATTCCCAACTAAGCGCAAGACAGCTTCAAGTAAGTCTCCGTAAAGCACAGAACTGTACAGTAGTTTTAAATGAAGATAAAAAGACAATTTCTTGTGTTTGTTCGCAAATATTCTTTTTTGAAATTGTCTCAATTCTAGTTGTGCTGAAAATAGGGCGAAATTCTTATTTCTGCATACATTTGTTTTCCTTCGAGTTTTGATATTATTTTGCCACAGTTGGAGCACCCTTGCGTTATATATCTCAAAAGTATCTGTTTTTATCTTGTCAACACTTCTTAGAACTGGTGAGTCTTTGATTTGAAATTATTATAAAGACCATCTCTGTCTTGTGACTGGTCAAACCCTTACTCACCGGATATATGCGGGTAGGGCTCAAGATTATCAGAGTAAAAAAAGACATTTCTCGAATGTCGACGAAAAACAGAGTCGAGCTATGATAGGTTACGAGTTAGGACAGTTTTTTTCCAGTCCTAAATTGTTCTATGGCGCCCCTTTGCAATAACAGAAAGAGAGCAAAGAAGGGGAACAAAAATGAAGCTATTCATTGTTTCAGAGAATCATGTATTATGATTATCTTCAATCTTGAGTCTGACAAAACGTTTTCGAAATATATCCAAGTTTTAGATATCATTCGGCATAATCTGGCAAGGTGAAGTGATATTTAACATGAGTAGGCTACCACAATTGGAATTCAAATGTGCTTCTTTGGATCTATTGTTTGGGCCACCCTAATGCCGTTTTTTATGTTCTTGTTGTTTGAAGCATGTCACTGCGGAAGGCTGACCTGAAATGTTGTTTCGTTTATGCAAGTGTGTACTGTGTTGCTGCAAAATCATGCTCCTTTTATAATTACAGTATTTTATAACCATACGATAATGTGGATCTCTATTCTGTAATAGGTGCCAGAAGAGATGAAGATGGATATTACTGGATAACTGGTCGAATTGATGATTGTATGAATGTATCTGGACATTTACTAAGCACAGCTCAAATCGAAAGTGCGCTTATTGAGGATCCCGCTCTCTCAGAAGCGGCTGTGGTAAGAAACTTTTGTATTTGTACTTGTTTCCTTGAAATCAAATCAGTTATTCATGTAACAGTCAGTGTAGGCCCCACACAATTACACACATTGACTTGAATTTCATATCGTTGAGTTACATGAAACGGAAGCGACGCTTTTCCAAGAGAATGAATGGAGGTCGTTAAGGCCTAAAAACGTGCTTTTGTTTGTCACAAAAAGTTACTTCTATGGTGTGTAAATCATAGCTGCTAACTAATCAGTTATTCATGTAACCATCAATCGATGGTGATTCTATCTACCAATCGTAAAAGATAATCATATAACCCCGCCTATTAGGGAATTTCGGATATGAGGACATGCTCGTGTATCGCTCGTATTTCAAATCCATGTAATCAAAATTGAAAGAAAAAGAGAATAAAATCGCCCTTTAAGCTAAAAAAAACCTCTCTCTTTCACTTAAAAATCTAATAGGGTTTGCAGATGTTAGTTTGTCAGCTTATTGTACAGTAGCTGAAGAGTTCTACTTATTGGACAAAAGTGCAACCTGAAAAAGTTCTCGTTTTTACATCCAAATATTTTGTGGACTTAATCACAGTCCCCTCACAAGTGATTATACCCTCGAAGTTAAAACATCGCTGTTTTCGAAAAATTGTGAGGTGTGAGGGTAAAGCATAAGGATGCAACCAATGACGACGAATACGACTTAAGAAATGCCACAAGGTTCATGCTTGAACCCACTGCTTTATTTGCCTTTGTTTCTAATCATTTACTACCACTTCTTGTACTGTACCCCTTGATGAAACACCTAGTCTCATTTGTTTATCTTTTAGGTTTCTATGCCTCATCCAGTTAAAGGAGAATGTGTCTACTGTTTTATTTCATTGAAAAATGTAAGATTTACGCTATGTTTATGTTTTGCGTAGATTTTCAGGAAAGTGCCTTTCTACTGGAACTGAGATTAGGCGATATCTACCGCGTGTCCCAAAAATTCCCCCCGTTTAGAGGGCTACTGTGGATAGGTTATTGGTTAATTTGCAACCAAAATTGCACTCAAGTACGTCCGAAAGGTAAATTTGATTTCTAGATGTCATACAACCTTCTAGCGTATTGTTAAGGTATTGAAAAATAAAAGATATGATTGTTCTTTGGGTTTTTAACTTGACTTGAAGTGAATTTTGATCCCCTTCGGTCCATGCTCGCCTTTAAGATGACATATTCCTGTAAATTTTCATTTAGGATGTATGCGTTTTATGTTGTTCGGTGAAATGAAACGAATTCTCAACTCCCAGGTGGTTTTTGTTACGGCAGGTGGTCCATTTGGAGGAAAAAAACTTGATACTCAATGTTGTTACTAAAAACTGTATGCTATGAGGAGGCGGAAGCAAAAAAGCAGACAGATTTCTGGACATTGAGACCTTTCAAACCTACGTTCTCATCAGAGTGTGACTTTCTTTTTGATGGCAAAAAATGTACTGGAAGTAATGGCGATTACTTTGAGTTGATGTGAAAGCTCAAAGAAAAGAATATTTCCATTGACGATTCTTCGATATCTTAACTTTGTACTAGAAGGTTTACTGATATCTAGCATCTAAGTTTGCTTTTCTGACGTACGTGGGAGAAAATTGGGGGAAAAATAAGCAATAGCTTTTAAGCAGTAGCCCTCCAACAGAGTAACTTTTTTTGGTCCACCCAGTAGTTAGCCAGTGCAGCCTTTTATTGTTCACTATTAAGTAATTAGATTATTTGTTTAATAATTTGCCTGCTACTTTTTAAAGGGGATCGAAAAGATGAATTACCTGTACGCTTAATGATATTTTAGAACTGTAATTAACTTCTAGAGTTTTCGAAACTATCTGTAAGAGAGATGCATGGATTGAAGGAAGTGTAAATGAATGGGCGATAGAAAGATGAAAATTAACAGCTTATGTATTGAAATTAGTTGACTTGAAGGATAGCTCGTTTAACGAAGTTTTAAGAGAGTTGAGAGATTCTCTGTAATATCGTTTATTCTTTTCATTACTTTAAACCTATAAACAATGCTTTTGTTTACAGGGAGAAACTTTTACAGACAAGCTTGTCACGGCATTGAAGAACAAAGGTACTTCCCATATTTAGCTTTCCTAAGACCCTGTCTACATGGTAGCGGACTAAAAGTGATGCGGATTAAAGTGCTACGGATCACCCTCCCGTCCTCGCGATAGCGGATCGCAACGAGTTTTCACTTTGAAATTCGCTGGCTATTATTTCACACATCAACATATGTGCTTCTATTGTCTTCGAACTGACAATGAAAACAAGAAACAATGAAGACAATTTGAGAATAGTCTCGTTATGAATCTGCATCAAAATTGATGTGGATCAATTTCGTTTTCACGGCGTCTAGCAGAAGTGATCCGATAAGGGAAACAACATATCCGATACAATACGAGTTTTGCTTTCATTGCAGGATCAAATTTGGTGCAGATACCGGAACAAAAGTGTATCCGATCATTTCGAGCTCGTGTAAACGGGAGGCTGATCCGCAACACTTTTTTTCGGATCAAACGTGATTCGCTACCGTGTAAATGGGGTCTAGGAGAGGTAGTTGTAGATATTCTGACTTCTGTGCCGCTTGTTTCAGTCCTCAAAAACTGCGTTCAGTTTAAAATGTCTTTAGTTTAGTACACACGTTTTAAGATGTCATTTATTTTCAAGCAATTGAATTTCTTTTTGTTTTTTTTTTGTAAATTGAATTTAAGTGATATTGAGAGAATTTACTGCTAAAAATTGCAACTAGAAAAAAGCACCACCCAAGCTTGAATAGACCATTAGCCTTTAGGAAGCAAGCTCCTTCCCAACGTATTTGTAATACCATAACCAAGCTTCTGGATTGATGGGTACACTGATGGTGCCAACTGCCAAAGCCTGCATGTGTTGTGATCTGCTGTATCTGAGGGATGCATTTAGAAGTCGCTTGAACCCCACTGTACTTAATGTCCACAATCGTGAAAACTACACGAAGACAACTTCTCAGCGCTTTTCAGAGATGACTCTTTTATTGGAACGGACATTTGATAACCTGATTGTTGATGTTAATTTTTCTTACAAAATCTTGAGGCTAAAAGTTGCTTACAGGCACATAATTACGTGAATGCAGGGCCTGAGTTTTGGAGAAGTCGTACATTCAGAGATGTAATTAATCTAATCTCACATCAAAGCAATTCTGCCCACAAAGTAGTTGTTGTTATTTTATTGTTATTTACTTTTTTCTTGTTATTTTTATTTTGTTTGTTTTTGTAATTTGATGGTTTTTATCGACTGTATTGTTTTCTTTATAGTGAGACAACGAATTGGACCAATGGCACAGCCTGAAATCATCCAGAATGCACCTGGCTTACCGAAAACACGCTCAGGTAAAATAATGCGACGTGTTCTTCGTAAAATTGCTCGTAACGAGCGTGATTTAGGTGATGTTTCGACAATGGCGGATCCTGCTGTCGTTGCTGAGCTGTTCAAGAACCGGCCCTCCCTCCAACTGCAGTAACTTCGAACTTTGATGCCTCGCGATTCTACATTAAGATTAGAAATTATCGGTGAATAAATTTTCGGCCAAAAATATATTTTTGGACTGAATTTGGGCGAGTTTTGTTATCAAAATTTTGGAAATTTAGAAGTAGGATTGAAAGTTTTTCGTTAGAATATTTTCTTTTCTTGCCAAAAATTTCAATAAAACTTTGAACAAAAGGATGGTTTTTAATGTAAACAGTAAGTGGATTTATCTTTTTACCTTTACCTTTTTATCTACAAATTGTTCAGTGAGAAGCGTTTAAAGAATTTACGCTCAATTTTTAGCATTTCTTCCAACTTCATACACTCGCTCAAAGATTCTAATTGTCCAGAACTTTCGGCAGATTTCGACAGATTTCGGACCTATATATTTTCTGCCAGAATTTTGTGGAAAATTTGTTTCATCGAAAGTTTTCGTTCTAAATGGAACTGCGGTTGCTTTCGACTGCGCCATTACCTACGCTGTTTATTTTTGAATAATTTTAGTTCATTTCAAGGGACTTTATCAAAGTATAAAAATGTGCGAATTATAGGGGCTACCCCAAAAAAGCTTCACGAGTGAGATCGCACTGACCTTTTTGAAATCAAAAGCTATTGTCACATGCTTTGTATTGACCAAGCAACATATTAGAAGGTAGATGGGCTTTCTAACTAAATGCTGATAGAAACATTTTGTTGATAGCGTTTGATCTCAGTACGCAAGATGCGATGTAGCTCGTGAAGTTTTTTTGGGTCACCCGGCAGAAAATGTTATTTTTAAGAGGATAAACTGTGAACAAGAATGAACAAATATTTGAATATGAGATTTAAAGTACTTTTAACTGGCTTGGATTTTATTCTGCATTGCGCTTTCTTGATTGTAACGATACTAGCAGCAGTAGACCCGGTGTTTCTGCGATAAACTATGTTTCATTCATAAAATAAGTAACAAACATTCAAGGTAGGCCTAAACTACCTTGACTACCTAAACTACCTAAACTACCCAACTAACGAAATCGTCAGTTCTGTCTTCGCTAAATTGCTGTCAGTCTTGTGTAAAACTTCTGATGTGCTATTAAACGTGCAGGAAAATCAAGCGCAGCAAATGTCGAATTACAAAATCTACTTTTGTAGCGGGTGAGTCAAAGAAATGCACGACGTCTGAGAAAATAATGCTCCCTCAAAATTAAAGCAATTATATCGGCAAATGTCTTGTTTAATAACTGATATGTTTAATACGATGTAAAAATTTACCTGACTTAAAATCCGAAATCCGAAATTATGAGAGATTTTCTCGAGAAGAACCCTTTAAAAATCCAAAAAATGGCTAAAAATGATGATCAACTGTCATCGGTTTTGCTGCCTTACAACAATGACAATTACACGTATTAGCACGTGTTACCTTGGGAGGATGCAATCCCTTGAATAAGTTTGTTGTACTGGTGAAGATGACTTTTCATGTGTGCAAGTCATCCCTATAGGCAGAAATTTTATGGAAACTTTATTTTGATTTTAGTCCTTTTTTTAAAAGTTTGTTGAAGGGACTGTCTCAAGAAAGATCCCGCATATTTTCGGAACGGAATGGCTGATTTCAGCCAGTTAAATTTTCAAAATTAATTGAACATGTCTGCCATTCAACAGAATATTGACAAACATTATAGCTTTGATATTTAGTGTGACAGTAGTCTTTTAAGAAGCGTATGTTTTTCCTGACTCACCCAGTAGAACAGTAATGTAGAACGCGTCTTTCCTCTCTTTCGATTCGCAGAAGCACAGACAGTACAGATAATAGGAAACAATGTAGTGTTCTCTTTTGTACAAACGTCAATCAAACTACACATAACCCAAATCAGAATGCTTTATTACGATTTAATTAGTAAACAGCAGACACCAGATTTACTAGTGAACGACCTTTAAAATCAGGGTGTCCCTGAAGCCAATCAAGTATAAAACATATCATGAATGTTTTATTACGATTTTATTAGTAAAGAGCAGACACCAATTTACTAGTGAACGACCTTTAAAATCAGGGTGTCCCTGAAGCCAATCAAGCATAAAACATATCATGAATGTTTTATTACGATTTTATTAGTAAAGAGCAGACACCAATTTACTACTGAACGACCTTTAAAATCAGGGTGTCCCTGAAGCCAATCAAGCATAAAACATATCATGAATGTTTTATTACGATTTTATTAGTAAAGAGCAGACACCAATTTACTAGTGAACGACCTTTAAAATCAGGGTGTCCCTGAAGCCAATCAAGCATAAAACATATCATGAATGTTTTATTACGATTTTATTAGTAAACAGCAGACACCAATTTACTAGTGAACGACCTTTAAAATCAGGGTGTCCCTGAAGCCAATCAAGCATAAAACATATCATGAATGTTTTATTACGATTTTATTAGTAAGGAGCAGACACCAGATTTACTAATGAACGACCTTTAAAGTCAGGGTGTCCCTGAAGCCTATCCAGCATAAAGCATATCATGAATGTTTGGTATATATTTACTTGTTTCTTCAGACAGCTGAACAGTTCTAAGCTATATTTCGTGGCTTGAAAATATTATTTGCACTAAGAACAGGAATGGAGGTCACGGAATGTCTCTTTGAAGCCGGGGACTAGGGAATTAAACGTCTGGGCAAGTTACTTTGACTGAAGCCAGAAGTCTACAAAATACAGGATATGCATCAAATCTTTTAAAAAATTAGCACAAAGGCATCTTCCGTTTGATCTGATGCCTTGAAAAGAACTTCAGGTACTTTGGTGTAGTAATAGCCTTTTGCAATTTATGATATCTTGATTATTTTAAGAATTACAACATGAAAAGTCAGTAAGTCATTTTATACCCTTTAAGTAACGAGAACAAACATTTTTCATCTCTAAGGATAATTGAATCGTTGAGAAAACATATCAAAACGAAACTTTAATGATAGGCTTAGTAATCGAGTTTTGGTGATTTGTCCAAAACGGGTACTTTTATTGGGACACCTGGTGTAATAAATTACTGGTGCTAATCTTAGAGCACATACATGTAAGCAGTTTGCGAAAACGCACCATACACATAATCACATCTATAATGCATATTTTTAGAAGGTCCAACGTTGCTACAACCGTAACCGTCCTTGCAGCTCGTAACGCCGATACCCACAGCGTAATCATCAGGGAAGCACGTTGCTGTTCTGTCGCCAATACATCCTATACGTGCAATATGCGTTGATTTTGGTGGGCTTTCGTTTGGATCTCCCTTTTTAGAGTCGCAAACGTTTGCTAAGTTCAATCCACACCAACTCTGTCGTAGTATCGACAGATCGCAACTTTTACCAATCGCTTTCATCAACGTGGCAAATGTATATTGTTCATCAGGTACAACACCGAATTGCGTTGAAAAGAGTTTTGCTAATGGCATGTTGCGACCGTGCGTAAACGGAGCGCAGCCAGTGTTTCGACCAGTGAAACACAATAGCAAAACATTGCTTGTTAATAACACGTAACCCATGTTCTTCATCGATGTTGATTTTGTAACGTCGTAACTCGATTTCTCATTGAGCGTTTGATTCGAAGCCCAGTTTTGTGAGATGGGTGACCAGTCAGTAGCTTGGCCCTTGATCCGGGCTACTAGGGTCCAGCCCCCGGCTAATTCGGGACGCTTGTCTTCGTCTGTGCCGCCTCCTTTGATGAATTCGCACCAGGTCTGGTTAGGACAAGAAAACTGGATTTACTGGTTTTGAACTTGTAATCATGGAAACCGATGAAAATGTTGTGGAGATGTCGCGATTTCGAAGCCGGTTTGGCAGGCTGAACCCTAGTAACCCGTCATTTCAACTCACCGAAGCGAGGCAAACTGGATATCCTCGTAGGTAGCGCTTGTTGTCACACTTCGAAGGCAGACTTACGATTATCTCTTCATGTCTTTTTGCTTTTATCCAGGTTTTGCGTCGAAGGTCTTCTCCGTATGTCTCGTACGTGTCTGCGATTTCGTGTTGCACTTCCTTCGGCTGTCCTTCGTAGAGGCTGTCCTAATAGCTGTGTATTGTATGCATTGGTGTTTTCACTTCCTTAATGCTAATAGGAAATTTTTTGAAAATATCTTCTATAGACCCTATTCAACCTCAGAAGTATAGTTCAAATTTTGAGTGAATTTAATGTTTACCCAAGGCTCGAACAGAAAATGTGTAATTTAGCCCATGATTTTGTGTGTTATCATTGTCTTTGAAATTTTGCCTGGCTCTCGGACCAATTTGTCATAAATTAGTATTTTGCAGACTTAGGACTCTTGCAGATCTATATTTTTAAAACATTGTGATTAGATAGCTGCGTTAAGAGCTGTTTTGATTATATGTAGCTGATGGTTAGATACCTGACTATTCGAAGCTTTGCTTGACTAGCTAAAGTTTATTGTTTATCATTGCATGGATGAGGTATGTTTGACTATTTACAGTTTCAAGAACCTAATTCACAAATATAAAGGCAGTCTGAGGAAATGCGCCATAATAAGGAGCACACGCCCAATGCATACTGGCCGTTTTAGGACCGACTCTTCCACAGCCGTATCCATCAAAACAACTTGTCAAGCCGATTCCAAGTGAGAAGTCCGCTGGCGTACACGACTTTGATAATGCTCCGATACAACCTATACGAACTATATGATTGGTTGGGTTCAAGTTCGGATTGATGTCTTCAGGATGGCATATATTGGCTAAATTTAGTCCACACCATTCTTTTCGCATCATCGGCTTTTTGCCTTTCTCTTTCGGATCGACAGCCGCACACGACTTTCCAAATGCTTGTAACAAGTCTTTGAATTTCCATTTCTCGTCTACGACCACGCCGAACTCGTTTGAAAATAACGAAGCGAGGTTTTGCCCGAGATTATGTGTAAATATAGCACAGTTTTTGATGGGTCCATCGTAGCAAACTTTGATCGCGTTGTTATCGATCGTATACCAGCCGTGGCTTTTCATTGTCGACCGTAAGCTTATGTCCCACGCCGTTTCCGGGTCAATGACGCTGTTATCCGCCCAAATATTCGATACGGCGGTAAAATGGTTCTCGGTACCGTTGACACGGGCTACTAGGGTCCAGCCTCTTTGTCCAATCCGGTCGAAGTCGCAGTATGTCTGTGTGATAAAATGTTTGATGAAAGCAGGGAGTGATTACTTAAGATGCATTTTAGAAGGAAATGCATTCATGAACAAGTTTATAATTTAATGATTGAATCAAAGAATCACTGAAATATAGAATTCACTGAATCAACATCCAATCGCATGGAGGGTATTTGAATAAAATTCCTTTTTGCCTTTCCAAACCATTGACAGATTTATCTTAGCTGCAATTTTTATCAACTTGCAGTACATTTATAGCATTTAATGAGGCCTTTCAGAAGTCGAGGTACGCAAAAACATCGAAAATTGCTAAAATACTTCGTTGCTATTACTAGTAAGAATATGGAAGATTTTTTAGGTAGCTGGTATTTCAAGAACCGCATTCTTTTTAGCAAGGATCACTTGTTTAATTTACTTCATCTCAGAAACTGTCGTGCAAGAATGTTATCGCATTCCTTTGCGTTGACTCAGGACCTTTCTTTTCAAGTCATGGCTAATTTTAGCTGTGTTTTGCATTATCCTACTTTCGAGAAAAGAAGCAATTTCTGTTAAGTCGGTGAAGCAGCAGCTCAAGATCGTTGTCAAGGATTCTTTTTGGGAATATGATTGAGTGACTTTGAAGCAATTTAAGTAAGCTCTAGTCAGCAATTTAAGTCATAAACAATGTTCTCATAAAAAATGTTCTTCAAACTCTATTCAAAGTACAATTATTTATACTGTATTTGTTTGTTTTAGCAATTTAAGTCAGCTACAAATGATAATTTTTACTGCATTAACTATGTCATTTTGTGCATGCTCACAGTAATATCCCCAACTGAAGTTGTATATTTTTTAGATCATATATAGATGTCAGAAAAGAAGAGCAAAAATTTACCTTAAATCGGACACCATTTACCATCAACCAATATGCACCACTCTTGGCGTTGGGATTCTTCTCATAAATTGATTGACAACTTGGCAGCGGGTTGCCTTGACTACAAATGACAATGATCATGATTGATTGACTTAATCCTTCAATCAATTGATTTAATGCTTCTATTGACTATGCATGTACTAAATACTTGGAGTGCGAAAATGAGCTTCACTTTTTTGACCGCCAACTACGACGAAACCGTTTGCCAAAGAGCTTAAATACTTGTGGAAATAGCTTCTCAAAAACTTAGAGTAAACAAGCTAGCGTTATTTCTAAGTTTAATAAGGTCAGCAGATGGAAACGAGCAGCTATCGAATATTTAATTGCAGCTGGTTGTCAAAGTATCTTTTTGCACACCAGGTATATTAAATTTTTAATTGATTTTGCAAAATGGAAAACTTTAATATGTACCAAGGTGATGGATCCGCTAAAGTAGCAACGCGCGTCATTGCTTTACTGCATCCATTGAAATGCTGCCCCCCTGCTATGCAAGATGGGTTAACGTGAGTGAAACGAAGTAGCTGCCATCTCAGAAATGGTTTCAAAAATGAGATAGGATGTGGAGGATCATGTATTTGGGCATTTTTTCATCGAAGACAATAAGTCTCAGTTTTTAGTTGCTAAGCTTCGTTTGTGTGAAAAGCTGAACCACGAAGAGGATCATGAGTGCAACAGATCAAGACATTTCAATGAAACTATTCATTCAGCTGTCGAAGGTCAATTGTCGATCAAATACAATCCAGTAGCTAACTCCGTTGACTTGGAAGGATCTCTTCATAGCACCCTTATAGGGATGGCTTGGAGTTGCTCTTAGCGTACTTCTGCTAAGTGATAGTGGCAAGGCTGTGCATACTAAATTTTTGTCCATTTGATTTTGAGAAAAGTTTCGCCTAGCTATTTGTGTATATGGTTGTACGATTTGTAAGTGACTTACCCTCCCTTCTCTCCAGTTGGCTTAATCTTTGATATTGGTGCTTGCTGTGGAAGAAAAAGAAAAGAACGTTTAGTCGTGCCTTATGTATTTCCAGTATCTGTAATATTTGTCTGTCAGTTTTTGTCAAAATTTTAGTCGATAAAATGTCCTTTATTGTCAGGTTTTTGATCAGAGAAAACAGGCTTCGTTATAGCAACAGTCTGAAGATGTTTAACGTTTTAGGCATAAAACTGCCTTTGAACAGTGAATGTTTAAAATGTGTCCAAATAAATGTTTGTTATGGGAAGGGAATAGACTGGAAATACCTGGCACTCTCTCTGATCAAAATTACATAAACACAGAGCTGTAAAAACTTGGCTGTTTTTCAGAAACTATTCTAGTCAGAAGATACACACGGAAATTCAAAGTTTAGGACAAGTTGTTAGAGATTTTACAGCTCTGAGTCTACAACAACATCCTGGATTGAAACTGTTTATGCTACGCAAGCATTGGATGTCTTGCATTAAATAAATGACACTTGTGAATTTCAACTGGTCGTGGATTTCAAGCTGAAATTTAACGGCCCTAATTCGTTATTGTTCCCCAATCTGGTATGTTTCAAACCGCCCTGCTATCCGATATAGAACACGCATTCGTTTTGACAATACAAGAGTACTGGATTGCCGAATCACCACAGGCTAAGTAACAGGCTAAGAGGTTTACATAAAACGATAGTCTTTCAAGCCCATCAAGCAAGCACGCAAGCAGTGTGGCAAGCCATGAAGCAAGAAAGCAAGGAATCCAGCAAGCAAGCAAGGAAACAAGCAAGCGAGTAGGCGGGAAGGCAGGCAAGTAAAGTATGTTTCGGGCGTGGTCACGTTGTGAATTAAGTGTCAGTCTTGAATTTCTGTCATTTGATAGCGTCAAATGCGCATTTCGTTCTCCTACCCTTATTTCAACTTGATCTACTTCAATCTNGAATCACCACAGGCTAAGTAACAGGCTAAGAGGTTTACATAAAACGATAGTCTTTCAAGCCCATCAAGCAAGCACGCAAGCAGTGTGGCAAGCCATGAAGCAAGAAAGCAAGGAATCCAGCAAGCAAGCAAGGAAACAAGCAAGCGAGTAGGCGGGAAGGCAGGCAAGTAAAGTATGTTTCGGGCGTGGTCACGTTGTGAATTAAGTGTCAGTCTTGAATTTCTGTCATTTGATAGCGTCAAATGCGCATTTCGGTCTCCTACCCTTATTTCAACTTGATCTACCTCAATCTTTAATGGATAAGGCTTGAAAGTTTCCTTCAAGAATTTTGAAGAAACAAGACCGAATCCCTTGTACATAAAAATATTATAAATAAAATGACGTATAATACAATTTGAATTTTACCAGTTTATGAATTAATAATGACTATTTGATAATGTTCTACATTTTGCAAGATCTTTTGTTAATTATTTCATCCTAACAGCTAGCCAATCATCTAGCCAATTGTATATCCATAATCGGACTTCAGGAAACATAAAAATTTTCGTCAGTCAGACTGAGTCAATATTTCATATTCATACTGAATGATTTTATGTCATTAATTTTTCTAGGAATGCTTGAATGATAATGCAGAGGCTATCGCAAGATTACTAATTTCAGATGAGCCAACATACATAGCTGAAAACATTGATGATGTCTCCTGAAGCCCGCCAGGATACCTTCAGCCTTCTAAGGTTAGAATATTATACGTTTCTATTAAAATGAACTTTGTTCTGACTGTCTACACATTGTTGTGCTTTCTCTCTACAAATATCTAGCTAGAACTGCGTGAAAAGCTTTGCTTTCTTAGATATAGTTTAGATAGTGCGTTTTAGGTCAAGCGAATTAAATTCAGCGTCCAAGTGCCCGTGGTGTGCCTTGAGAGCGCTTCTCATAGTTTTTTGTCGAATTAGCAAATTTGACACCGCCTTCAATCATAATGCACTGATAATTCTCTCTGCCAACCGAAATATGAGCGAATTTGAATATTTACTTCGCTCAAAATTATGGCTAGTCCCATAGACTGCACGCTATGAACGCATTTAAATATTGCTCTAACTTTTCCCGGACAATGATTCAATTTGCTGCGCCCAAAATGCACTGTCTGGCTGCAGGACCTTCGCGAGAAGGATGTGTGTTTCTATTTTAGAACGACTTCCTTTATTGAGTCTCTAATTACATCATACCTACATTCGTCCATTCATTAATTCATCCGTTCACGCATTGCTTTGCTGCCCGTTGTTTCCTTCATCACATCTCATGATAATTCACCAACTAATGCAATAAAATGTTGCTAAAATTTATTTCATGGCCCAATATTTTTGCTTTGTTTACATTGCTTTTTTTATGCCGTCAATTTTCCTCAGAAGAAGCCCTTGTTATTGTATATAAATCTTGGTACACCGCTTCTTGCATCTACATCTTCCTGATTTGATTGTCAAGTCTGCTATCGAACCTTCGAGCGTTTTGGTATGATATACCTTATATACCTTTGATTTAACGATTACATTTCCTGCGATCCTCTTAATGTTTTCGCTATTCATAGGTTTCGTTCCTAACAGTTGCGTATGTTTCACTGTAAATATTCAGTGAACCATTTCAAGACATCAGTTACTGTCCACGGCGCGCGAAGTAGATTCGTAGTCTTTCAATGTCTGCAGGTGTCCTTTTTTCACAATGACACCCAAATATTGATTTAATTTTTTTCACTGGAAGAGCCTTTTCGGTCATTAGAACCCCTCAACAAAATTTCTTAAATTCTTCATCACCCCACCACGAGGTCTCTTGTGTACCTTTGGCATAATGATAACTTTTTGCCTAATGCTCCCTAACTGCGGTTTTTCTTTCGCAACATTGTTTTTACGTTTTGCAAGTACCTTTTTGCAGATTTTCTCAAGATAATCCACTCTTGATGACAAGCTGTCAATCTCATCTGGTGTGCACGTGTATGGCTGGTGAGTAACCTACGAAAAGATGTTATTGTTAATAGTTTTACTACAATTTATGATTGAAAAAACATGTAGGCAATTGAAAAGACCAGAGTAGCATTAGACTTCTCGACTCCTCAGTGTTCTATTCGTAGTTATTTCTTACCTAAAGAGTGAACATTTTTAAGAAGTTTGCCTGTATCCTAATTGAAACAGTTGCCCTTCTGCAAATTGATCGATGCTTCTTCTATTCAGTATGGGCGCATCCTGCCGCCAACGAAAGCACAAGTCCAACTATTTAAGGAATACGTCCTTTATCGAATTATGAAGTTTCAGTGTTGCTTTAGACTTTGCTAGGCTCAATGGTTCTTCAATCATGGGCAGGGATCTTCCGGCTGCATGCAAACATAAGGGGCACTCAATAAAGAGGATTTCAACCTCTTTTATAGGGCTAATGAAAAGATAAAAAAAATGTCATGTGCCCAAAGAAACCGTTGTGTACATCAAACCATAAGATCGATAGGGAAAAGCAACAGGGGATGTAATACCACAAGGAACTTCAAGTATTTTTTTCAATTCTTGCTGTTATAAGGATAGATCACAATACAAGTAAACCAAAAGTGAAATTTTTAGACAGAAAACTCACCTCTTTTGCACATGTTCCAGCCTCTCCTTTTGGTCCCTGTAAAGAGAAAGCAAATCATAAACATCCCATACTTTTCTAGATGATGGGAACTGGTTACTGCACTGAAAGAAACTTTAACCGGTACGTATTTTAAAATAGTTTTTTCCAGTTTCCTTGAATACAACACAATAAATTTGAATGCAATGTCAATGTTTTTGGTGCTTTGGAGTATCAATGATCTATCCCAGTGTACCTTTCAGATAATTGTCTCACTTTGCAAAAAGAGTGCGTTTACCTATTTTGTTTGATCGATCCTGTGCTGTAACTATGATATTGATATTGAAATCTTGCCATGAAAGAGATAGTTGAATGTACAAAAAGTTAAAAATACGTACCTTTGATCCGGCTGGCCCAGGAGTTCCTGGAGGCCCCGTGTGACCCTAAAATGCAAGTAAACTTGTTTTTTATAGAAGTCATACTATTTGAAATAGCGAAGAACCTTAAGGTAATCTTAAGGTAATTCTATTTTCCGCTCTATTTACCTTACCAGAATTGAGGTTAGGAACGAGTGGTTCAATTTGGTAAATCGTCAATATTCGAAGTCAAAGCTACTGAGCTCGAAGTTGATGCTGTATCATTTGCCAGAAAGATTCACTGATTTGCATCTCGTTTTCTACTTGTTAAAAGGTGCTTCGCACTGTGTGAGTTTGTGAAAATCATGTCGTTTTGCATACACGTAGTAATATAAAGATGTAGAACGTCGCCATAGTTTGTTTCATCTTGTCTTCGAAAATTTTTCCTCGATTTAATGAAATGAATTTATCTCAAGAAAACCTGCTCTGATTTGCTTTCAGTGTCTTGCTATAGTCTTAACGACGCAACGAGCTTGGATGTCCAATGGCGAAATTTGAACTAAATCAATAGCAAAATTACCTTCAACAATAATGACAATTATATTACAGCAGGCGAAACTATTTTGCGAATACAGCTTGAAAACCCGTATTTTGACGGATAGGTTTTCTAAGATATCGTAAATTCTTACAATCTCAAATAGACAGTCTTCGATTCATATCTGATAACAAGATTACTCCCTAAGATAATCACCCCGACCTATGTGAAAGATTTGATTAGACAATGATTAAACTTGTAAAAACCAATTGCAACTTCATGGTATGCTTCAAAACCAGGTAGCTCGCAGAACTCCAGAATTTCAACAATTTAAAGCCATGGCTAGGATTATCAATGTCGCTAACAAATATTTGATCTTCGATGTTACACCTCAAAAAGACAATTTTAACACAGTGAGATTTTTGAATTTCGGTGATTTTTCAAACTTAAAAACTTTTTCTAATTCAGCCGTACATTTCTATGTTCTTTCTGGTGCTGCTTATCCCGGTACAAATTGTTGATATTTATTGCAATAAAATGCTTTCTCTTACCCTTTCACCTGCTTTACCATCATGGCCATCTTTTCCTTTCAAATGTAGATGCAGAATATTGTCTCCAGGAAATGGACTGTACAATGCTTGCGCCTGAAAACAAAGCAGAGTATTGTAGATCATGTTCTGTCTAAGTGAAATTCACCACATCCAACTTGAACAATGGTTTTGCAGACATGCAATTGTCTCATTCAGCGCCAGAGAGCAAGATCAGCGAAACAGTGAGTTTCATTTTATTATCTCTATTTTTATTCTTATTATGTTCAGATACTACGAGCTGCGCCAAAATATTATGGTACCTGCTGCACTGAGCCCAATCGTAAAACTGAAATTGTGATTCATGGTCGATACACAATACTAACTTGACTCACAGGTAGCGAGGAATGATTTGGAAAAAAATGAATAAACTCATCACGCAAAATTGTATCTTTCTTGTCACTTCTTCTTTGCTCCCACTGCAGTTTTATGATCAAACCATTGAATTTTTCATTTGTTCCCAGTCCCAAACGAACGAAATCCCTAATCATGATAGTGCAGTGGTAAACAAACAGAAGACACAAAAAAAGATAAATTTTGTGTGATAAGTTTATTCATTTTTCCAAATTATGCCTCGCTTGCTGTGCTTGACCCTAGTATTTTTTCTCATATTCCCCCCCCCCCCACTTCTTTTAAGGTTTTTCGGAAGATCTTGGTCTCATAAAGATGCTAGACGGCAAGAAAACATGAAACATGCATTAAAAGTTCTAAATCAGAATTAAGCCGTGATGGTGCAATATTATATATCTGAGAGTTTGTTGCAAGAATTTTGCTAAGACAGATGTGAACGAATTGATTTTTGAATTCCTGGGCAAGAGGGAACTTCATTTATCCTTAAGTACTAGTTACTACGTCAGAAAACTAGATAGATTTGTCATCTTTTCCGACTTTCCCCAAAGGTTTCTGCCGCCTAAAATTAGCTTAAGAAGATGAAAAATCCCTTTGCGATGAATTGGCAAGGGAGAATTTATGACACACCAATTTTCAGTGCTCAAGAATAGAATTCACGATTTTGATTCATTTCATAATATCAAAATAAATAGAGGGGGCTGAAATCTATTTTTGAGGCTCTCTCAGCGTCGCTTTTTTAACGAAATTCCCCATTGCTCTATCCACAATGTTGCAGTCGGTTTGATGTATGATTTGTATGCACTGTAAACTATAACTGTAACTTTAAAGGGGCCTTTACACTGGTATGCTTTGTGAATACATTCTTTTGTGGTTTCTTTGTTTTCGCCATTTTAATGGTCCACTAAAATGGCCTACAACAAAGAGATGACACGTGCAAGGTATGCCGGTTGCAAAGGCCTCTTTAACTGCAACTTTTTATCATTGACTTACTAATGTTGTTAGCTGCAATTGCTGCCTGCTCTGCGCACCAACATCGTTCCCAGGCTTCTTCACCAAATCAGCAATATCTAATCCTCTTGATGCCCCTGTCTCTTCTTTGATTGGCACAAGCGACAGAGCACCATCTGGACCTTTCTGCAACGTAAACCTTGAATGCCCGTTTTTAGAATTGTCCCCCTCTGTTTCGACTTCTAATCCAGGGGGTGATGCATCACCGTCACTTTGTTTCTTGCTGTTGGCTATTAGCGAAGCTAAGGCATTCGAGGGAGCAGCACCTCCCCCCTGGTTACTCGCAACTTCTTTGTTTTCAGCATTACTCTGCAGTCCTTGTTGTTTTAGTAAAGCTGCCAGTTTAGCGAGATTCAAAGCATTGTTATTAGTATTGACATTATTGTTATTTCCACTGTCTGAACTTTGCAGCGTCGCAGGAGCAGATGGAGTTGAAACTTCCCCATTGGGAGATATTTCGATAGTCTGTTCATGTGGGTTTTTATTCCCTTGCGCAGCCTGCTTTGCAAGTAATGCTCCTACGTCGAGGTTAACTGTGTTACCACTAGGACTATTACCACCTTTCATCGCTGCAATAAGCGACTGCAGGTCGCTAAATTCTTGCGTTTTAACCGATGTTGACGAGAGAGTTTGCTGAGCAATATTGCTTTGTTCATTGTTCGTTACTTGATTGTTGTTGTTATTGTTGTTCACGTTAGCTGCTGCTAATATGTCGTTGAGATTCAGGCCACGCTTGTCTCCATGGCAACTGTGTATTATGAATGTTGAAAGAAGTACAACAAGTACTCTATGTATGGCCTTCATCTGGATGATTTTGCTGAGAACTACCTGAAAGAAATCGGTTGAATAATATTTGATATCAGGCTTATTACATTATGTCATTTAATCTTCCCATCAATTTCTATAGACTCTCTTATGGAAGTTGTAGCTATCAACATTTAAGTGAATTGCTGGAAGATAATACGAGGTGTCAAGGCCGTAGAGGGCAACTTAATAAAAACAACCTCACTGAAGCGACAACAACAATATCAATTCAACTCAATGAGATAAGCAAAAGTTGAGGGCCTTGTTGGAGCAAGGCTAAACTTAACAAATGATTACGCTAAAGATGGCGGCGATGTACTTTTTACCAATATCTATTGCGTTTCCAATTATGACTCTTAAACGGTTCTATGGGAACTCATATAAAGAGAGCAATGCATCTTGGTATAAAGTTCCTCGCCGCCATCTTTACAGTAATCATCTTGAAGTTTGTTGACGCCAGATCGCGGAATTAGCAATGATGCATGTATAGCTGATTATTGAGTCCTTTGTGTTGTTATTTTGAAAAAACCTGGCTATGTGCTTTTGTGTTTGAATCATGCTCTTAATTTGTCAACAATACTGCAGTTTTTATTTTTATCTCGTCAAACTTATGGCACCGCTGCTGCATCCTTTTTTCGTATAATTTAAAAATGGACTAATTTAACTTGTCCTTTTAACTAATCACAGAAGAATTTTCTCGATGAAATACCGGGTGAGTCAAAAAAGTTTTACGACATCACCAAAATTTGGAAATTCAATCACTGTTGAATTTTCCTTTGAGATGTTGCGTCAACGATTAAATGGAATTTAGGGATGTTTATTAGGGTTAAATTTTAATGTCTTGCTAAAAAATTGCACAGAATCTTAAAGACAAATGACGGAGATATAAGGCGACTTAAATCAGGGGCCTGGGCAATCCAAATATAGCCTATTGTATTCCATTGTATTTGATGACCTCGAGAGATTATCAAATGTACTGGACAATGAAACCACTCAGACATCTTCTGTCCTATTTTTAAACTAGGCGCTATATATCCGTCATTTGTCTTTAAGGTTACGGTAAACGTTTGTAGCACAAGATTGGGTTTTCTCTCCCCAAAAGCCAAACTGTTAGCGGAATCTAGTTAAACTATACATCATTTGATGCGTAAGGATGTAGGGAATCTAGCCATATCAAAATAGTTGGCCAAGATTGTAAAATGATATTTTCCAGGCAACTTTATTGCTTAAGAGAGTATACCTCCTTCAGCAGCTATTTTGTACCCTTGCGTTTAATATAACAAAATATAACTTAAAGCAACAGGAAGTGCAGTCTCTTAGCTACCAAAGAAGTCTCAGATTCTTTAAAGTCCTCCTTCACTTGATAATACACGCTGTCATAAATTTGCAAATAACTTCTCTGCCCTCGCACAGTTGTATTTGGCTATAAAAGGCGGACGAGAGGACATACCAAGATTCTTAGACACACTTTGCTTGCCTGAAGCCTGCTCTGGTAGTGTGCAAAATGTGGAGCCATTCGATTGGTTCCTAGGGTACAAAATAGCTTTTTCGTACCTGTACCTAGTGGATTTGTAAGTCCCGAAAAAAGGGAATTTTACTGATGCACCTTCAAATGTAAACATCAAGGTCAAATAAGCCACACCGTAATCCGGATCAGGCAAATAAGGCTTAAAAAGCGATTGATACATTTAAACAAAGGAATCGATACTAATAATGTGGTTTCATCTTTGTTTTCTAGCACACGACCGGCTTAATAGGTAAAAAAGCTAGGATTAGAATTTAAACCACAAAGAGAAACTTTGCATGAGGAGTTGCAGCATCCTTCCTTTCATTAAGAATTCTGCTTTTTCAATATTTCTGTTACTTCCAAAGATGGTATCTTTGTGTTTCTTAAAATTTGGGCTTCTGAGATTTGAAGAAATCCGAAAATCGGCTTTTTCGACCTACAAACGCTTACCGTAACCTAAAGCAGATCTATCTTGTTGTCAAGTCAAATTCCTTAACATGGTTGATTATGCCAGAAATCTCGTGATCATGTATAGATCGAAATTTAATGTGAAATTTTAAGATTAAGAATCCTGGACAAGATTGACGATGTCTTAAAGTCTGCCTCAAGCAAGATGTCAGGTGAAAATGTACGCGAATAAAAATTATTGAATTGCTTTTCATGGGTAACTTTGCGTTATTGCAAATCTCACCTGACATCTAATTTGAGATGGACTTTAAAATCTATGGCTAAACATTTAGGCATTCAAGCTATCATTGCATATTTCATAATTTCATGTGGGCAGACAAGAATATTCATATTTAAAACTAGTAAAATATTCTTAATCTTAGCTAGCATATTTCGTTATTTGTTGTATCTCGCCTATTAAAGTATGCCCCACGCAAAATTACATTATTTCTGAGGGTAAAATGGAACTTCATAATTCCAGGGTAAAATAGTTTTAGATTCTTGTTCAATGAAGATCGCTGGATCTACTCACAAGGCACATCAACTCTATGTTTTGAGTCTCTGGCAATCGGCAATGTTTTTCTTCTTAATTTTTCAGTATTTTAGGAATTTCAATTGTAATACGTTACCACCAACTTGAGAAAGTATTTTCGATATTATACGAACGATTCTTGAAAGCATTTGCTTTTATGTGCAAGACTTTATATATCACACTTCGTATCTAGATGAGATTTTATACAGTTATAAAAACAGTTGTGCAAGTATTATCAACCCGTGTCTTCATAAGTAGTTACAGTTTTTGTAACAGAGTTCTGATGAATTGTCTGCCCTTTTTCTCCAATTTTCTAAGGTTTTAAGTTGAACGAATATTTGATCTTTGTATACGAGGTTAGTTGTATCAGACATACGCGTAGCTTTAAGACAAAGTCGTGAAACAATTCGTTCTATTTCATAATAATAAATAGCAATTGACATACCTTTTACCTTGTCCAGTTCATTTGCTATTCTGTGTATTTTCCACTTATGCATTCAGCTATAATAATTTCCAATCCATATTCGCTGTTTCGATATAAATTCGCCGTTTCAATGTAAATTCGCAGCACGTACTTTAGGCCGGAATCTGATGGTTCGCAACGCATAGCAGTGACTTCATGATCGCAATCGAATTCGACGCATTGTAACTGGTGCTCGTATTCGTAACCATTTAGCATAGGAGCAAGCTCTCAAACATGGAAATCGCTCATTCCCATGTTTCACTAATTTATCGACGCTATGTGAAAAGTTACAAGTTGTGAGAATTTATGCAAGTCGCACAGGCCTGTAGAGCTTGCTTAGCGGATTTGCTAATGGTAATGCAATTTGCTAATGAGAAGCTCGATATGTTTAATTTGTTGTTGTTTTGTTTAGGAAAGATCAATGATGTTATGGTCACAAAAATATTCTGCTATAGTTGCAAGACGTGGTCTTAACTATACGGGCCTTACTTTGTTGCCGAACCTTCCGCGCGTTGCGGCATTTTCCAAACATCAGAGTGGCCTGCAGGAAAGTTACATCGCTCAAAATGTAAAGCCAATTAGAAAGTCAAATGGAATTGCCTATGCAAACAATTGAAACTGAACGCGGTACGCGGCATTTGCAAACGCGTTTAGAATCTTCCGCTTTGTGGAAATTAGGTTGTAGCTGCCAAAGGGTCTATCTTAGTTTGGGACAACGGCACATTTTGTAACAATAGCATCAGTTGCTTTTGATTGACACGCCATTTTCAAAGCGATTAGCGATCGAAGACGAAAATAATTCTTTCAAGCGACAATTCAAAACGAATCAGGCTGCGCTAGATGCCCTAAAACCAGTATGGCTAGCTTTCTCGTCTTGCACGGGAAAAACGGGTTGTTCAAAATCGTGAGTATGTATCGAAAGAAGAATGATGAATCTAAACATCTCCCCCCCCCCCCCGATTTTATGCATCTAATTCAGAAGCTAAGCTTTCAGTGTTTTAGTACACCCTAAATATACCAGAATTGTAATCCATACTGTTCAGCTTGTAAGTAAGGTACATGAACTATTTATCCTTCTTTGTTCGATACATACTCATTTCATCTTATAACAATCTCTTTTCGCGTGCCCAACGCGACAGTTGATCAAACTGGTTTCAGAGAACCTCACGCGGTTTCGTTTGTTTTGATTCGTTGCTTGAGAGAATTCATTTCGTCTTCGAGCGCTTATCGCTTTGAAATGGCGTGCCAATCAAATGTAGCTATTGCTATTGTTACAATATCCTGTTAGATAAAGTTGGAATTCTCCAAAGTGTTCCCTCTCAGGGAGGTTAGGCCTTCCGCCCTTCCTGAGTTCCACAATACAGAAATTAGTCGCATATATATAGAATGTAGGCTCTTAGGATCATAGGCTCGGCTCAAATAACATAACATACTATTTACATGTTTATACAAGAGGACTGTAACAAATTATAGGCTATAGGCTCCAACTCGTGTGTAAGGCTTCCAAGGCTCGTTCAACTCTACTCCCAAAACAACAAAGCGTCTCTATAAACAGTCTGTGGGCGTAACTCCCCCGGGGGTTACACCTAAAGTTATTTAACACTCCCCCCATTGATCACTCTAGTGGGTGATCAATCGTTCTTCTGATCAAGTCTGCGTTCATGGCCGCAATCCTCCTGGGTGGCCTTGCTTTCTGGAACGTTACCCGATGGTAGAGCAGCTTGTATTCCTGCGCATCTTTCCCTGTTTTCGACCTCCTCTCTGAATAGCTCAATTAAACGATTTAGCTCCCATCGTTTGTCTTTAATTTCACGGCCAATAAGCCACCGGACGTCTTCCGGTATCTTGCTCAACAAAATCGGAACGAGTAGGCTTCCATATGCCGAAGTAGGTACGTTTAAAACTTGCAACCCTCGCACATGTACTTCCACTGTGTCGCACAAGTTTCGAAGCTCTTTCGTGTTTTTGGACGAAACAAGGGGTGGTAAATTAAGTAGGGCGTCGTGGTGTCCGCTGACAATCACTTGCTCATCACCAAACCTACGTTGTAGAACCTCTATCGCCGCAGCATAATTGGCCTCAGTGGTTTGAAATGCTGCGATAGATGAAGCAGCGCTTCCTTCGAGGAGATCTCTGAGATAACTAAACTTTGTGATTAAATTCAGGCTTTGGTCATCGTGGATGGCACGTTTATAACTGTCCCAGAACGTCTGCCATTTCGTCACTTCTCCATTAAATTTGTGAAGCCTTAGTTCAGGCAGAATCGATGAAGTCGACACTTGTCTTGGCTGACTTTCTCTTTCTACCGCGCTGGAAGCTTGTTGCTCTTTGTGATCTGGGCCTAATTTCTGTTCTATCTTTTGTAGTGTTTCATACACAAGGTCTCGAAATTCTCCAGCTTCCCGAATCTCGGTAAACAACTCTTCATCGTCCTCTGTTAAGTCTACAATGTTGCTGTCAAGATCTTTGATGATATCAAGCTCTTCTTTAAGTGTGAGCTTAAATTGCTTCAACTTTGGGATGTTCGTTTCTTGCTCATCAGCGAGTAATGTTTTAGCAGACTCGATCGTTTGTTCCACATACTTTCTATGTCCAGTTCTAACTCTGAACGTCTTTTCTAGGCTCTGTAACGCTTTGGCTTTCTTCTGGTTCGGCATTACGAAGTCCGCTCAGCGTGGACCATGTTAGATAAAGTTGGAATTCTCCAAAGTGTTCCCTCTCAGGGAGGTTAGGCCTTCCGCCCTTCCTGAGTTCCACAATACAGAAATTAGTCGCATATATATAGAATGTAGGCTCTTAGGATCATAGGCTCGGCTCAAATAACATAACATACTATTTACATGTTTATACAAGAGGACTGTAACAAATTATAGGCTATAGGCTCCAACTC
>REGM01000026.1:1802716-1823377 GCA_004194415.1 Aurelia aurita | reverse complement strand
GGAGTGCATTGACTAAAAGATGTCCAAACTGGTATGACAAAGGCTCATGTGTTTAGAAGCTTCATGCCAGATAAAAACGGCAGGTTCAAACTCGTACTTTAGTTTGAATAGCACCAAACTATCGTTCATTTTTGCATGTTATACTTCTTATGCACAGTGCTCTCATAAAAAAGTTCTGTTACCTTTCTCCATTTCTGATTGGGATTATGAAGAAAAAACGTCAAAAACTGATCAAGTCATCCCGCATGACGGTAGTTTACGTATAGAAAAAATTCTTCATTGCATAGCGAAAACAATTTTGTTTAGTATTGGAGAACAAACACATGAAAGTGGATCTCCTGGATACTAACAACTAAATTAACCAACTGGGATTTGCACAATAGACAATCTTTTACAAGTTTAAGAGAGGGTCTTTCTTTGAAAGTAACAAAACTTTAAGGAACAACCATCTTCTTTAGTTATATAAAAAGTCATGCTTAGTTGCGGAAGAACGATTTTTATTGTTATTAGTCACTCGTTACAGTCTATACAGAAATTAATGTTTTCTTTTCAGCCAGACGAAGGTGGTGAATTTATCCAACTCATTTCGCATAATTCAGATTTATCATTTTCAGTCGACACACTCTGAGAATCAGATTAACATCACGATAAACCGGCCAAAATCCGAGAACAACTCACATAGTCTAAGCTACGTGTTCCCTGCTTCTTCAAACTTTAAATGATTCCATATGACCATTCACGTTATTTATCGTGAATAGCTTAAAGCGAGACTGTCACGCATCTGATTGGCTACAGTAAAGTCAGAGCTCAACACAACGAATATCTTTTTGAATCTGTGCATTTGGGAAAAAAGGAGGGCTGGTCTGCCGTAGAAAGTGATTAGGATCAGCAGCCATTCAGTCCTCCTATTCTTGGTATTGTCCTGATCACCCAATCTGATGCGTGACAGGCTGCCTTTAATGTGAATATGCTGTTTTAGCCAATTAGGATACTAATTTGTCCGTATTCAAGTTCTAAGATTTAATCGATAAAGCAAATTAAAACTTGCATAATTCGAGCAATGATGTCACTAATGCATCCTAGAGTTTTTACCAAACTAACTTTAATCAAGATTTATGTTCACTATTATCTCCTTAAAATTCTTATTCAGCTTCAACTCATCCATAATTTGTTCTTTATCTCCATCCATAATGTCTTCCTCTCCTAGATGCGTCTCATAGCAGCTCGAACGTTTGTGAACAAATATGGTTTGCAACATTTCATTGGATTCCCATGTTGCATCCTGTACCGATTTGCACCAACTGATGTTCATGTAGTATCTAAAGTGCAAACATTGATGTGGGAATTTAGTTGGTTGACTTCAGTCAATTTGTTCTGATGTTTGGAACAATTTTATTGAGTTGTATTATCTCAGATTACTCTCCAATATGCATAAGCCCTTGATCAAATTGTCGAACATTTTGCCTATGTAAATCGTTGTGTAGATGAGGGGGCTGCTCCATAACCTCTTTGGGCGGACTTTCACGCGTTTTTATTCAAGTCCTCCTTTGAAGTATTCTGTGATGATTACAAAATTTTATCAGAAATCCCCGAATTTGAACAGAAACTTGAGAACGAAAGTAATGATTTAGATCAACCAAATCTCTGATCCCATGTTTGCATTTTAGGTAAACTGTGCACATCAATTCGATGAAATCTTTTGACTCAAACAAAGCTGCTATCTCACAAACATTGAAATTTTTCCAAGACCATTAAGACCAGTCCAATCTCTGACAATCAAATGCTACAAACAAGTCGTCCTCAAACTCGTACGTCTCTTCATTCATTCATTCATTCATTCATTCATTCATTCATTCATTCATTCATTCATTCATTCATTCATTCATCCATTCATTCATTCATTCATTCATTCATTCATTCATTCATTCATTCATTCATTCATTCATTCATTCATTCNTCATGTAGTATCTAAAGTGCAAACATTGATGTGGGAATTTAGTTGGTTGACTTCAGTCAATTTGTTCTGATGTTTGGAACAATTTTATTGAGTTGTATTATCTCAGATTACTCTCCAATATGCATAAGCCCTTGATCAAATTGTCGAACATTTTGCCTATGTAAATCGTTGTGTAGATGAGGGGGCTGCTCCATAACCTCTTTGGGCGGACTTTCACGCGTTTTTATTCAAGTCCTCCTTTGAAGTATTCTGTGATGATTACAAAATTTTATCAGAAATCCCCGAATTTGAACAGAAACTTGAGAACGAAAGTAATGATTTAGATCAACCAAATCTCTGATCCCATGTTTGCATTTTAGGTAAACTGTGCACATCAATTCGATGAAATCTTTTGACTCAAACAAAGCTGCTATCTCACAAACATTGAAATTTTTCCAAGACCATTAAGACCAGTCCAATCTCTGACAATCAAATGCTACAAACAAGTCGTCCTCAAACTCGTACGTCTCTTCATTCATTCATTCATTCATTCATTCATTCATTCATTCATTCATTCATCCATTCATTCATTCATTCATTCATTCATTCATTCATTCATTCATTCATTACGCAGCTTTGGATTCATTTTGTGCTTGCTATTTGCTTTGCATAGAACATAGTCCATAGGACATATTTTGCAAAGAACGAATGTTTCAGCGTCTTTCGATCTCAAGTGATCAGATTTACTTTGCAAGCTTTCACAATATTTTCCGCATTTCAGATTCAACCGACGCTAATATTAGGCCAGTTAGGCCAGTTCTCACTAACTGGACCCCAATCGTTTTTTTGTCCATCAATTGACAATGGGAAACCCCCTTGCCATTTATTGTCCTTATTATCTTCGTTATTTGTTTGTCGTTTTGCTTTATTCTTAATTTTCTTACTTTTATCATTGTTCTTTCTTTGTTTCAAATTATTTTTTATCTCGTTAGGATTCTTCTCAGCGCTCCTACGAGGCTGCTTATTCATCAACGCAGTTGGTTGCATTATCCCTTCTGTTTTGTTTGCATCTTTTCCTGCTGGTTTTTTGGCCTCGTTAGGATTCTTCCCCGCATTCTTACGAGGCTGCTGATTCTTCATAGTAGCTGCCTGTATTTTCCCTTCTCTCTTACTTGCGCCCTTTCCCACCGGCTTTTTGGAAACGTTCATTCTTCCAGCGTCAGCTTGTTCCTTCGTCCCCGTTTCAGCTCTTGATGCCATCAAACGATCAGGCCCTTTTGAAATCGTCATTATCTCTTGTGCTTTGTGAGCTGTAGCGAATTTTATCTCACTTTTTGTTTTTGCTTTCGATTTCAACGATACTTTTGTAGCTTTTGTCTCTCCTTTGCCGCCTGTGGTTTTCTGTTTGGCGATTTTGATAGGCTTTTTATTTTGGACTGTTTGGTAAGTGCCAACTGCTGGAGCTACTTCCCTATCCGACTTGCCGTGTTCCTTGTTTTGCTTCTCATCTCGTGCAAGCTCCGCGGACGGCCTAACCTTGAGCTGTTTTTCCTTGGTTTTGCCGACAGCTTGTTTTGCTGGCATTTTGATCCCTTTGATATTACCAAATTTCGGTTTCTTTATGCTTGATCGTTTGGTATTAATATTCAACAATTTTCCAGGCCCGTCCTTCATACTCTTACCATCCCCAACAAATTTTGAGCTTCCTTTGGGAGTCAGTTTTATATTGACTTGATTTGTCTTTACATTTATGTTTCCATCCTTAACTTTTGACAACAATGCAGCGAGATCATTTCCCTCTATTGATGTAGCCTCGTTCTTCGCTCCTTCGCCTCTTTTTCCATCAGGGGTCGTTTGATTCCCAAAATGCTTAGCGCCAGTCTCGTTGATCATATTCAATATGTAATTCTCTACCGGTGACATCATATCTGATACAGCCGCGGCAGTCGACTTCCCGGGGATCTTTGCTGACCTGAAACCCCCGGTACTGTTTGAAAGACTGCTTGTTGGCAATGCTGTCGAATTTGAATTGGCATTTGCATCAGGGGGTACTTGCGTTGTGATGTTGTTATTTTGTGTGCTGTTCTGCATTCCTGTTGTTCCGTTAGTATTCTGAGCTTCGGCATTTTCAAATGCTTTTGTCTGATTGTTTTTGTTACTATTTTCGCCGTTTGTGCCATTTGTGACGCCGTTTGTTACACCATTCGTTACACCATTCGTTGCAGTACTGTTCACTGTATTGGTAGTTGCGTTGTTACTATTGACAGTTCCGTTTGCTGCTGCAGTTTTATCTTTCGATTGCTGTGGTTTGCTGAAGTGATCATGGAATGTCTTATTCAGAAACCCGACTGTCAGGTTCAAAATTTGATCGATATTTGAACCGGTCTGGTCCGTAGACATGGTATCAGAAGATTGTATCCCTGTGATCTGTCCTGCATTTCCTGTATTCCCTGTCATACTCTGTGTTGTTCCATTGATGTTCTCATTCTTTGTTTGGTTATTGTGTGTTGCATTGTTCTCAGATGCATATAAGGCATTTCCGGGATTCGTGTGATTGTTTGCATCCGTGCCTGTATTGTTCCCAGTACCTTCTGAGTTCTTCGCCGCACTGTCTTGTTTATTCGCTTCAACCTGGGCGCCGTCTCCTGAAGGCGTCATTTCCCCGACTTTGCTTGGAATGAGCTGACGTCCTTTGCCGTTTGTAGTCGTCGCGCTCACTTTAGGAACATATTCCCGTCTCATGAAAACTTGTGGAAAAAATATGGTTTGTTGTTTCTTTTTCTTAGAATCCTTCCTCAACTTTAATATAATTTCCTGTTCTTTTTTACTACCAGCTTTCTTCCCTTGGCTTTTCAACTTCTTCTCAACTTTCTTAGCATTTTGCCCATGCTTTTTATTCCTTTGTTGTTTTGTCGTTATTTTACTGGTAGGTTCAATTTTTATCGATTTCAATTTAGCAAGAATCTCTTTCATTTTCGGGCCTTTGATTGCCTTCTTTGCTTTTAAAGTCTTTCCAGTCTTAGCTTTGCTCAGTTCTCCAGTCTTATTCCTGTCAAATTTACTGCTCTCTTTTGTGGATTTGTTCTTCTTAACTATTTGTTGAATCTTTCTTCCGCCAGTTTTCCTAGAAGTGGGCTTGGAAACGGCTTTCTTTATGGCAAATGTTGGTTTCTGTGTGGCTTTCTCAAAAATCTTGCTCTCTGCCTTTCCTTTAGTTTTCCTACTCTTCAAGTCATCTTTGTTATTCCTATTATTCTTCTGTTTAGCAGAAACAGTTGGTTTCCCTTCTCCTTTTCCTCCCTTGTTGTTCACTGCTACTCTCACTAAGCCAATTGCAGTAAGCTTCTTAGAATCTCCTTTTCCTTTATTCTTCTTGATAACAATAATAACAGGTTTTCCTGTGCGTTCCCCTTTCTCTAATTTTCCTTTATTGTGTGCCTTTTTAACTGTTCCTTTCGAAGTTATTCTGGCAGTAGGTTTCATATCTTTAGCCACGGCTTTTGCCTGTTTAACCTTTCTGCCTCTCGGTAACTCCTTGCTAACATCTACCTTGCTTTTCAGTCCCGAATACTTTTTGCTTTTCATTGACTTAATGTTGACGTTTATCTCTATATTTGCAACTTTCTCTCTCGTATTCTTTTCTTGTTCCGGTGTTTTTTCAACACTGCTCAACCTCGTTGCTTCATTAACCTTCTGTAATTTCTTAATCATTTTCACTTTGCTTGGTTTCGCACTGTCAGCTTTATGTACCTTAGCCGAACCAGCCCCTTTAAGTTGTTTTACTTTCTCTTTGGCAGTCAACTTTTTACTTCCTTTTCCTTTTCCAGGAATCTTTGCTCTTGTATGAGAATTTAAATTGGTGGAAGTAATTGCAGGCTTTGTTGCTGGAGCAGTTTTGTTGCCATCACTCTGTTTGTCTTCCATCATCGCTGCATTTAGTGTATCAGTATTTGTATCCACTTTTGAACCATCATCTATCTTCTTCACATTATACTTAGCATGCAATACATTTTGATTATCAATGCTGTGTTCCGCAAGGCTCGTTACAAGTGCCTCTGCTGTTGAATTATCAACATTTCCCGTGTTTTCCCTCGCCTTCATATTGTACACTGCGTGCAGGACATTGTCCTTGTCGATATGACGTTCATATAGATTCTTGACTAGAATATCGCTGTCATTTTTTCTAGCCTCACCTTTACCATCAATTCTCTTTACGTTGTATACCGCATGAAGTGTGTTGTTTTCATCGATATGGTGTTCCGCAAGGTTCTTTACGTGTAACATTGTTTGATTTGTCGTGTGGTTTGACAGGTCTGTTGCGTTGAGTATATGATGCTTTATATCTGTGGTTTTAGGCATTTTCTTCATGATTCCTATATCCGGCGTGAAAACTTCCCTAACTTTTGGTTTATCCTCTGTAGAATTCTTGTCTTTAGCATCCTCGATGTCGTGTCCTTCTTTTGTTGAATTTTTACCCGCGGCTGCTACTGCGGTCACATTCTTCCCTTTAGCGCCTTTAACAGCTGCCCCGTTCTCGGTTCCTTTACCTTCCTTCATCTTAGCATCGCTTTCTTTCTCTTTACCATCACTGCTCGTTGCATTCACAGTATTCGCATCTCTATTCTCTGCCGAAACGGCAAGATTGCCGTTTTTATCCACCCCTGTCTGCACACCCTGTTTTGCAACATTACTGAGAGTGACATCCTTTGATTCTTTAGAAGCTTTGCCATCTGTGAAGGATGAAACTAAGCTCGCCTCTGTGTGATTTCCTTTATCTTGTATCTTTCTTTCATTCTTAAACATGCTGTCTTTAACCTTGCCCCGTTTCTCTGCACCTCTCTCAGCCTTCTTGTTGCCTTTTATGGCACCCTTCTTTGCCTTTAACTTCGTTTTCACACTCTTGTTTATAGCTCCCTGTGACTTTAGTTTGCTCTTCTGACCTCTAGCTTTCAACCTCGACGGATTTGCCTTGCTTTCTTTTTGTTTAGATGAGAAGGCTTGGCCCTCCTTCTGTTCCTTTCTGTTCACATTGTGCTCCATTGGATTTGATTTCTTAGCTTTATAAGGAACTCTTTCTTCTTTTCTCCGATCAGTTTTCTTTATTGACCCAGTTGGCCTAACTTTGTTGCTGCTCAGCCCAAGCTTTTTCTTTTCATCTTTACTTAGATTTGATGTTTTGAGCTTAGTTTTCGATGATCCGTCTTTAAACTTCTTACTCTTCGCATTATCCTCGACTTTACCATCTTCAAGCTTTACTGGAAAAATCTTGGACTTAAAAGTCAGTTGCGAATTCACGCTATTCTGAATGGAGAAATTCTCTCCCTTTACAGCTCCCATTATATTACCTAGACCTTTCTCCCAAGATCGTTTTGCAGATTCTCCCCCATGTTTGGAAAATCTCTCTCCTTTAGCCTTCTTTACTTTACCTTTCGCGTCAAGTTTTACTGGCGAAATCTTTGACTTGAATGTAAGTTGTGAATTCACACTATTTTGAATGGAGAAATTTTCTCCCTTTACAGCTCCCATTATATTACCAAGCCCTTTCTCCCAAGATCTCTTATTTTTCCTTGACCCCTGACTTTTAGCCTTCCCGGGAATTGAGCTTCGTTTCTGTTCATCAACAATCCCATCAGCCTCCGGCCTTGGCACGTTTGACTTGAATGTCATCTGTGTGTTCACTCCATTTTGGATAGTGAAATTTGTTCCTTCTAATGCTTTATTAAGCTTACTGAGTGTGTTTGACTTTTTATGTATTCTGCCACCTTCTTTGGTGTTTGTTTCATCCTTCTTCTCCTCCCCGTTGTCGAAGGTATTGGGCCTAATTTTAGATTTCTTTGCTCGCACATCAACAATAGAGATGTGACCATGCTCTTCGTTGTCTGCTGCTTTTTTAGCAACTAAAATCTTAGGCTTGATTACAGATTTCTTCTTGCCAACATCGCTAATATCATCATCTCCCAGCGCCGGATCCTCTTTCGTTCCAGCTGACTTTTTAGCCACCGCATTTGCCCGCGCTTTCTGCCCAACGTTTTTCTGCATCCAATCAACTTGATCATTTCCAGTGAAACCTGCTTCTGGAATTGTTCCATCTTCGCCTCGTAATGAAACGACGGCCAATGTTGCGTTCATTGTGCGATCCCCTGTGCTTGGATCCACGGGTACGAGACTTGTTGTTGTAGTTGTGCTTTGGTTCGACACTGGTGAACTTACATAGAATTGTGGGTTGTTCGGAGAAGCAGTATCAAGGGGCAAAGCTGCTAGCGTAAACGCCGAATTGCCTGGATTAGAGGCAACAATTTGATGTATGTTGCTAGGTACTTGCGAATTTGCAGGCGTATTTGATACCGCTGAATTTGCCGGACCAGGCAGGGTGTTTTGTTGTTGCTGTGAGGTATGTGGGCTACTTTGATTCGTAACTGGTTGGAAATTCTGAGCTTGGATTGATTCTTGTTGTTCCACCTTTTTGTTATCTGTTGCCTTTTTGCCAGCATCGAGTGCCTCTTTGTTGGCGTTCTCCTTCGCAAGGGCCTCCTTGAACTCGTGATTGTCAATGGATGTTGTCTTGTTTTCTATATACTGATAACTAGCTTTGGACTTCAGAACATTATCACTCGTGCTATTCTTTTGTGATTCGTCCGTTTTATCTATTTTACTTGACGACTTTTCGTTGGCCTCAGGCTTCTTGTCATCAGAAAGGGGCTTTTTATCTTTAGAAGGATCTTTTTTGTCTTGGCCAGAAAGAGGCTTTTTATCGTTAGAAGGATCCTTTTTGTCTTCGCCAGAAAGAGGCTTTTTATCGTCAGAAAGAGGCTTTTTGTCGTCAGAAAGAGGCTTCTTATCGTCAGAAGAAACTTTTTTCTCGTTCTTGTTAGTGTCTTTTGAACCAAAATTGGACTTCTCTTCTTCTTTAGGTTTTTTATCTTTTTCATCTGCATTTTGTTTTGTCTGAGAGTCAGATTTCTTTTCGTTTTTATCCTCATCTTTCTCCGAAGATTTTGCAGTGTCCTTTGCCAGGTCTTTCTCTGTTGACTTCTTCTTATCCTTCCCTGAATCTTTTTCCGAGGATGTTTTGTTATCCTTTTCGGAATCCGTCTTTTTGTTTGAGCTCTCCTCGCTTTCCTCTTTGACCTTTTCACTCTCTGTTTTCTTCTTGGTGTCAGAAGACTCAGTTTTGCTATTTTCTTTGGCGTCTTTCGATTTTTCTTCCCCGTCTTTCTTCTCTGTATCTTTCCCATCTTTGTTACTGCTGTTGCTGTCCTTTTCACTCTTGGTTCCATTTATCGCTGTCTTCTTGTCGCTTCTGTCTTGAGCAGTCCCAAATGTTTTGTCCCTCGCCGATGGAATGTCCCCAAGTAGCCCAAAACCGGGATCATCAAACCACGACGAATTGATATTCTTCGTTGCTTGTGCCATTCCACCATTTGAAGCAGCCTTTTCAGTATTCAGCGCCAGCCCAAGTGCTCCACTCAACAAACCATTTGCCATTGTCTCATTCTTTTGTCTCTCATGTTCGAATTCTTCAAGCGTCTCCGGTTCCTTCTTTTGTGCCATTGTGGGCGTTATTGGTGTCACGCCAATTGCATCCGCCTTAAAGAAGGCTTTTGTGACTAACGGTTTCGCTGTCGGCTTATTAAAGAACTGGGTCACTAATAAACCTGGTTTTTGCACAGGTTGGTTGGCACTAGCAACAGGCGTTGCTTCCACTGGTTTCGGAGTTGTTATCTTCAATGGAGGTGAAGTTGTTGGTTCAGCCTTTGGTTTTGCCAAGTCAATGACTTGAGGGTTACCAACTGGCTGTCCTGCGAATGCCTTTAAAATGTCATTTTGCTTTTCGATTGCTTTTCCTTTTATGTTTGGTAGAGCCAGGTTTTTCATGGTTGCGTAATTGGTTTGCCCGAATGCGGTTATTGGTGGTGAGCTGAGCTCGATCATTTTGCCATGCTGTGAATTTATTTGTTGTGCCAAATCATTTGTTGGTGCTGTGTTCGTATGTACCAGATTTTTGTCTGGCGCAGTAGCAACTTGTGCCACATTTTTATTAGGGACAGGATTTTGCCCTATGTTGACATTGAGACCTTGGTTTGCATTTGCTAAATTTTTGTTTGGTACACTGTTTGCGACAATATCAAGCGGTGCAGGGTTTTTGAACGGTAAGTGATTAGCTTGTGGCAAGTTGTTTCCTTGAGTGATTGCAACTGGTGCCATATTTTTTATTGGAGCAGGTTTGGGATTCATGTTGGCATTTAAAGCCGGATCTACTGTTGCTACAGGCTTGATTTGTGCCAAATTCTTGTCTGGTGCTGTTATCTTATTTTCAGCCACGTCCTTGATTTGCTCTAAATTATTGTTCGGTGCCAATTCTTTGTTTGGTGCCAGAACATTGCCCGCTGCTAATTCTTTACTAGGTGCCACGATCTTATTTTGTGCCAACGCTTTGTTTGGTGCCAATTCCTTGCTTGGTGCCAGCACCTTGTTTGTTCCCAAGCCATTACCCGCTGCTAACTCCTTAGCAGTTTCTACAATCTTGTTTGGTGCCAACTCTTTGTTTGGTGCCAATTCCTTATTTGGCGCCACAACATTGCCTGCTGCTATTTCTTTACTAGGTCCCACAATCTTGTTTTGTGCCATATCCTTGTTTGGGGCCGCTTCTTTGTTTGGTGCTGGTTCTTTAATTGGTGCCAGGTCATTACTTTGGACCACATTCTCATTTCTTGTCTTATCTGTGAATTTATTGACAACCTGATCAGGTGCCTTCGTGCCAACTGCTTTGCTACTGGTTGCATTTGAAACCAATTTTGGCTTCTCTGCTTGTTTCGCAGGAGCTATACTTGGACCAGCAGCACTAGCAAGTGGCATATCTTTCATACCGTCCTTAGGTGCGTCATTCGCACTTTCTTTGGCTGCGTCAACTAACTTGCTTGTCGTAGCACTTTGACCATTGCTGATTTGTGGCTGAACAGGAGTTGTCTTTGCCTCGTTGGCTGCTGTTGCATTCTTGTCACCTGCTTTGACTTCCTTTTCGTTTTTACTTTGATCTTTGGCCCCTTCTGTTCCAACTTTCGCTGCAGTGCTAGTATCACCTTTGCCACTATCAACTTTGCCCTCTGTCGGCATATTTTGATCTTTGTCCTCAGGTTTGACTTTTGAACTCTCACTTTTGGTCGTGTTGCTCTCTTTTGAGACCTTTGCACCGTCTTTATTTTCTACCTTATCGCCAGATTCATTTGCCGTCTTATTATTACCAGCCTGTTGAGTCGCAGTCCCATTTTTGTCTTTTCCGCTGGTAGCATTATTTTCTCCAACCTTTGTTGGGGGAGGGGGTGGTGGGGCAGCTGTCAAAGCCTGGTTTGGCTCTTTAGCGGGAATCTTTGGTTGTGGACCAGGGGATGGCGGTAGTTTCAATTCGGTAGCGTTTTTGATAGCTTCTTCAGGAATGATTTTAGTTACTGACTCATAAGGCCACATTCCATCTTTTAGTTGATCTGGATCCTCTGTGGAAATAAATGAAACCAATGAACTTTTGATTTCAACAGAAATGGACATGAAATGGACATGAATCTAAGAAGAGAATTTAAATTGAGCTTTGAAGTGAATGACGTGAGCTAAAAGATGCAATCCCAAAGGCCTAGNTTTCAACAGAAATGGACATGAAATGGACATGAATCTAAGAAGAGAATTTAAATTGAGCTTTGAAGTGAATGACGTGAGCTAAAAGATGCAATCCCAAAGGCCTAGAAATTGGCTTTTGTATTTGATAATCTCGTCGGGTGCTTGAACAAGGTAAAGTCGAAAAAATCATGGCGTTTGTAGGTTTTCCCTTTCCTTATTCATAGTTCAAGCCTTTTAGCTCAGGTCATTCGCGTTAAAGAGCTTTTGAAAAAGTAGCCAAACCGTATCCTTAATTGCCAATTTGTCGGAAAGGGTTTCAAATTGTAACTTTTATTGCAAACTGTGCGTTAAAGCTCCTTCTTATATTAACTTCGATGAAATGAGGCTCACAATATTCTTGTAGGCACAGCTAAGCTGTATTCATACTTCGAATTTAATAGACCTTTCGTACATTCAATCAGCATTTGTATGACTTCTGGTCTGTAGATTATGGTAATTGTCATGGGGTTAACGCTAACTTGTTTTACTTCATGTTCTATTTATCAAGCATGTCTGCATTAATGAACAAGATATTTCTTTTAGAAATAGGTTAATGTACTGTTGAATGGAGGCCAACAGGTGATAATATACATAAAGTTACATCACATCGTAGATTGATTAGTGGTTAAAATTCAATTTTGTGATTTTGATAAACACCATGCTGAACGCAACCAGTTTCATTGTGTATTGTGAATTTGGCATTTTTTCGATATTCCAAAAAAAACCTTACAGCTATCCTGGTGATATTTGCTCGTCTTTGGTTTAGAATAGGTATCACCCAATAATTTAAATTTCACCAATTTTAAACAAACCAATTTAGAACACAAATGAGCTCTTTTGAAAGCAATGTATCCCTTACCTGGTCCAGCCTCTATATCCTTGTTATCCCCCATTGGCAAATGATCTCCCACCACAAGATGGGCTATAATTTTTTTTGCTTTCCCTCCAAGTTTTGGTGCGGTTGCAGGAGGGGCTGGCTGGCCTGGACTTTGCTGCTCGTCGTCTTTCTCTTTCGGTTTCCACTCCTTACCAGTGTCCAATTTTGGTTTTATATAATTAAGGTTCTTCTCGCAGAAAAGCTGCGGGAGAAATGAAAGACAGTTTTCAAGCACCTGTGATTTTGAATTGGTTGAGATCAGCATGGTGTCTATCCACAAGATAAACGCGAGATCATTCCAGCTCAAATTTACCCAAATACACAGCAGACATGAGTATGAATTCGCCCGCTTATCGAAAAAGCGCATCAAGTATTGTTACAAGAATATGACAAACTGAAAATCTAAATGGGATGGTTCCTTATTGAAGACAAAAGATTTAGATATCTTCCAAGATTTTCTCAGAGTTTAACCCTTGACCAAAGCTATTGATCTATAGCCTCCCATGTTTCCTTTCAACTACTTTCCGGATCTTGCATGCTCAAGTATAATCTTTGCTTCGCTAAATTCGTTGTTATCTTCGCGAATTTTTGTGTTTGTGAGCAAAGTCCACAACTTCAAGCACCATGGTGGAAGGCCGATCTCGAGCTACAAAGGAAGCTAATAAAGAATGATCACTGGAATTTTGGAATATGCTTGATTTTACAGTAAAAGTCCACCGATCAGAATTGCGAATGAATTTTTAGGAATTCTTAACAGTTTTAATTTCTTGCAAATTCTTGTCTAAAATTTTTTTGCAGTCTTTCACGCCACTCAAGAATTCTTATTACAATGTGAAGAATTCTTGAAAATTCTTGAGAATTCTTGAGAATTCTTGTCATGCTAATATTTGCAAGTCCTGTATTGTATGCAACAAAATCAAATCTGTGCCTACAGTTGTAATGTAACGTTATTTCCTTTCAGATCATTTATAGTGCACTTTTGTTTTGCTCCTACCTAGTAGCCTAAGGTAATTTCTAGGAACGCTGGGAAGCTGAGCTGATTGGAGCAATGCCCTTCCTTTCGATGTAACCACACCTCGTGATTCATTTATATTGGAATTACAGAAAGTTGGTGACCTCCTAGGTAGCAGGTTTGCCAGGGTGAGGGAATTCGAACCACCCATCAAACTTCAGATTTGTAGTCAATTCGCTACAACTTAACCATCCCCGCACTATAGTGTTGCTATAGTATTTGTAGTATGAGTTCCGTCTTCCAATTTAGCGGCTATGAAGTTTTGCATACCAAGGCTAAATTTGGCGACAACTATATTTTGTGTGTTTCCATTGAACATGTGAATGTTCTGCATCTCTTAAAGCGCAACGTATGTCCTTATGCAAGCCGTAGAGGTAATCTACGATCAGACGAAGGTGCAGTTGAACTGGAATGATCTTTCGTATCGGTTAATGTGTGCTTCCAATCTAGCTTATGCTGAAACAAGATTACAAACCAGGACTAGCTTCATCTTCATCATGATCACAATCTAAACATGATCCTTCCATTTGATCGATTGGATTTTCACACATGACCTGATAGACAATGCAATTATTTAACAAAATATTCAAGAGTGGCAACAGAGGTCACCTCTGCAAAGTACCGGGTGACCCAATAAAAAGTAAAACTTTTTGAAAAATCATCAAAATTTGATTATATTACCAATCATGAAAATTTCTTTACAAACATTTGTGTGAAAGACCAAATTAGATTTAGCCACATTGCAAAGTCTTGAAATAGCTTTGAATTTGTGTCAGTGTGTGCTTTTACAAGCTACCCGGTTTTGAACCATACTGCCCAATCATAAGAAATGATTATCAAATTGAGTTTTTATCCTGCACCACCACTCAAATTGGTTGTTTCTGTCCTTGAAAAAGCTCTTGTATCATCTAGGACTGGAACTTTCATATAAAAATTGCAAGGTATTCCTTTTTGGCTAAAATACAATATTTTGTAGAGTACTATTGCTCAAAACATGGTTTTTAATGCTGCAATTTCATCATCGCTATCCTGAACAAATAAAGTAACGATCATCTACTAAATTTATTTGGTCTTTGATGCAAATGCACCAAAAGAAAATTTAAAGATCGGTAATACAATAAAATTTTAGTGCTTTTCAAAAAGTTTTACTTTTTATTGGGTCACCCGGTAGAAAAGGTTTCGCAATGATATCTGCTAGCTCGTGGGTGACAAGTGTGCAATTGTGCAATTGAGACTGTTTGCGAAATGGTTGATATTTTGTCCATCCGACATGGCATTGTTTTTTTCTTAATTAAAGCCAAAATACTAAGTGGGTAGTTAGTCCAGTTGGACAGTTAGGTCTCACCGGACTAGACTTCACTTCTTGGCTATTCGCAACATGTATATGACCTAACCTGTATATGTTTTTGTTCAATTTAAAGAATCAATCAGTATCGGATGAACAACGAATCAACCCTTTCGTGAACAAATTCACCAATTCTCCCAACCGATTCTGACAAAACATTTGTTTTTACATACCATTGATGACAGTGTTTCTGTCGGATGGCCAAGATGCTACCCGAGTTGAAAGATATATTGCGAAATTGTAAGGGAATAATTTCGAATCAATTGCTATCCTTCAACACCCTTTAAACTTAGTTGCTTATATCCTTGGTAAATGTCTGTTATTATGTAGGACCCTAAGCTTTCTGATCAAACTGATATAGCTTTTGGCTAAAAATGTGATTTCTTGGTAAAATACTGTAGCTCAAAATATGAATTTTCAAGCTATGTATTCTTCTTTCTTGCAGGAGTGAACTAACAAACACCCGTGAACTAGCAAACACCCGTCAACTAACAAACACCCGTGAACTAGCAAACACCCGTCAACTAACAAACACCCGTCAACTACATGACACAATCGGCCGTGAAGAAATGTTTAATATCAAGATCATACTAACATTTTGGTAAGTTTTCAACTGTTCAGTTTCTTATGGGTCACCCTGTTCATTACGACTTAAAAACTGCAATTATCATATTTATTTCATTTCAATTAAAATTTCTTTGAACACGGTAGACCCATCAGCCAAGGAATGGTGCTTTTTAGGGTGGCCACGACAAAACCTACTTACTACCGAGTGTCTTGAAAAAAGTACCCCAGTTTTTGTCACTGCACAGTAAATCTAAAAATCATCATTGAAAATATTGATCAATAAACGTAATCTATAAGTTTCAATTCAAACTTTCAAAAAACCCTTGAAAATTGTTGTCATGGGGTTTGTTTAAAAGTCTAAGTTGAAGACTCTAAATTACATTTATTAAAAAATATTTGCGCAGGTAGTTTTTTTAGGTTTATTGTGCAACAATGCTAGCGGGTGTACTTATTTTTTGACGATAAACGATAAATCGATTGAATGTAGAGAAAGAAATCTCACCAACATCTTCTCTTTGTGATCTGCTGTCTGAATCCAATAAGATCCTGATGCCAGATTGGGAAATTTTGTAAACAGATCAGAACAGCTCATTGCTGGTTTCCCAGGAGAACTAAAATCAAATTATTTTATAAAAGTAATTTCAATGATCATTCAAGATTAAGATATTAAAGGAATGCTATAAGTGGTAGTGAAACATTTGTTCATGATAAACTAGGGTACACTCCAGCAATTCTTTCAGAAAATGTTGGTTCCTAATTCTTAAAACGCAGACTTTAAGAGATTGCCCTCTTCGCCATGCTTTTGAACGACTGATCTTTCTGAGACTGCTTGGACGATATGCAATCTGGAATGAAAAGTTTTCAAAGAATTTGATTACAGAGAAGACAAGAATGAGTTCGTTGGGTGAGTAGAAAAACAATAAACTCCGTTTGAAAGGCAAATGTTCCCCGATTATTTACAGCAATGATATTCGCAAATCCTGTGTTTCATAATAGTTGACATTTTCAATTGGTTTTAAAATTTTACCTGACTTAAATCAGCCACTCCTTTCTGAAATTGAGAGTGTTTTTCTGGAAAGGACCCTTCAGAAAAACTTCTAAACGACTGAAAATGATCATCAAATTTGGCTGATTTTCTATCTTACAGTAATAGCAATTACATTTGTTAGAACGTTTCTTCTCTGGAGAATGAAATCTCCCTCAGAAATATTTGGGAAAGTTGATCATGATTCCAGGCCGTTTTTGAAGGTTTCTTGAAGTGGCTTTCTCGAGAAAATCACTCACATGCTCAGAACGAAATGGCCATTTCAGTCACTTATATTTTACGATATAATTGAACATCGCCGCTACTAAACAAGATTTTTGCCAATATTATTGCTTTCATATCTAATTAATAGTGGCTATTTCAACGAGGACCGTTTCTTAAGACTTATCCGGTACTATATTGCTGCAAAGTTTTTGCGCCTGTAAAGGCAAGATGTTTAATTTACATTCTTGCAAAAAGTTGTACATTGTCAGCAGTAGTCAACAGTGTTGTTTTAGTTGATACCTTACCTTCCATATTCTGAATCGTCTTCTTTTTCAGTCTTCTCTGTTTTATCTCGTTTCGTTGCCTTTTGTTCTTTCTTGTTTTCACCGCTCGACTTCTCTTTCTTCGAAATTCCACCAAGCAAGATCAAATCTTTCTTCAGATTTGCTTTATCAGAGTTCTTCTCTGTTTCGTGCTTTCCGCCCTTTTTTGTGTCTTCGGAAATTTCAGAGTTCTGTTGTTTTACTTCCGTCTTATCTTTCTTGTCAATTTTAATTTCTTTCTTTTTTAAATTCCTAGAAACAAGGCTCTTCTTCTTTGCATTTTCTTCATCAATAACTCCTTCCGGTTTTGGACTTTTGTCATCTGTAACAGCTTGAACATTCTCCTTCTTTTCGGGATTGCTATTTTCCTTTTTCTTGGAAGTAAATTCATCACCAATATCAGTCTTTTTATCGGCATGGTCAGACCCGGAAGCTGCAGTATCTTCTTCCGGATTTTCTTCTGCAATAGTGCCAACTTCTTGCTGATTCTCGATATCAGACTTCCTTGAAGCTGATTCCTCATTGACTGCTTTTCCAAGAATGAAGTTCTCTAGCCCATGTAGCGTGCTATCTGAGCCTTTTCCTAGTCTCGATCGTTTATATAATCCTTCGGTTGGTTCTATTACATGAAATAATGCACCATGTTCCGATGCATGCCTTGGTATTATTGACTTTTTGCCGCCATTATGTTCTCTGGCCTTTGTCAGACCTATATTCAGGGCGACAACAACGAGAAAGATGGTCTTCAAGTCCATATTTGTGTCTGAAATTGTGAGATTGGAAAATTGGTCAAATGCAGTTATGGATCTAACATGTTCTTCTTGCAAAGCTTTGATTTAATACTATTACAAGAAACAACGGAAAATACATAGTATTTGATGAATGGTGTTATCCTGCAGCATTTCGTTAATCTTTGCTGAAAGCTAAGTAGAATTAGATACATAATTCATTCAGGAACTCATACTTTTCCTTTCATGCTCTATTCAAACTCGTTTGAGATTGATGGTTCAAGGATCGCTCTACTATTTCCTAGGGATGTATCTCTCTTTTGAAGGTCGTACGAGATTAAAACAAAAGGATTTTTAGGGATGTTTCGAGGATTTTTCTTGAAAAAAAGATAGGATTTTTCCCAAAGGTATACTGAAAGTCAATCTTCTGGTTTAACTCCTCTAGCTCTGAAAGCATGAGAATTCAAATAAAACTTTTCTTCTTCGGTGGACTGATCTGAAAGGTTTTTTAGAACTTCATCCTTGAAAACGTGCTGACTGAACGTCGATGAAGGTAGCTAGCAACCTCGAGTACATTGCGAACGTTTGCCTACTTTCGTTACAGAATATACAAGAATAATAAAAATAATACATGGTATGATTTGATATTCTTTGCATATCACTTTAATCATATCAAAAACTCTTTGGTTGATCGATGATAGAGGGCTTTAAGTTTTTTGAGAGGAAGAATATTCTTAGCGCATTTTCAAAACCTCCAACTGAACTCAATTTTAAAGTCCATCCAAGTTTCCAAGGAAAATTCTACCACAGTAAGGAGCAGTTTTCTGTAGGTGCTTTTACGTTCGATTAGCCTTGGTAGAGCCTTGGAATCCCGAGTCAGTGAGCTCAAAAGCAGTTAGTTCACTGATGTTCAGTGAAGCACGTAATGAATCGTTCATCGTTATAAGCCTGCACAAGTTATGCACAACTCATGAAATTTTAACTTTAAGAACATACCTTTAAACGCAGCCAAGAACTCTCATTTTCCTTGAAGTTATAATCCGTATATTTGTTTCTCTGTAGGAACAATTTTCGCGCAAATCAAAGCTGAGCTTAATCGCGTCTTAATGTGCAAGGGCGAAGCGATTGACGTGCAGGTGGCCGAATTTTGTGTATCGTGTCAAAAGATCAATTTTCTAGCTTCAGTTAACACTGAGTCCCTCTACAGCACGCGCTGCTTGTAAACTGTTTATGAATATTGAAAGAGTATTAATTTGATATGCAATCGATACTGATTTATTTTGACAGCTTTGTTGCCGTAAGCCTGCGTTTTACCTTTCAAGGCAAAATCGGAATTTTGATCATAGACAATTCATTGCAGTTATTTAATCAGAAATTTATTTACAAATATTTTCCTTCCTCAAAAAGACTATCTTAATAAAAACGATTCGAAAAACATTTTATAAAATCTAAGACTGTTACGAATGCTCAGATAGTTGTTTTATGTCGATAACCAAATTAATTTCTCAGGATGATTTGTCCTGCAGGAATAATCATATGTTGCCGTCGTGTTTATGAAAGCAATATGTAATTCTTGTCTAAGTTTGCATTTTAAACCACGTTTTAGAGATACTAAATTGTTACATTCTGATTTCAGTTCTGATAATTGCATCCTCCCCTGCAGTAAGACATTGTCTGAGGTTAGACTTACACAGATTCTTGATTTAAAGAAGACGAGGTAGAGCGCTTTTGCTACTCAAAAGGTATATAAATTTAAGGCTTTGAGGCACTAGCACTTAATTTAGAACTTTTCGCTCTTCCTAGCTTCAATGCAGTTTTCATCATTTTCAAAAATACTTGCTCAAAATCTTAGTGTAAGTTTAGTTGGATGTAATAGTTTTTAACTGTGAATTCTTACATTATAACACGGTGTCCCGGTATATTTTGAAAAGAAAATGCAGAGAAAATTGTGATTAAAATGCAGCTAATAGAAGCAATATTGAAAACATTCCGTAAAGCTCGGACACAATCGTAATTCACGTGGGATCAATGGGTTGATCATTGGAGCGTATCGAGGTGTGCATTGTCCTGATCCTCTACGTACCTGGGAACTTGCAGAACAGGCGGGCTGATTAATTTAATTTAATCGATACCTAAACACTGGAAGACCACCCCCAACCGAATGATTATGTTACGTGCAGCAATATCGAGTGTTTTAAGGAAGGCAGCGACTATTTTGTGAAGAAGAGAGGTAAATGAATCATTTCTGTGCAAATGGAAAGTTTAGGCCAATTCGATGATGTTTAAAACAACCATTAGCCGCAGCAACAACAACAAAAACAAAGGTAAGGGATTTTGCTATACGTTATATTTCTTCAGTTCACTTTATAAAAGATTCGATTTAGTTATAGTGATCACAGGGTCATAAAACGTAAAGAAATATAGAAAAAAGTTCGAAAATATTTTCTTTAATCTGTAAAGAAAAATTCTAGCTGTTTTATCATTATGTACGAAGTTAAACGAGTACATATAGGAGTGGTGTTCTGTCCCCCCCCCCTAACTCCGTCACTCACTCAGTCAGGAACCAAGAACGCTTTTCTGTGAACTACTGACGTATGCAAAGAATGCAATCAGTTGCCAACTGTGTAAGTTGTTGCTGGGCCTCTACTACGCAATCGCCTAGAAAGTCAAATTGGCACTGCGCCACGCAAACAAACCATTATGTGCAATTCGACCACAAATGGTCTATTACGTCGTATTGCCTTGGCCTCATAAATGATGCTTGGAATTTGCAGCTGTTTATCTGCTTTTTGGCTTCCAACACTGGATTCATGCTTAGAAACCAAAACACTGAAGGACAGTATTCTAGCAACAGCCACTGCAAGAAGTAATGACAAAACGCTGCCAACAAAACCGGTAGGCCTCAATTAACAATTGACAGTAATGCCTGGTTCGAAAGTTTACTCCCCAGTTAGAAATTGAAATACGTCATATGAA
>REGM01000026.1:1789845-1802175 GCA_004194415.1 Aurelia aurita | reverse complement strand
ATTCTTCTCCTAATCCTTTTCCCCCTGTTTCCTTAATAGACTTCATCACTACACTTCCCTAAGCTGTTTTAGGCTGTCCTGTACCAGCGTTCTTCGTACAGGGCTAATGGGCCCCTTTAATTTTACAAATTATTTCAATAATGCGCTTCCATTCAAAGGATATTACGTACATGATCTTGTTGTGTCCCTGAAGGATTTTTTGTTGAATTTTAAGCTCGTCACCCAACAACAATACTGCTTTGAAAAACAATCTGGAATCTTCTGCAGATTGAATATAGCCGAGCATCATTTTGCGTTAGTCCCTTGCCCTTTCATTGCAGTTCAGGTAGCAGAGTTTATCATGGAACTGAGAGGGTAATGCTACTTTGTACTTGTGCCAAAGTTTTGCACCATTGCACTGTTAGCTCACGATATAATATAGTTAGTGGATGTAGGTATTCTGGATAACGACAGAGACAGAAATAGTGCTGTGTTTGTGCAATGAAACCCCTCTTAACAGAAACATTAGTTTGAGACCTAACAGCTTGCAACGCAATTCTAAACTCTTCAAGAGCAATATTTGATTGGCAATTTTAAAATCTTACTGGGAATAAATTTCAGGTTACTGTATCGAGGGTATGGACCTTGCATGTTGCTTGGGACGTTTTCTGAGGAATTTAAAGACTAATAACGCTTTGTTGATGGTACAAACTATTCTTTCTCGTTTTCTAGAAATAAAGAAGTGCCTGCTCGAGATGTTCTTGGTAAACGCGATCATCTCTCTTTGCTTGGTTAAAGCCTTGGATGCCTTGATAGACGGAATGCATGATTATTCCAGAAACAAAGGAGCCTCTAAAAAGCCATATCATTGGGAGTAAGTAACGGAGTCAGATTTTCATCTTACCATTTTGTCAATGTTAATCCTTTCTACACAGTACGCTCGTCAGTGAGTGAAAACTGATTTGCCGAAGATGGTTGCGATATGCCGAGCAAGGGTGAATTTGATATGACAAAAGAGTCAGCTCCCTGACATCCGAAGAGATTTGCTTTTCTGAAGAATAAATTTGATACTTCTGAGCACACTCAACCAAATCAAAATAAACAGAGAGTGCAAGACATTATAGTCAGCTACTCTGAAGGTATGAAATCTATTCTTTCACAAAGGCAAATCGCTTTGTGGTGTGGAAGAGCTGACTCTTTTCTTTTACAAAATTCACCCTTGCTGATATACCGTATAGATTTGGAATAATTGCCGAGAAGAGAACTGTGGCTGATTTTGTAAAATAGGCTTTCTATTGACATCTATGCCCAAAGATGCCAGCACAACGGGATAAGAAATTGCAAACAATGGCATTTATATAGCACACTAGTTATGCCGCCAATGCAAATAAGCAAAGGTGTGTAAGATGCCTTGAAACCTGTGTAACTAACTCAACCAAGAAGCATGCAAATGGGGTTGTTTAAAGAAGACTTGAGTATCTATCAAATGTAAGAGAATAAATCTATACAGTTGCATCGGAATTGGTCCCATGATGAAAGGAGCTGAGCAGTAAGCAATGAAATTCAGTGATAGCAAGATGTATGTAATCGATTAAATCTTTGATGGACAGTTGCAGCAAAGAAATTTCTAGACCACTGAATCTAATCTCCTATCGTCTTTATCCTTTATTATTTTCATCATATTGCTATGAGACAATCGTCTTCTCTTCAACAGCCAATCACGTCATGCTAGAAGCTGTGCCGCTATCTTTAAACAATTGCCAAATCTGCCCAGCGGTGTTTATTGGCTTGATGTCTACGATGCAGAAAAGAATAAAACTATCCAGGAAAAGGTATGCAATGACAAGAAATTTTCATATCCTTTTTTACTTTTGCAACTCCAAATAAGTTGAATTTTGCTAAATTAGACAGCGGGTCTAATTTCAACTAATGCAAAGTTTATCATGTTGAAAATCTGTAGATTGAGAAATGCAGCTATCTTGATGCAGACAAATGATAGCAAGTTTTAGCCCAGAGTTATCAGGTATTTGGTGGTGTCGGTAATAAAAGTAGCTTTTGCTACTAACAAAGTTGGCTACGGTTTTCTGTGCAGTAAACTTGGCTTCAGCCTAAGCTGTCAACAGATTATGAAAATTCTAATGCAAATTGTATAATGGCATTATAAAAGTCATAATTGGTTTTACTGGAAATTTTCTGTCATATCCACAGCACTACTGCCAGAACACGGTATCAAATGAAACAAAGACGGGATCGAAGTACAAAGGTCCGCAGAAAGAAATCGGAATCGAAGATTTATCACTCGGGCCGGCTGATCCCGAACCATTTGACTGGGAAGAGCTAACAGCGGAAAACTGGCCATTGCCGATTACACCACCCAGCAAAGAAGAGATGAAGCAGAGACTGCAGAAGGCTATGAAGGATTACAAAGAAAAAATAAAGGAAAAGAATAAAGGAAATTCAGGATCTAACTTAATCTGGAATTTAATCGGAAATAGGATCGACGCACGCATAGCTGATCATAGAACGGATAGCACAGCATCTAATCCAATCCAGAATCCGGTCAGTAGTCGAGTTAGTACTCCCGTTGCCGATCATGAAATAGATGGTCTTGAAACGAACTTAATCCGGGATTCAATAAATAATCAGATAAATAATGGTACAGCTGATAACAAAAAGGACCACAATCCACAAAGTAATCTAACAGTAGATTATGCTAAAGCTCGTGATTCTACAGGAATCATGAAATACATTAATAACAGTAACATTGATCCAAACCAGAATCCTGCAATTGCTGGCGTAGCTGTAAGTAATTCTGGCAATTCTTCGCTTGGGGATCGGTACGCTACTACACAGAGCGTTTACGATGTGAATCCTGCGAGCAATCCAGTAGATAGTTTCACAGGCAACCTATCAGTTGATGAACAGTACTTTAAAAAATACAATCAAACTGGTATTGACTCAAAATGGAACTCAACTGCTGGACAAGAATCTCAGGAAGTATCTCAGCAGAATTCGACACCGAATTTAGCAGAAAACTATGCTGGCTTATCATATACGGCACAAAGTACAGCAAAGGAATTTCTCTTGTATGACTCCAACTGGCCGTCTCTTCCTGCTTCAAATGGAGCGAATGCTAGCACTAATGCTTCTTCCACTGTGGCTTACGGACAAACACTAAGTAATAGCGATCAGCCAAATTTGAATTTGACAACAAACAATGTACCAAGCTACAACACACAAATGCCATATTACAATGTACCACATGCAGCAAATTTAAGTGCCAATGGACTGAGCAGTAATACTACGAGTTACTCTCAAGGAGCAGTTACATACGGAGCTAATTACTCGACATCATATCGCAACGAGAGTAGTTACCAAGAACCAGTCAGCGAAATACCGGTGTTAAAAACATACAATGCTACTTCGGCATTACCATATTACTATCTACCGGCTACGGTAAATGGTAGTTACAACCAAACAAGTAATGTTTCTTTAAATGTTTCTTCAGGAGCTGAGAGAAATAAAGAAAATGCCGTAAACCGTTCGATAGCTAACAATGATGTTAAGTTACAAGCTGAACCGGCAAGTAACTATTTACCAACACTAGCAAATGTTACTTACTATGGAATGACCAGTAATGAGGTTGGTAACGCAAACAACGCCAGTAACGAACCAAAAGATATTTCAACAAGTTATTACAACAGTGCTGGTTACAAAACAGTGGCAAATGATACAACTGGATTACAAACGGACACAACAAGTTTACCAGCATACAATCTTACTGCTCAAGTACCATACTCTTCCCCAAATGCACTAAATGATAGTTACCAAGGAGCTAACAGCGGTGGCAACGCACCAAGTACCATAACAGAGCGAACAGGCATGGCAAATCTTCATTACAGCACTTCTGATTACCAGCCAATGATGAATGAAACTAGAGAGTTATCAATGAATAATCAAAGTTCAAAAACCCTTGTTTTTGTGCCAACTAATTTAAATGTTAGTCACCGGGGGGACGTTAATAATGGTACATCTTATTCTCAAGTGGTTGATACAAACAGAGAAAATGCTACCAGTCAGAAGATAGCAGATACCAGTGTAGAAATGCCTACTTACAACTTACCTTCGTATTTGCCATATTATAAAGTACAACCGCAAGCTGGCGAAAGAAACAATGGAGGGAATAAGAACACTTTAGGCTACACACAAGGATTTAACCGAGACAGTGAAAATCTTTCGAACGAATCAGTTGGAAAGGGAACTACAGGTTTACCATCCTACAATGCTAACTCGGAGCTACCAAGTTACTCTCAGCCTACGACGGTCAACAATAGTAACAGTGGATTAAGTTACGATGCAATGAGTAACTTTCAGCCTACGACGTTAAACAGCAGTTACAGTGAAAACAGTCACAATACCACGAATAACACAAACGGTACCGATAAGGAACAAAAGAATACTTCAAACGCTTCTTACTATGGTGATAGCTACCAAACAACAGTAAATACAGAGCTACCTGGATACAACGTTACTGTGAATCTACCCGGTTACTATCAACCAACTATTGTGAATGATAGTAACGTTGGACTGAACAGCAATGATACGAGTAGGCCACAAGGAGCTGCTAAAGATATTCACTATGGTTATACTTCAAATGGAACGTCGAGGCTACCACTGTACAACTACGGTTCAGTAAATAGTACTGTTGATCAGCAGCAAAAGTCACATCTTTACAACGATATCAATGGTGACCAAACAACTGCAAATGTGACTTTAGGGCTACGCAATTACAACCACACATCAACCAGTCCACCTAATAATTTCACTGTTAATGATCCACAAGAAAATACTATTGCACAGAAAACAGTTGATGACACGCAGTATCAATTATCAGTGAAACAAAGGGGAAAGTTGGTATCTTACAATTACAATGCTGAACTTACTTCTAACTTTTATCCAAATTTGACTTCCGACGAGAGAATATTGAATTCAACAGGGACAACTGCACCACAAGCTGAGACATATGGCCCATCACCTACAAGCTACTCTGAACCAAATTTAGGGAATGGTACTGATTATGGCCCACCATCGTTGGCAAACTACTCTCAGCCAAGTACATCAAATGGTGCTTTTGATGGAACAAATGACGGGCAATCAAAAGGAGACTTCCAGAATGTTACTGGTAATATAAACAATACCTCAATATCATATCGTAACGACAGTTCTGCTGAGACAACTTTAAACCAAACTGGGCCTAAGATACCCACGGAAAACTCAGTTTTCATGTTGCATAACACACGTGAAGGAAATATGGAGATTAATAAAACGGAAGGCGGTAAAAATGCTTCACCGGATGGCACCAATTCTTATCCCGGAGCAGCGTCTAACGGAACGGAAGGTTCATCAATCAACAGAGATACTATCTATACGAGTGACGAGACAGCTTCAGACAAGCTTAATGATCATAACAGTGCTACTGAAATGAAGACAATAACATCTAGCAAAGGTCTTACAGTTGTGCCAAATAGCGCAGATAGCCCTATCAAAACTATCGTAACCACAAGAAACAACGTGAATAAACCAGATGACAGTCAAAGGTCTGTAAAAATGGTGTTACTGAAGCTAAGACAGGTTGTTGCATCCCCAAAATCGAAAGACATTGTGACAGAAACATTGTCAAAATTGGAGAAGGGATTAAACAGCAAAGATTTAAAAAGAGAGGGATTGTTTGTGAAGCCTGGCCTTAACAGAGGTGAGTTAGTGTTTTCTTATTCTACCAGAACAGCTCATAACATACAAAACTTCTCTCTAATCTATGAAATTTGCGACCCAATGCAGACAAGTTTCTGTTCCTAGAAATCTCTTATTTTCAGATTTGAGGATTCAAGACTATATGCCATTCTAGTTCAAGTGGTTGTCATAAAAATCAAGCACCAACCAAACATTAAAGCCACGAATAAACTTCCCAACGTTTTGCTTGCAGAACTTCCATCTCGCAAAAGCGTTGCGAAACCAGAACGAGGTTTTAGAATTGTAACAAAATGGCGCCCTCGAAGAAATCTCTCTAGTTTTATTCATACATGAATGCAATGAATCAGCGTCGTAAAGAAAGCAATCGGAAGAAAAAGACAAGATGTACTAGGATCTTTCCTCTTTAGGGTCGTCGACCCTTGCTCATCCAGTGCCTGGCCTAACTGCAGCAAACATCCTCTTCTCCGTCAGATTCCTCCTCTTCAGGGTCGTAGGGTTGTAGGCAACCATCACAGGACTGTTTCCATCAAGATCGAACAAATTTAAACTGTTTTCAGGGCTTGAATCCTCTGCATCGTCTAACATTTCTGGAAGTACTTTCCGAAAGGCCGCCATTATCTTTGAAATTTGTAAATGTATGTCTTGTATTTGGCGGTCTTTTGATAAGAGCGCATGCGTAATATATGCGAATCGCCCCAAATCAATGAAAATCATTGATGCTTTTTGTGATTCTTGATCGTTCAATTTAATTCGCTGCGCTGATAATACGCTGTTTAAATCAAAGGCACATAATGCGCTGATAACTCGCTCGGCAGAGCGCATTATCAGTGAATTTAATTATTCAATTCGCTGCCGGATTTAGACAGCGAATTATCAGCGCATTATCAGCGGATTTAATTGACACTTAGTTTTTTTACGGGGAATAATTTAATTCGCTGCGCTCAAAATGCGCTGCGCTCAAAATGCGCTGCGCTCAAAATGCGCTGCGCTCAAAATGCGCTGTCTAAACTAGGCCTAAAGAAACTATCTCCGTTTGAAAGGCTACTGTTCTCTAGATATGAAAGAATGCTATTGGCAAAGAATGCTATTGGATATAATGCTATTGGCAAGTACTCCATTTAATAGCCAACGTATTTTATTAGACTTACAAATTGATCTTGCTTAAATTGGTCACTCTTCCCTAGATATGAAAGAATGCTATTGGCAAGTACTCCATTTAATAGCCAACATATTTTATTAGACTTACAAATTGATCTTGCTTAAATTGGTCACTCTTCCCTAGATATGAAAGAATGCTATTGGCAAGTACTCCATTTAATAGCCAACGTATTTTATTAGACTTACAAATTGATCTTGCTTAAATTGGTCACTCTTCCCTAGATATGAAAGAATGCTATTGGCAAGTACTCCATTTAATAGCCAACGTATTTTATTAGACTTACAAATTGATCTTGCTTAAATTGGTCACTCTTCCCTAGATATGAAAGAATGCTATTGGCAAGTACTCCATTTAATAGCCAACATATTTTATTAGACTTACAAATTGATCTTGCTTAAATTGGTCACTCTTCCCTAGATATGAAAGAATGCTATTGGCAAGTACTCCATTTAATAGCCAACATATTTTATTAGACTTACANAGATATGAAAAAATGCTATTGGCACGTAATCCAGTTAATAGCCAACGGATTTTATTAGACTTACAAATTGATCTTGCTTAAATTGGTCACTCTTCCCTAGATATGAAAGAATGCTATTGGCAAGTACTCCATTTAATAGCCAACGTATTTTATGAGACTTACAAATTGATCTTGCTTAAATTGGTCACTCTTCCCTAGATATGAAAGAATGCTATTGGCAAGTACTCCATTTAATAGCCAACATATTTTATTAGACTTACAAATTGATCTTGCTTAAATTGGTCACTCTGTTATGAAGTAATGACGGGTTTTTTGGAAAAGTCCCTTAAAAAACCTTCAAACGCAGCTGAAAATGATGATCAAATTTAGTCGGTTCTCCCGCCTTATAGTAATGACAATTACATCTGTAAGAACATTTTATGCTCTTAGGAGGATGAAATCTCCTGCAATAATATTGTTTTGCTTGCAGGGATGACTATTTGAAATTGTCTTTTATGAAACAGCAATATCTTGAATACAGATATGTGGGATTGTTTGCGACTACCTAGTGACTTAAACTGATGCATCACCGTTAAGCGAATTTTACAAGCATGTGTTATGAACCAATTTCAATGAATTATCTAGCGGAAATGCTAAATTGGATGCGGAAATTTATTTCACTGTTCTAGAGATATTTTGATGTGGAGTTGTTTGCTTCAAAGAGGAATTTCGATGACATTTTGACATTTTCGATCACATTTTGACAAGTTTCAATTTCAAGCAATGACAGCGAGCATGATCATCCTCTAGGGAGCAATACCAAATGACAACTATGTTTCCCATACATAGATTGTATAGTTAAGTTCCTTTGATGATAAATAATATAATTTTCATCATCCCTACTTCGAAATTATTGGTAGTTCAATGAAAGCAGTTCAGAACTGATGATTGAACGTTTTGGTCAACAGCGATACCACATTTTGGGACAGCGTGCATTGTCTAATTATGATCTAACAGTAATTTCTTTTCTTAAGGTGTAATAGAAACAATCGTAACGAAAGACGCTGTGAATGCATCAAAGCCGAAAAGTGCACACGCAATAACCAGAGAGGTTATAATATCGAATTTAAACAAAGCTACTTCCACTCAAAATCAAAAACCCAATTCGCTTCAAGCTTCAAAGACAACTGCCGAAAGATTAGGAAAAGATGCAACCTTGTCAGATGACTTGAAGCCGAACGACTCGGAAGCAAATCAGGCCAGAGCTCAGTTGATCAAGTTATGGCAGAGAACAGATGAATACCCAACGAATAGTGCAACTAAATCTTTTACCAGACAGAACCTTGGTCAGTCTCAGAAAAGTCCAGCTGTAGATCTAGACAGCTTATTGTTTACCGGAGAGGCACTGAAGTTGAAACTTCCCGAAAGAGACCCGCAAAGGACTCCTAACCCGGATGAACTACACAAAGGACTGTGGACCGGTGAAGCAATGAATTACACAGCTAAGGCACAAAAGGATTTTTCGGAACAGCAGAAATATGCCCAAGAGCATGGAGGTAAAAAAGCAATCAATGATAGAGTAAACGAATATAATAAGAACAGGGAGAATTCTGATGAAGGAAAGGCTTTGCACGACCCTAAGAATGCTGAAGCTACGAAAGAAAAGATGAAGGACTTCTACGATAGAAATGATGAGATAACGTCACAATTTAGTAATCCTGAAACGTTTTCGAGACCTTCTTATCAGGGAAGCAACAAGGCAAGCAATAAGGTACCTACTGAAAATGACAACAGTAATAAAGAAATGCATAGGCCTGGTAGAATTGAAAGAGTCAAGCCTCAGAAGATTCCTGTTAGTTCCTCAAGGATCGGTATTGGGTCTTCTGCTGGCTCAAGCTCAAGTTCAGAGTCAAGCTCTAGTTCTAGTTCTGAGACATGGAGTGAAGCTGGGACAGGTGTCAACACTGAATCTGGGACAAATACTGAATCAAATATTGATTCCGAGACAAATGCTGAACCAAGTACTGAAAGTGAGCCAACTGAAGGTGATGTGCCGTCATTTGATCCAGATACAGCTGTAGATGAATCCGACCAAGTTTGGAATCCAGATGAAGATTACGTAGTGGATCTTGACGAAGAGGAAAGCCAATATGGTGACAATGCAACTCCTCAAGGTCTTGGAGTGTATGCAGATAATAGCATAGAAACCGGGATTAACACTGGTGCAAATGCTGAATCTCAAGCTGGATCAGATGCGCAGTCAGAATCTGAAATGGGATTTAACGCTGGATTTCAATCTAAGTTCCCTGAATATGGATTTGGTAACGGATTTGGAATGGGATTAGGAATGAATGCTGGATCTCAGTCAGGATCAGAATCAATGACAGAAACAAGCGTCAGTGTTGGGACAAGTACTGAATCTAAAACTGGATCAAATTCAAAAACTAACCCTGGATCAAAATCTAAGTACAAATATAAATGGAGAAAAGGGCCTAGCACCAGTGCGAAGGCAATTCCTAATTCTAAGGCTGTGTTTGGTACTCATCCAGTTGGGAAGATTCATCTAACGGAAGAGTTACAAGAACCATTGAACTCTGAAATAGGATTGTTTAAAGGATTACCAGATATACTTGAATCTAGGTTAGGATCGATGCCACATCATAATAAGCCGAAGCTGGGTTCGAAAGATTATGCTGAATTCAAAGCAGCACCTCCACTCGCAATGGGATCGATTGGAAATCATGATAAACCGAGGGTGGATTTTAAAGATTACGCTACATTCAAGGCAACACCGCAACTCGGAATACAAGTAGGCTCAAATGCACACACACACGCTTCTACTTCGGCATCAACACAGTCACAATCCGGATCACACACTGGATCACGTCCGCTTAAACCACGACTTAGATTGCAATCTCATATTAACCTGGAAAAAGTCCGGAAACGTTTGGGAAATCGGACGAACAATCATAAGAACTGGCTGGATCAGGACACTCAGACAAATCCACTGCGTATGATGAAGATGCAAGAAAAGTCACCTACTCTGCTCAAACTTGAAGCAGTCGCAGACAAAACGCGGACTAAGTCACGTGGATCTCATGGGCCTAAGACAAATAAGCATCGTGGCAGTAACCAAGGAAACGACAATACACAAGCACAAGCAGGAACCGACCCAAATAAGGTTGAAGCATCTGTAAATATCAAATACCAAGCTACTAACACAAAAGGAGTTGATATATCAGCTAATATCAATACAGTTAATGGACAACAAGTGAAAAAACCGAGCAAAAATAAAAACAATAAAAATAACAATAATAATGTTGGCAGATATGGCACAGGTTCACCATATGGCTGGTTTGTAAGAGACTCAGAACATGTGCCCAGTACTGCAGAACTTAACATGGAGCTTAATTCGATACCATATGCAAAATATGTACCACAGATGAGGAAAGCTGCTCCTAGAAAGTAGATATCATTTCAAAATGGATGTCAGGTACAAAAATCCTCACAAAATTGCTCAACGACGGCATTGACATCAAATCTGTAAAAGGGATCGTGTAATTGGTCATAACGTCAGGGTTTGAAAGATATAGTTATAGATTGCAGGTTTGAAAGGAACTTTAGGTGCTTTGCCGTCAAACGGGGTGACTTTGATCACTCTGCCCTAATCAGACCTCCTTGCATTTATAATTAAAAATCGTTGGGATTGTGAAAGAAAATAGCCAGAGTTGTCATGTCCTAACTTCATAACTGTCTATCTCAAAACATAATTTTGAGCTAAAACTCCCATTGAACGTTCACTTACTGATCAAAGTCACCCCATCTGCGGAGGGATTTTTGATCATATCTTCATTGCTGCAAAAGTAGTAGAGAATAACACCGTAACATCATTCTCCCTTTGTATGTTATCCATCTCATGCACAATGCTCTCATGAAAAGTCATTATATTTCTTCATTTCTGATCGGAATTATGAAGAAAAAACGTCAAAAATTTATCAAAAGTCACCGCACTTGACGGTAATGTGATTGTACTGCTGCAATTTTTTATATCTTGGTTATTGCCTATATCAAAGCCCTCGTTAAGTTTCAGTTATAGTTTTGACGTCATGGCGTCATCAGATCACTAAATCGTAGACCAAAAATGTGACAGACTTGTTCCTACCACCACATCAGAGTTCGTCATAAACTATGGTTTTTTTTATTCTTTATTACCCGATCCCTAGAGCAGAGAACCCGACAAAGAATTTGATTGGTCAAGGAGCGGGCAATATTTTCCTGTATTGTCCGTCGTCAAGGGATACAAAATGGCGCATCGGTCTTGCATTCCTTTCATCATATCACTGAACTCGCAATCTCGGTCAATTATTTTGACCTCGGGCTTGATAGCTTTCCGTATTACCCTTGCAAAAAGTTAGTATTGGTATAATCCTTATTTCTCCATTTAGTTAGAAGTTAAATTGGTTTGAAATTGTTGTTTTGCTGTTTAAACTTAGGAGGAATTCTTTCATAAAAAGAAAAATGCTGTAATTTTAAGACTAATTCAAATATAGAAAATCGCCAGAATCGAATTGAAGTGAATTTCTTTCAAATCTTTGAATCCAAAGAAGGATGTAATGGCAATAGAATGATGCCTATGTTCTTGAGGAGTTTTGTACGAGTAATTCGCTTTATAATAATAATAATAATAATAATAATAAACTTCTTATTTACAGTTGGTAAGTTAATTACTGATAGTTCGTACTCTTTAGAAGAGTGAGCTAATAAAAACCAACTAATATATACATACTTTATACAGCAAGCCATAATATTTATAATCAACAGCATAATTTACAATTGCATCCTTCCCCACCCCATGTTTTGATTTTTTTGCAAAAGGAAGGAACCGTTTCGCTGCTCTTTATCACATCAGGTATGCTGTTCCAGAGTATACTACCCCTAAAACATATAGAGTTCATGCCAAAGGCCACGGTGGATGTGCTTG
>REGM01000026.1:1767991-1785997 GCA_004194415.1 Aurelia aurita | reverse complement strand
AATAATAATAATAATAATAATAATAATAATAATAATAATAATAATAATAATAATAATAATAATAATAATATATGTATACAAATATTACAAAGATAAAAAACTAAATAAAGTAAAAAATTACCATACATCGGTTGGATTAAAAAATTTACAAATTGTTTACAAATCCTAGTATACAAAACATTCACCAACTGTTTTTGACATTCAAAATCCTTCAAACACTATCGCTGTTTATTTGTCTCTCAGTTTTGAGATCGTTATGTTTCCTTAAAAAAAAATGAAAAACACTCTGATTTCATTTTGATTGAAAATTTGAATGAATGAAGTTCTTTTATTTAGACCACTGACATCACATCTATACATCTTGGGAGGTCTTCTCGCTCCAAATATTGAGAAGTGAGTCGTGCAGTCTTCCATTTCAGAGCTCAATAGAGAATGTCCTGAAGGAGCCAAATGTATATGAATACGTGCAATGGGACTGAGATTTGATTAACCGCAACTGGGAATACCAACAGTTAATAAAACGGACTGGGGATGGGGTTTTGATTTCCGATTGTATATCTACAAAAATTGACTAGAATCGCTTGCAAAGTATGACGGGAACACGGGATTGAGGTGCCCCCTTCAGAATCCTAAATAGAGTGTCATAAATTCCAACCAAATTTTAAAAGAATATAACCTTTGACTTACCTTTTGGTGAGCTTATCAAAATTCTTCTCTATGAAATTCCAAACTTGATTTCTTCCACCAATTCTAACAAGGGTCATCATAAGTGGTATAGTATCCTGCGCACGCACTTTCTTTAGATCCAATGAAGAGTCAAGGATGCTGAAAGGAGGATACGATAAAAAGTATTAAAAATTGGCTAGATACTCTTACCCTATCATGACATCCGCATAGAATAATTGTATAAAATCACATTGTTTATAGTAATCTTAAGGCTCTCACGTCGGCAACTGTTAATTTCTAAACATCAATTGTTCGCCGATTACAAAGCTGTTTTTTTTGTCTTGAGGTGAGGGCACGTCGAAGAGAACTACACAAGCACCGCTACTCTACAATCGGCGTGACTGTCACCAAATTTCAATTTAATGATACAGCATGAAGCTAAGACAAAGACTGAATATCCTGCATTACTGCACTCTCTGAGATTAAAGTGGGCCTTGCAGCAAGTCAACAATAGATTAAAATTTACCCAACTCTTGTGATAGAAACAGAATTATGTCTAATCACATTTAAAGAGACATATTTCCAAACTTACTTTAACAGGCTATTTTGGTTGGACAACCTTTCTTTATGTTCTTACGCAACCGATCATAATAGGAGTCTACAATTTTCAAAGATATTCTTACTACATCATCTTAATGAGATGTGAACTCATGATTTCTTTAGCCGACAGTAAACTGCAGAAAAACAACTAAACATCTCAATCAACATTTTACTCAAAATTACTGAATGATACCATGACCACCTTTTCAGCTTTCTTGATATAGAACAGTTGTGAGTGAAGTTTCTCTTGCTCCAAAATGTTGAGAAGAATAAACTGAATATTAGTTGTTCTGATTTTTTTGGTCGATGTTGAGTCATTGAGGTAAGACGCTCTATTTTGTTGAGCATACCTCGCTTATATCTGATACGTGTTTTGTTGTGCCTGCAAATATCTTATATTTTAATTGCTTAATCTTGAGGTTTTCTTGCTTTTCTCTCTTCTAGCACCTTCACTTAGTGGAAGTTAAGTGAAATATCCAATGAAATTTCCAGTGCATGCATTGGTCAAGCCCTACTCAGATACCTAAGCATGACTCAGACTGAGATATATGTCGTTGAAATGTTCAGTCCTATGGTTATTTGGCTGGTGAATTACTATCAAGATGTCGATATCAACACAACGACAGGTAAGTTCAAAATAAAGAGGAATTTTTGTTGTCTTAATAGCTCTATTGTTTTTTACCTAGCATTCGAAGGTAGTTTTTAAGACACTGAGAAGGTAAGCTTATCGAAGCAGTGTCCTGGTTCTTCCTTTCGATATGACCACGCCTCGTAGGTTTTGCAGGGCATGAACTCGAACCACCAACCTTCAGATTGGTAGTCAAGTGCGCTACCGCAGAGCCATTCCTGCCTAATTGCTCTTTCGTCCAACATGTTTTCAAAACAAACATCATTCAAATTTGCGTTCAAAATCTCTACTTCACGCAACTTACGTCTGTAGTTTCTTTTTGTCCTTGACTCTTGAGAAAGCTTTCATGATAAATCGTCTATCTGAGTCCAGTGGCGTTTCAACATAGGTCTTCCATAAGAATTTAAAATCATCGTCATCTTTCGGATCAAAACCGAAAATTATCGCCAGAGCTCGTAATTCTGCTGACAGTCCAGGAATTCTAGAACGAGGAACAATAACATGAAATATAGACAGACCTTGATATTACTTGTGAGTGTCTATGTAGATCTTTAAAGACACTTCGTACAAAGCCTGATAGTCTACGACCAAATGAATGATTCGTTAATGAACTCGTCTCAAATAATAGTCATGAGTCTTACCAACATCTAGACAACGTCTTACCAACATCTAGACAACGTCTTACCAACATCTAGACAACGTCTTACTTAAGACGTCTTGTTACTAATACTATTGACGGGTTTTTTATCATGGTCTATTTTATATAATACTCTGAACTGAAGTCAATGAATATGGAAGGTCTGTCTTTGAAAGAGTGCAAATTATCGTCTTGACACAGTTACTTGTAACGCTTCTGTTCAAATTGCGTTTCCCATCTGTTGTTCCTAGAAGCCACCTGATCTCAAATTTGGGGTTAGCCAAGGAATCAGAAAGCATAGCAGGCTAAATCCAAATGCAAATATTTGTCGAATACTCACACAGTCATTCCAAACATGGTCTGTTCATTTTATCATTTACAATTTATTAACAGTTGATGCAATCTTAGCTACAAAGCAAGTTAAATCTAACAAGATAAACTAACTATCCAAAAATAGAAGATTATTCCTCTATTTTTTCAATTACTGTGCACTTTAATAGGTACGCTTGAACTTTAACAACAACCGCATAACTGAATCTATGAAATTTGGCCTTACTTTTTCTCGTTTTTCAAGTCTTGGAATAACTCTTCTAGCTTCTCTTTGAAATCTTTCCTGAATCCATATTTCATTACGAATGAGAATGTATCAAATCGTTGAAAGCTGAAAAGTAACTAAATTTAAGCAAACTATTTGCAACCAACCAAAATAATAGTACACAAATTGACACTAAAAGGGAAATTTATATAAAAAGCCTTGAATTGACTTGCAAAGAATTGACTTGCAAAGAATTGACTTTCAAAGTCGCAGGATCACGAGTTCGAGTTCTGGTCAGGTATTTTTAGTTACTCGCATTTGGTACTTCAATCTGAAAATAAATTTTGTGAGTATTCACTTAGGCATGGTTCCAAATTGTGTGATAAGCACGTTTAATTTCATCTCAAGGGAAATGACAATAACAAGGATCTTTTCATAATAACACAATGCATAAGGATCCTTGCCGTTGTCATTGTTTTAGAGGCGAAATCAATTGTGCTTATTGCGCAAGAGGTACCAAGCCTCAAGATTAAATAGAATATATAGGTAATAGTAGTTTCATTTCTTTGTGCACATGCGTATTTATAGTCGACAAGGTAACTGGAGAGAGATTTGTGAGTAGAGCTCAGAAATAGGCAACCAGCTTTACTTACACATCTAATGGTTCCTTGACAGTGAATTTACCAACACTAAGCATTGAAGCATCAACTATATGTGACATCAAATACCAGAAATATTTCTGAAAATAGACAAATTAGATAAGGCCTTGGTAGTCAAGTCTGAGAAAGGTCCATTTTGCATCTTCTGTAATCTCAGGTAGGCTTCGCGCATAGACTGATGGCAATTATTGCTCATATTTAGGAAAATCTAAGAATTTCTGAGAGGAATTTCCTGCCTTTTTCCATGTTTCTGGTCGTCAAATTTATGCAAATGATAATTGCATTAAAGGTTTAGGTAGCGATCGTGTTTTTTATTCCTTGACGAAAGAAATAATCAATTTTTAAACGAAATGAAAACTACAGCGTTGCACGCTTGTCTACATAACCAGGTTGCTTACTGAGAAGCATTTTTCTGAAACATGACTAATGAGCCCTCCGCAGCACCGAGGAATCTTAAAGCGCGAGTGATGCGAGCGCTTTCACATCCTAGTTGTTTATATCATGGGAGTAATAAGTAAACTTCGCATTGCAATCTTTTACAGTAGCGGGCTGTAATGTAATCTGAAACTGGCTGTACATCAAGTGATACATTATTGTTTGCCGATATCAATCAAGCAACTAAGCTATCTATCAATCAATCAATGGAAAAACAAAGGCAGACCTCTAATTAGCAGTATCCATCAATGTTTAGGCCTTCAGTCCTTTCACTTACTTGCTTTATTTAGGTAAAAAATGCTTGTTAGAAAATAGCAAACCTTCCAGGTATAGACTATGTGTTCTTTTGGAATGATGCTACTGAAAAGTGTACCTCCGAGGGATAAATTCCTTCAGCTAAGTCGAGTTCTTTGGAGGTTCTCGTTAGACTTCAAGGAGATTTGTTTTTAGTCCTTTTTGATCTTCTGTGAAAACTTTTCGCTTGTAGCTGGAAGATATCTGAGAGATCACTTAAGACCTGATTGTTACAGTTCAGAAACGTTTAAAATATTCAAAGATCTCAAATTTCAAACTCTTCCGTTTTCAAACTTCACGTTCTCGACCATTCTTTTTCTGAGATCATTTCCACCGGGTGCCCCAAAAAAGGTAAGAGATTTGATCAAGCATAGCACTAAGAATTAAGCTTGAATCACTTCCCAATATTATTCAAAATAATCCTCGATAGCTAACTTCAACATAAATACATCGTTTGTTGATATTTGTGCATTGAGAGTTGAAATATTAATCTTGAAACTCTAAATTGCCTCCACCTCCAAACCAGAGCTGATGGGTTTTGGCCTAAGCTGCTGACATGCTGTGTTGTGGAATCTCCTCAATCATAGCGTAGTACAAGCANTACCTCCGAGGGATAAATTCCTTCAGCTAAGTCGAGTTCTTTGGAGGTTCTCGTTAGACTTCAAGGATATTTGTTTTTAGTCCTTTTTGATCTTCTGTGAAAACTTTTCGCTTGTAGCTGGAAGATATCTGAGAGATCACTTAAGACCTGATTGTTACAGTTCAGAAACGTTTAAAATATTCAAAGATCTCAAATTTCAAACTCTTCCGTTTTCAAACTTCACGTTCTCGACCATTCTTTTTCTGAGATCATTTCCACCGGGTGCCCCAAAAAAGGTAAGGGATTTGATCAAGCATAGCACTAAGAATTAAGCTTGAATCACTTCCCAATATTATTCAAAATAATCCTCGATAGCTAACTTCAACATAAATACATCGTTTGTTGATATTTGTGCATTGAGAGTTGAAATATTAATCTTGAAACTCTAAATTGCCTCCACCTCCAAACCAGAGCTGATGGGTTTTGGCCTAAGCTGCTGACATGCTGTGTTGTGGAATCTCCTCAATCATAGCGTAGTACAAGCAAGAATAGTCGTGCTTAGGAACACATTTGAATAGAAATCCGAAATTGAACTTGAACTTGACAATCAGATTCACAAAATTTAGTCCCGAAGAGACATCTTTCTACATTCTACAAAAGATTTAAATAAAATCTATCTAATGAGAGTTATTTATCAGCGAAATAGTTCCCATGAGCGTTAATACATAACTTAAATCTTGCAATCTTCGTTGCTTGAATGAAATGCATTTTGTATCATCTCTCTCGGAATTATTACGAAAGAAGCAGAAGTATACACACGAGGGAACAAATGTCCATGGATATGAGATCCTTAAAATTGCTCACTCGTGCTTGGTGATATTTGTAAAAGCATTTAACTGAAGAAAGATATTCCTTGGTGACTATATTCACTAATATGTTTGTCAATTTTCAGTTTTTACATTTCTATCCAAATGTGTATCTAAACACGGGTCCTTTTGTCCAGAACTGCTACGCTATGTCTATGATTGAGGAGATTCCCCTGAACAGCGCATTTGCAATTTAGACCAAAACCAAAAGCTCTTGTTTGGAGGTGGAGGCAATGTTGGATTTTCAAGATTAATATCCAAACTCCCAATGCACCAATATCAGCAAACAAGGTATTTATCTTCAAGTTAACTTTCGAGGAGTATTTAAAAAATTATTAGGAATTGATTCGACTTAAACTTAAATTCATATCTTATTAGACTTAAATTGGTTAGACTTAAATTCTTATCGCTACCCCCGATCAAATCTGTTACATTTTTTGGGACACCCGGTACAAGATCTGATATTTTCGGAAGATTTCCTGGACTTCAAAGTCGCTAAATGAGATGCCTATAAACTACTAAGCTCCTGTATATGATTTTGTTGGTACTGATACAAAATAACGCTTTCTCACCTTATAAAGCCTTTTGAGCTTTTTATCTGATATAAGTATTGTGATACAGTCCAGTTTAGATCTTGCCATTGCCCAAGGGATATATTCTTTCTCTTTCTTGAGGTATTTGGCTAAATTCAATGGTATCAATGGATCGATGATGCCATCACTGTAATATGATGTATAGTAAAATTTATAAACATTCATAAATCACTTCAAGAAGTTTTTATAATTATGTGTGACCAAGAATGTCAAATTACATTTAGCTGAGCTATGTCTAATCATTTTCAGTAGAATGCTCGAAAGCTAACAACTCTTTGATAAGCTATGAAGCTATTGCCGTTGCCGTTGCAGTCAAATTATTGAGTGTTCTCATAAAACGATTGGAAACCAAGTAAGAGGTGTGCACCAGATATCAGAGGTTCTTAAATCAGAGATTCTTGAAAATTTTCCATGTTTGGAATATTTCTGACCCGTACTGAAGCGTTAGGTAATGAAGGTGCAAACGGGTAACGCCTATTTTATAGCTTTGAATGATGAACCTTGTTAACTCGAATATGATGTGACTGTAGCTACAAGAAGTTTCCAAAGTTTTGAAATTTATTTTCTACAGCTGACGTATGGGTATAACCTTGGCCCTTTTAACGGTATTAAAAGCATACACAGAAATGTCTAAGGGTATTCCATTCAANGTTCTCATAAAACGATTGGAAACCAAGTAAGAGGTGTGCACCAGATATCAGAGGTTCTTAAATCAGAGATTCTTGAAAATTTTCCATGTTTGGAATATTTCTGACCCGTACTGAAGCGTTAGGTAATGAAGGTGCAAACGGGTAACGCCTATTTTATAGCTTTGAATGATGAACCTTGTTAACTCGAATATGATGTGACTGTAGCTACAAGAAGTTTCCAAAGTTTTGAAATTTATTTTCTACAGCTGACGTATGGGTATAACCTTGGCCCTTTTAACGGTATTAAAAGCATACACAGAAATGTCTAAGGGTATTCCATTCAAGATTCCCATAAATTAGACAATGGACCTCCCAGTGGGCAAACAGCATTGATAAAGCGTCGTAAAAACGTTAACTCTCAGCGTCGCGCCTACGTTGATGGAACGTTGAAAATGAAATTTGCTGTCAACTTTGAAATGCAGACGCTAGATCAACGTTGTTTCAACGTCATATCAACTGCAATTTTCTAACTTTGGATGAAACTTTGATATCTATTTGATAAATGTTGAAACCTTATACGATATCGACCAGAATTCAACGTTAAATGAACCTGACTGTGCCCAGTGTGTTCTAATGATAAGGGAGAGCCAAGCCAAGGGTATAGCACAATCCCAATAGACGGTTACGGAAAAGATGGCGTCGGGGGGCATTTGATCAAGATGCATTGCGTTTGATGATTGAATCTCTATAGAATCACAGTTAATTCCATTATAGAACGCAATGCATCTTGCTCAAAAGTCAATTATTAAGCCTCTTAAATGCTACTTTCAACACCTCATCAAAAGTACTTGGAATAAATTGCAGCTTTACTAGTCGTATGTAGCACAATGCCTTACCATCCCAGTTTGAATGCATCGTGGATGAGTCCTGCTCTGTCAACCGGAGAGAATACCTGCAAAAGGAAACATCGATAAATTGTTAGCGTCAGCAAAGCTGGATTGTAAAACAAAGGATGCAGGTCTGATTCAACATGATTTAGCAGCCCTGTGAATAGATTTCACGCCTACCACAACCAACCATAATGTTCGGCTCTCTTTGTTTATTTTGGTTAGATTGAGTGCAATCAGTGGTGTAAATCCATTCTTCGGAAAAGTGAATCGTATTGNCAAAAGTACTTGGAATAAATTGCAGCTTTACTAGTCGTATGTAGCACAATGCCTTACCATCCCAGTTTGAATGCATCGTGGATGAGTCCTGCTCTGTCAACCGGAGAGAATACCTGCAAAAGGAAACATCGATAAATTGTTAGCGTCAGCAAAGCTGGATTGTAAAACAAAGGATGCAGGTCTGATACAACATGATTTAGCAGCCCTGTGAATAGATTTCACGCCTACCACAACCAACCATAATGTTCGGTTCTCTTTGTTTATTTTGGTTAGATTGAGTGCAATCAGTGGTGTAAATCCATTCTTCGGAAAAGTGAATCGTATTATCCCTTCGGTACCTGAATATTTTTTTACAAAATTTGCTGATTCTTTAGTGGTCTCTTAGCGTCAACTTACGATGTATCGAAACAAAATGGGAACTTTGATCAAGGGCTGTTAAGTAAAGAAATAACTCCGTCGGTTTTAAGTACTGGTTGAGTAAAACAACTCTCTTTTTTGACAAAGTACGGAATTGATTTGTGAAAATCCGCCACTTTCTTTATCCTGAAATTCAGATGGATACAGAAAGAGGAGCGTATTTTATTGAAAGTATAAGATCTCTCGATCGTCTTAGGCTACGTTTCCTCCAACTATCAGTTCTTAGTTTTACTGTGTTGTTGTTGATGTTTTAATTATCTTGTTGTTGTTGTCGTTGTTTTTATATTCCATTTACAACTGGCTTTCTATGATTTTTAAAGATCTGGCTTTGTCAGTTTATATTTGGTGAATCAAAAACTGTATAGACGTTTGAAAGCCTGTAGCTCTGTAACCATTTATTAGATTCCTATAGACTGGCAATAACTATGTAGTTAACATACCAACTTAGCTGAGAAAATTTCTTTGGTCAAAATCGGTTGTATCGTTCTCAAATTACAAGCAATTTGATAAAAATGCTTCATCTCAAAATTCTTCAAAACGTTCTGTCTATCTTATCTAGGTATATGAAAAGCTTGCCTCATAATCGTATACACTTGGAACTGTCGTTCAGCCCTTTTTTGTCTATTTTCTATTATCATGAGGCTGGATTGATCAAGGATGTTAGTCCTGTTTTGAAGGATTTCGAGATGAAGAATTTTAGGACGATACGATCGATTTTGACAAACTAAATTTTCTTATCTAAGTTGATCTGTGAGCTACACAGATGTTGTCAGTCTATAGCAATCTGATAAATGGTTTGAGAGCTACAGGCTGTCAAACATCTAAAAAAATTCTCACTCACCCGGTATTAAAAATAACGTATTGATTTATACCTCGTGATCTTTCTGTAGCTGTTTGATGATATTTTTCCAAGTTGCTTCATCATAATTCACTATGTAATATCCCTGATTATCAGCATTGCCTTTTACCCATTTGAAATGTTTTGGGGCTTTTACACGAACACCTAGAACAGAGCGGCAAGGAAAATGATCACAAGAGGCTCTCGATTTACGAAGATAGGTCTCCTGAACAGATACTCTTCTGTTTCAAATTGACACTGTTCGATTATATCATCTGTCATTTTTCATTTACTGCCAGAGAAAGAGATGTAAACCGAGTTTCTACACAGTCGTATTCTTTATAGTAATGCGACTCACTTCAAAGAACATAAGCTCTAGATGTGAGCTCTTGTATTCACCTCAAATGCCATTAATATATCCATCAAATCTGTTCGCTACCACAAGCACTCACGACCAAACATGTTCAAAACGGGGACTTAAATCTGACAAAAAATCCGAAGCAAAATAGAACATCCCTTTCCTTAGAACGCAAAGGCACGTTGTCGATCCTTATTAATAAAATAGTGATGCGATTGGCTGATCGATGCGGAGATGGCCTTAGTCCCTATTGTGAAGCTGTATTATGATGAGTCTCAGTTTGAAGCCAAACCATCCAATTCAATAAGGAAAACTGAGACTCGTGTAATCAATCTACAGAAGCTCCAAATCCTTAAAAAAGGTGATGTACGTGGAAATTTCATTTTCTGTGGATGGAATGGCTTGAAAGGACAATAAGAACTACCGGTGCTTTGCGTTACTTCTACCGTGAACGTTTTTGATATCTTGATCATTTTAAAAATTACAGCGTTTTATATTTCAACTGGTTTGGGTATTGAGGGGTTGCAACTTTTCTTTGAAAATTCAACCCTTGCTGCGTTGCAACTCGGTCATTTTCATGTAAACGTTGTGAAGCTCGGACTGTCAACTGAGTTCAAAGTCAACAAGTGCTGACACTCAGATTTTAATAATAGACAAACGTTGGAGATGTCGCACAGTGGGTCAAGAGTGGCCAAAACCCCCAGAAACTAATTTCATCGAAAGCAGTCTATCATATTATCTTATATCTTCTGATTATTGCTGACGACGTTTGTATTTTTTTGCATTTCTAGGTACCAGAAAAATCCGTGAAAGTTGGAGAAAGGTCAACTGACGGATTTTGTATTTTGTGAAATGCAAATTTTGTCAAACCATTCAAGTACTTTTTTCTACGAAACTTGGGTATGTAATTAATTTTCGATTTCTTTTCTCTTTTTGGTTAAGTTTCTGCGAAATTTGGTTGCGGTCAGATTCCGAAGGAATATTTTTCATATTTTTATATCATTTTTGATACTGTGGTACAAACAAATGGTAAAATTTGATAAATTGTCAACTCTTTACTGCTTTAGAACTCTCAAGGTCCATCGGGTTCCAAGCAGTTTCCTGAGCAAAAACATTCTATATGGTCTATTCTATCAAATTAAAATCATTTGGCTTGATGGTTTTTGCCGGTTGAGCCGATTTTCAATTTCATTTCATCTTGTAATTTCTGATCCGAGGTATTCATTGAAAAGAAACATTGTGTAAACCTTTGGCAAAAAGTGTGATCCTTTTTAAAGTAAATTATTCAGGCGATATTTATTCGCAACAATGATTGTGACTAATGAGTAGAAAATTCATGGAATGTGAAATTCGCAATTTTCTCATTGTTGCCGCAGCTCTATCAACCAATTAAGTAATGTTCGCGTTATTCGCTTTTTGTTATCATAAGGATGAATTTGAAGGAAGAATTTATTCAAAAAATGCTCTTCCTGTTTGGGTCATTGTCGTTACATTTCTGCNAATTTTCGATTTCTTTTCTCTTTTTGGTTAAGTTTCTGCGACATTTGGTTGCGGTCAGATTCCGAAGGAATATTTTTCATATTTTTATATCATTTTTCATACTGTGGTACAAACAAATGGTAAAATTTGATAAATTGTCAACTCTTTACTGCTTTAGAACTCTCAAGGTCCATCGGGTTCCAAGCAGTTTCCTGTGCAAAAACATTCTATATGGTCTATTCTATCAAATTAAAATCATTTGGCTTGATGGTTTTTGCCGGTTGAGCCGATTTTCAATTTCATTTCATCTTGTAATCTCTGATCCGAGGTATTCATTGAAAAGAAACATTGTGTAAACCTTTGGCAAAAAGTGTGATCCTTTTTAAAGTAAATTATTCAGGCAATATTTATTCGCAACAATGATTGTGACTAATGAGTAGAAAATTCATGGAATGTGAAATTCGCAATTTTCTCATTGTTGCCGCAGCTCTATCAACCAATTAAGTAATTTTCGCGTTATTCGCTTTTTGTTATCATAAGGATGAATTTGAAGGAAGAATTTATTCAAAAAATGCTCTTCCTGTTTGGGTCATTGTCGTTACATTTCTGCACGTTTTAGGGTTTTGATCGCTGAGCCTGTGATCTGAACCACTGTGCACCGCGCCGGTGGGAAAGTTTCTACCAAGATGCATTGCGTTCCAATCAATAATCTTTAACCATTCTACAGGAATTTGATTAAAGAAAGCAATAAATCTTGGTAAAACGTTCCTGGCTACCATCTTTGGGGTAATCGTGATGCAGTGGTGATGACTTCTGACACAGTACCATAAATAATTTATACTCACGAGTTTCATTGTTCAACCAAACTGACTTTATTGTCTCTGGATCATTGTCAAAGAAGAATGTAAATGGAACTTGCCAGTGAAGACTAAAATGAAAATTTCAATACTTTTAGAAATAAAGAATAAACGTTGTTTGGCTGAATATTTTCAGTAAATTAAGCAGAGAGGAAAATGCTCATAGCTCTTTGCACCAAGCTTGCGAATCACATCAACTGGCACCTAAAATTCATGGGTGCACTGAAAAATTTCGTTGAAACTGTCACAACTGAAAAGTTTTGGTTTTACATAAAGGTGTAATGAGTTTTGGTACAAGGATCTCTATTTTATATGCAATCTCTGTACAGTAGGCAAAAATGTTAAAAGAATTTGACCACTCGTTCATTAATTATGTACTGGTAACTGTTTAATTTGTCATGAATCTAAAGTGGCAGTTATCTATACTTTGTGAGAAAATATTTGGTACAGGAATTGAAACTTATGTGGTCCACGAGAAATCATATTTTCAGATCAGGAGTAAAAAGAATGTGCTTCCAGCTGACATAAAGTTGATATCAAAAGGCTCTGAAAAAAGATTTTGGGAGAATTCCAAATTCAAATATTACGGTTGAAAATAAGGTACAAAACCCTTTTCTGTGCTCAGAATACTACGAAAACTTCCCAAANTAAAAGAATTTGACCACTCGTTCATTAATTATGTACTGGTAACCGTTTAATTTGTCATGAATCTAAAGCGGCAGTTATCTATACTTTGTGAGAAAATATTTGGTACAGGAATTGAAACTTATGTGGTCCACGAGAAATCATATTTTCAGATCAGGAGTAAAAAGAATGTGCTTCCAGCTGACATAAAGTGATATCAAAAGGCTCTGAAAAAAGATTTTGGGAGAATTCCAAATTCAAATATTATGGTTGAAAATAAGGTACAAAACCCTTTTCTGTGCTCAGAATACTACGAAAACTTCCCAAATTTTATTCTGCCCTCGCAGACCTTTTAATTGAAATTCTGGTTGGCAATGGTTATAATATAACTTAATAATATAGTAATAGAATAATAAATAATAATGAAATAATATAACTTTGCAGCTAAAAACGCTGTTTGTCAGTGTCAGCATATGCTTCAAATCTTTAAAATAAGTAGTGCAAAAGTGGCTATTAAATCATTCTATTGTTGAATCTTTTTATGGATTGAAAGGACTGAATACGTCATGTACATTGATTCTACTGTTTACGTTTTTGATATCTTGGTTATTTTCAAAATTACAGCGTTTATCTTTTCATGGAAAATTCAAGAAAAGTTTTGAAAAATCAGTTCCAAATTAATAAAATGGTAAAAATGGTAGAATGGTTAAGAAAACAATAGTTTATATAGACCTACAACATAGTGGTAAGCATGAGTTTGTCGCTTATTTGGTATAGGATGAAGAAACTTAATGACGCCACAGTCTCAAGCCAATTGAAATACAGAAAACACTGTAATTTTCACAATAACCAAGACATCAAAAATTCAAAGGTAGATTTACAATAAATTATCTGAAGTTCATTTCAAGGCATTCAGTGTAAGAAAGATGTATAGCCATTTACAATAGCTTTTTTGCACTTACTCTTCAGGAAGTTTGTCATCTCCATCTTCTTCTTTCTTTACGGCTCTGTTTTTCTTGCCTTTCTTAGCACTTTCTGCCTTTGCAAGAAGAAACGATTTTTGTGAAATGATTAAGTCATCTCCATCTTTTGTTACTGTCAACACAGGGTATCCACTTTGTCTTGACCATGTGTCCATTATGCTCTTGATTTCCAACTGGTGGGTATGGTCTGCCTGTTAAGAGTAAGGTTGATAACATTTCATGTTGAATTTTTTGATGAATACTTGTTTTAAGTGACGACTTTGTTATTCATAACTCAACTAACACACAGGGGCGGACTGGCCCGGGTGGCTACGTGGCGATCGCCACCCGGGTCCCCATTTAGAATGTTAAAATACGGGCCCTTTATAATAAGATATTTTGAATTTTAAATAATATGTAAAAAATTCGTAAATTTACACATACGATAAGTAAACTGTTCAGAATCATTCGTTATTGTGTGCAAGCTCTGTTTTTAGCGTACTACGCGCCTACTCAGTGGCGTAACGCATGGTGGCAGTCTGGTACCCTGACGTCATCTTCGACTAGGGGACTGGGCTCCACGGAAGCGGTCTAAAATAACGTCTGGACAAAAACCGTATCTAAGCAACCACGGTGGATTCGGTTGATTGGCTTGTAAAAGTTGACAGACAACAGAAGACAACAACAGGTGCAGCGACAAATCAGTTCGGGGAGCGAAACAAAAGAGACTTTTGGAATGAGTCGAGATCCTCGGTCCTGCAAACTTTCATTTCAGGTCCCAGGTGGATGAAAACAACTGGGAAACATTTTTGAAATGATATTAGATGATCAATTTATTGTTTCCAAGACCAAACACAGCACTCCAAATTACAATAGCATAACAAAGTGCGAGCATGCAAGGGTTTCATTTTACGAGTTAAAAGTTTGTTGTTTTCAACTGGTGTTATTCAAATGAAAAAATTGTCATTTCGATATTGTAATTCATGATAAAATTGCTGGAAGAAGATACAAAATTTTACATACATTTATTGAAAGAATTTTGGCAGAGAATTTAAGATGAAGGCCTCAAAATATATCAATAGCCTAGACTTTGAATATCTTTGCTGAAACTGAGAGGAGAGAATCCGCCCATTTTCGTTTGACAAATGTTTTTTCCAAAGACAGGACAAAGGTTAACAAAACTTAAGTTATAGCCTGACGCAATCATCCTTTTCAGGTGGGTAGTTTCCGTATTTCATCTGACCAGTTAGAGTACAATATTTTGTTTCTTTCGTGCGACAAATAGAAACCTGTCTAGACACAAAACAAAAATTTGAACATTTGCAAATCAAAGCAGAAAATCGCAAAGGTTTGAACCCGATTCGCAAAGAAGTTTTTAAATACTATCAAATAAATGAACTGAAATAAAGGAATCATTTTCAAGCAAGACAAAACAAGGCCGAAGTAATTTTCTTTGCAAAGATTGCTTCAGAAGAAGAACATTGGCGTGTTTGCCAGACTCTAATTTTAGTTTGAAGAAACCATCTCGTTCATCGCCGAGAAGACATATTTTGTTGTGCATGCGCTATCAGAAATTTTAATCAATTTACCCTCACCTCTTACTTTTAGCCTTCCATTTTTTGCTTTTCTTTTCGTTGGAGACTGTATTGGAAATGTTAGTCCCAATGTTAGTACGTGAAAATGACGACCGTATCTTGTCTAGGTATCTAGGTGACTGAATTGTCAAAGACTTTTTTGGCCTAACCGGAGCTCTCTGCATGGAATTTTGAGGCAATAAATGAAGCTTCTTCCGTATATTCTGCAGTAATGCGAAGCTGCTTGGTACTCTCATCATCGTCTGAAGATTCAAAATTACTCTCTTCATAATATTTTGCCATCTTTGTCAAGTTCTGCCATCTTCTATCACTGTGATTTGTTCAAAAACTTGCATCTTGCCCGCTACAGAACAACACAGAGCCGGTTTTCCAAATAAGGAGTGAGAAGTTTCAGTGAGAGGTTTCGCTGGCTTTTGTCCAGGCGTCAACAAAACGCTTCCCTGGCGTTCAGGACTCTCACGCGAACGCGGTCAAGTTTACGCAGGGAACCAGGCTGGCATGGTGGTTGGGGTTAGAGCAACTCCTAAGGGCCTCCGAGCTGTATGTGCCACAAAGAGACCCCTTCAGATGTTCACTAAAAGTAATAAAGTACTATCTTAATAAAAAGAGATAGCTTATTGATTTGCTTTTTATAATTTAGGGGCTTTAGGAGGCCGCAATACTTCCAGCGAATCGAGGGACGTGTTACTATAGAAAGTTTAAATTATTGGAAAACGCTACAAATCAACTCACTTTGTGGTATGAGGTCGCACCGCATACTACTCATTATGATCCAATAAGCCCTTTTAATCTAATAATGCCAAAAAATAAAGTTCCGAATCCCAAATTGATTTTGGGCTTGCGTCATGTAGCATAACCTAGGGGTCCATGTGTATGGCACGCGAGAATCACAATTACCTGATAAACTAGGATTATCACAGATAAACCTGGTTTATCTGCTGGTAAACTAGGTTTATCTGAATGAATTGGGATTATCTGCTGATAACCTTAGTTGACCACTTCTGAATGAAGAAAAACTCAGTTTATGTCGCATAAACCAAGATGACCACAGATAAACCTAGATTATCAAGCTGCAACTCTAACTATGACGTGATAATCAGGGTTATGCTCCAGCAGACATCAACTAAGATTGTCAGCAGATAATAGCAATTCTGTGATAATCCTAGTTTATCAGGAAATTGTGATTTCCGCATGCCATACAGGTGCTGCAAACTGTTATTGGTCAACAGAAAGCGGAGATTGATGTTTAAAGGTCGGCCTAAATTCGATCTTTATCTACATAACCTGTAGAGGAACAGTACTGTTGCGATGCACATTTTCTTCTGTTCTTCGCGCTAATTTCCTTTAACGCAAAGACTTCCTTGCCATTTCTCGTTAATTTCTTACAATCTTAAGTGGAAATGCATATACAGTTGACATCAACTATCTCGAACTCTTAGGGGATGTCAAACGTTCGAGATAACGGGCAGTCAAGACAACGGATGTCAACTGTACGTGTATGTATATAAATACTGTACAATAATTTTTAGTACTTTTGATTTTCTACAGTAAGGTAACCCAGCAATGATAGATTCTAATGCCAACACACATTGAGTTATGCAAAATTTGTATGAATTCTTCTAACGCATGAAATTAGGCTTGCAAAATGGCCACACCCATTGAAGGCTTGGCCACGCCCTACGGGCCCTTTCACAGCCGTCAAAGCCACCCCTGAAAAATGGTGCCAGTCCGCCCCTGCTAACACATGAGGCAATTTCAAATCATTACAACGTATTTCTCGATGGACTTGCCTAAGTGGTCTTTAAAGAAATGAAAGTGTGACTTGTTTCTAACGGCTGTCAGCTGAACTGCCGGATTATTCTGGTACGGCAGGCGGCATTTTCTATCTTGATTTTTGACCAATAGTAATGAAGATCTTGAATTGCTCGCAGTAGGGTCCTATGACAAACAATCGATGAAGTGTCTGGAACAAGTCGCCGTTTCCTGGTATTTCAAGATGACTTTTGCAAGTACAATACCTCAGTGCCTCTGTCACGCAAGGACCGTTTTACCGCTACGGGGAGGAAATTAGGCAAGCTTTTATCTTTATCACTTTGCTGTTGCAAAAGGGCAATATTGTATTTTATTCATCCTTTGGGTTCTGAGAGGCTTTGAGAATTTTTTCTGATTCGTGCTAAAATACGATTTTTCTACATTGCAATTTTCATTTTGATTTGATCATTTTCAAATTCTTTAAGGAGGGTAGCCATTTATCATAAAAGCTGGTTTACTCAAATTTCTGACAATGCAAACTTTGAATTTAAGACCAAAAAATCTATGAAAGCGAAGATCCCTAAATACGCTGTTTAAAGGTACTCAGAGAGGTCGCCTGTTTACACTCAGGTGAGAGGGGGTGGGAGCGTATTCCAAATTTTCACACCTCTTAACCCTATTAATACCTGGCTTTTTGGACCCTTGTAGTACCGGGCTTTTTGGACCCTTGTAGAAGGGGGGGCACATAGTGCCCCCTTCATAATTTCGTGAATAATGCAGATATGAGGGCGGGACTTGGTACAATGGTGCACAGTAACAAAATCTACACAATAGGA
>REGM01000026.1:1750691-1767258 GCA_004194415.1 Aurelia aurita | reverse complement strand
ATATCAAACGAATCAGCAAACAAAGGGCTTTAATTTGATACCGGAATTTCTGGAATTTGATGACGTCAGCATTTTTTATTATGACGTCATTTTGGCCGCCATTTTGGGCTAATTAGCAATTTTTTAAAATATTTTCCGCCTTTTTCCATTAAAAACACTCCAATGATGCATTTGTCATGGATTATCACCATTTGTCACTTCTTTTTATCTATTTTTACATGGAACAAATTTATAACATAAATTACGTCATCAGAATTGAATAATTTCTACCAAAATATCATTCGAAAATCGCTATTTACAATAAAATAACATTTTTCAGCAAGTATTTTGACAAACTAGACCAAAAACCGCATACTGTTCCTTCCAAATCTTCGTTCAACTCAAATTTAACTTGAGAACCCGATTTTGGCCAATTTTCAACTTTATGACGTCACTGTGACGTCATAGGGCGTGGCAACCGCACCCAAATTGTGCTACATGTTGCAAATTACTTGCTCTATAACTGTGCCAAGTTATACTGAATTCTGGTGAGTCTAAGGCTGTTTTCAGAGGGGGGTGGAAAGCACCCCCCCCATAAATGGTAGCTTGAAAAAAGCCCATATGGATTAGCGTTAAACGCTTTTGAATAGGGAAAATAGGCAATCTCATGGAGCATATACGATCTTGGCTCGACCCCCTACCAGTTCACATGTGCCTTGTTGGGATTTAAATCAGCAACTTATAGGAACTATTGTTAGAAATGTTTAGTCCCATACCTTCTTTAGATGCCTCCACAAGTCATCAGTTTCTGCATTTGTGAATTTGTGAGTTTGAATATAATCCTACAAAGAAAAAGAGGAAGATAGAAACACTCTTGATAATAGAAACCTCTTTTCCGTACAGAAAGGATATAGTCCCTCAAAAAGTGTCATAAGACCTTGTTGCAACTCCATTGTCGCTCAGAGGGTTGTATATTTATGTACCAAATCGAAACAGAGGTGAACGAAGAACCTACTGAAACTGTCCTAAATTTTCAAGGAGATCTGTTCTTGAATAGTGTATCATTGAAACATTACATAGATTTTCCACAAACCTTTACTCCTTTGATAAAGTCGTTTCCCATGAATGATTTCAACATTCTTAACAATGCAGCTCCCTGTATTGAAAAAATATACAGTTATTGTTTTCCAAAATGTAGAGATTGCAAAATGAGCGATATGTTAGAATGTAATACATCTCAAAGTAAAGCGGAGAATGTAATGCAAAACCACTATTGATGGAGATATATTTCAAAGTAACCTTATCAAGTTCATTGATTAATGAAGTGAATAGGTGCAAGAGCTTTTCGAAGTTAACAAGGAGAAGTACCGGGCGAGTAAACAATTTTTTAGACGTTTGAACGCATGTAGCTCTCGAACTGTTTTCAGATTTCTAATAATTGACGATTCTTGTGTAAGATGAGAAAATTTTAGTTTGTCTTCAGTCGGATCGCTTTAAAAATTGTTCTTGTTTATCTTGTTGCTCAAACGTTTACTAGAGATGTCAAGAGGCTGCTGCACAGTCGTATCCACTTGGGACTGTCATTTATCCTTTTTGTGTATTTTCTATTATCACGAGGCTGGGTTGCTAGCATATTTGATCAGGGATTTTAGGCTTGTTTTGAAGGATTTTGAGTTCAAGCATTTCTATAAAGTTGTTTGTAGTTTAAGAAGGAAGCGACCAATTTTGCAAAATAAATTTTCAGATCTAAGTTGATATGTTAGCTATACAGGTATTTTCAGTTTTTAGGAATCTGAAAAATGGTTTGAGAGCTACATGCTTTCAACCTNTTCGTGTGAACTGGAGGCCTATCCGTCACATTTTTCACCGTTTTCAAATTGTGCCGGTATCGTGTGAACGTAGTCTAAGTTGATATGTTAGCTATACAGGTATTTTCAGTTTTTAGGAATCTGAAAAATGGTTTGAGAGCTACAGGCTTTCAACCTGGCAGATGAAATGAATTCGATGTAGATTGGTATTTTTAGTTGCGCGGATTGCTTACCTTATTGTAAGAAATTGCATCAAAAAGTTCATCGATTTCTGAAGGAGTATCAACTTCTTGGTCAATTGGATGAGAATTCTTCAAACTGTCTAACGACAATGCTGCTTGCCAGCCAGTTGGTACTTGTAAATCAAGCTAAAGGAATGTGGGATAAATGAGACAAGGGCATACTTTATCACGGAAGGTGGTTCTCTGTTAGCATTTTTGAAATGGTACCGTTTGCTAAATCAATTTTTTGCGTGAAGATGACGCCCTTGGCTAAATGATGATGACGATGACTAATTTCTAAAGGTTCCAAAATTTGGCGTTTCCTGGACAGAGATCGCCAAAGTTGGCTTTCTCTAGATCGAAATCACCGAAATTTAGTGTTTTTAGACACAAGTTACCAAAATTTGGCTTTCCCTAGACCAAAATTGCCAAAAAGATATATCCTTGGCTAGACTAGAAGTCCGAAAACGTATATACCCTTCAGGGCGGCACATACCTGTACTATGGAAGAACCCCCCTCCCCCGTGTACCTGATAACAATGGGATCTGCTGCTTTTGGTTGCCTTGAGAGAACAAAGGGATTTAAAAAAAAGCAACAACGTGATTTCTAGTTTATCAGTCAAATTCAGATGTAAATAAACAGAAACTAAATTAGATTTAGATGTTGCAGACTCGACGTGATCCTTACACGATAGTTTTGAGTATCTAAGTACTGCTGCTCGTCTACTCTCGTTACTGGTACCTCGTTGAAATATGCTCGGCGGGACGAATACTGCTTCTTTTCGTTAAAAAATAACCCCAACAACTTGTTTCTTGGATAAATATTAAAGGAAATTTTCCACTGGCACGACCTGAGTTTTATAGAATCAAGTCACAGTCCGGATTGTCGGCAGCAGCAACTGCATCATCAGCAATAGAGAAAAGAGATTTATCATCGGCAATTGATTGTGACTTTAAAGGTGCACATGGAATGGTCAAGTGATTAAATTTCAACGCATTCTCCCGCTCTTGTTAGCTTACATTCGATGTGGGCCTAGCCACGTAGCCAAAGTCCCGACTAGTTCCGAAAACTGTCGAGGATTGCCTTACCAGAGTTAAAGACATTTGGTATGTGGCTTAGTTGGGTGGTAGATTATTTGAATAAAGTTTCTTTGTTGTCTGGTGTCTTTTTTTCTCTGTTGCGTCCTGTTCACTGCCACATTGATCACCACTTCCGCCACCGCTTTGCTTCGGCTTCCTGTACCTTATCGAATTGAATTTCCACGCAACATGTAAATTCGGATTTTGCATGTGGCCCATCCGTGTGTGCCTTTTAACTTTAATTTTTCTGTCAAATCATTCATACACACCAGGAAGAACAGATGTCTTATGATTGAACCTTGTTGTACAACAGTAGGAAGATCTGTCAATTAAAAGGACAGTTCAAAATTTGACTATTTATACTGTCTTACCGAGTGAAATTGATCGTTGACTTCATTTGTGCCAAGCATTTCAACGTAATTAGCAAATCCTTCATTTAGCCAAATATCATTCCACCATTTCATCGTTACCAGGTTGCCGAACCACTGCAAAAATAAACATTGTGCTTATCAAACGATATGTGATGTCATGTGTTAGTATGGAAGTATGGGCAGTTATCCTTCGTCGAAATAAAAGTCGCATTGCAAGAAGGGATCCCTGTATTTGAGGTTGGTTGATATATGATTTTATATTCATTCTTTTTAAAACTTGAAGAAATGTCATCAAAATATTATTAAAGTAAATGTTTGTGTTCAAAGTGCATTCGAACAATCGGACTATCTGGTCCTATTCAACTATAATTCAAGAGCTAATTTACGGTAGCTTATTGATAGTAAAAAGCAATTTCAAAAATATACTATAACTTTGTTAAGACATTTCCCATAGGGAACACGTTAACAAAATTACAGTATATTTTTGAATTTTCTTAGTCCTGTTCAACAGATAAATTCGCCAGTACCAGCCTAGGGATAAACCGATGGCTAATCTATCAGCAAGCATGAATTTAATTGAAAGCTTTCGTTTGGCCGTATGGGGCCAAAAGGGGGGCTTCTTATCTAGAGCAATGGGGCGGTGGCAGTTATGGTCCAGCACCATTGAAATGATTATATGGCATGATGCAAACGTTTCTGAAAGATGTCGCAAACTGTAGTTTCATGTAGAAATGGATGGAAACAAACCTGATGGGCAAGTTCACTTAGAAGAAATGGATGGGGGATGTTGATGAAAACAAACCTGATGGGCAAGTTCATGAGCAATGACCAAAGTCACCATCTTCTTTTGGTCCATGGTAACAAAATCTTTGTCGTAGATTAAATAAGAACTTCGAAATGAAACCAAACCCCAATCTTCCATTGCTCCAGCAAGGAAATCAGGCACGGCTAGGAGATCTGCAGGTAAGATAATGACTTATTTCATCACTGAATAGAAAGATGGTAAGGTGTATTTTAGTGTTGGCTGGAAGAAACTCGCTAAAAGCGATACTTAAGTGAGGCATGAAATCAAATAATTATACTAGGCCCATTTTTTGCTAATAGTTGTGTTAAGATATCAAATTTTAAGGCCTTTTAATCAATAGTTAGAAGAGTAAATCAATTGCAAAGTGTCTTAGAATGAATTGCAGAAAAGCAAGATTTTGGATCGGAAATCGATAGAATTCAGTGAAGCTTGGGGATTTGATCACTATATTGGTACCTATTAAATGTTCGAGTTGAGGAAGGGTGATGCACTCTTCTTCAAAGTCTCAAGCATCCATTTGATGCATTAGCGTCATTAACCCTATCTAGACTGCGGGGGCACAAAGTGGATTTTTGCCCCCCCTAGAGAATTTTTCCATGCAGCTCCTTGAGTTCTTCTATGATAACCAATTTTTGTTTGTGACTTTAAGTTTCTATTTAGGAGACATCTTTTCATGTCAATTTAAAAAAGATTGACACTGGTTCAGGGGGTCAACACATAATTTTTAATTAAGTTCTCGGGAAAATAAATACATTTTCAGCCATAACTTTTGAACCAATTGTTCTATAACAATGAAACAAACATAGCTCATCTCCTCTTGAAAAGGGCTTTCATTTGATATATAGTTTGTTGATTTTTGATGACGCGTCATCAATAATTCGTTTTTGCGCATGTGTATTTGTGAAAAACCATGTTAAGTTTCATTTTTAGAAAAATTAACAATATCATACGGTGCAGCAGGTTTTTTTAAGTACATCTAGCATTTTTTGCGATTTTTTAAACCAATTTATAACCAATTTTAAGCAAAAAGTTCTTTCTTTTGTGAACAAAGTAAATAAATGCTGAAATCAGAAGAAATATTAATGATACGATGCAACAATTTTAAAAATGAGAATATTAAGGATATAATCTTTGTATTTTTGAAATCTCATATCAATCTATTTAATAGATTTGGAGATACAACATGTCAAAGTCATGGTGGTTTTACAACTAATTTCGCAACATTTGCTGACGTCAGCACTTAACCCTATCTGACCTGGGGGGCGGATTCGGCCCCCCTGGTATATTTTTGTTTCCGCTATGTTCGATATATGTAGAAGTCCGCTGAGATTTAGTAAGTTTAACTTTGTATCATAGAGCAATGAAATTGTAACAATTTTGACATTCTATATTTAGCACTGTCTCCATGGTTACCAAGTTGTCATCTGACATTCTGTGAAAATGAACTTTATGTCTCTCTTATTCTTTTTAAATTGGTCCAATTAAGCTCAAATCTTTGATTTACATATATTTTGATCTATATTTTTCATTTCTGTATAAAAAGTTAAGTTTGATGAACTTTTAACATGCTTTCATTTTGATGACGTCATTCAATATCATAATGATTATTATGCTCTAGCAACAACAACAACAGCGCTAATAGACGATTCCGGAAAAGATGGCGTCAAGGGGCATTTGACCAAGATGCATTGCGTTTAATGATCGAATTTCTATAGAATCACTGTTGATTCCATTATAGAACGCAATGCATCTTGGTCAAATGCCCCCCGACGCCATCTTTTCCGGAATCGTCTATTGAATTACGATTTTAACTAATCATTGTTTATATGACGAATAACATTTGTGCCAAGTTAGGTGGTCATATCTGATATAACAACTGAAATAAAGAGGGGGGAATCCGCCCCCCAGGCATTGAGTGTTTCAAAACATCCATGTCAGATAGGGTTAACCACGTGACATAAACAAAAACAAATGAGGTCATCTTGTTTGCCATATCTTGTTTGTTACTTGTGCCAAGTTTCAAGTCTCTAGCACTTATAGTTTTGAGAATAAAGAGGGGGGGGCACAATTTGCCCCCCCCCCCCTAGTCTCACCCAGAGTTTCAAAAAGCCTAGTCTGGATAGGGATAAAAAAGTAATGCTATTTTGAATTGTGTTACATTGAAAATGATCATATAAAAATACGACCGGTAACAGTGCAATATTTGTGGATTAATGAGAAAATGTTATGTCAATTTGTTTCTCGAAATTGTTTTGTTTATAGAGAATAGAGTGCAATTTTGGGAATCTCTGTGGGGGCTGCGTGGTCTTTGCTTTAGAGAATCTGTCTAAAGTATTGCCAAATACTAGATAGAAAAGCAATGTTTTATCAGATAGAAAGAGCATGAATATTTAAATAACTATCAAATATAAATCAACTTAAGGTCTAATTCGAACTTTCTTAATTGTAGAACGTTTGAGCCAAGGAAAATGATTTTTCTCTCGTATTTATACCAGCTTTGGTTTGTAACATTTCTAGAAGCCAATTTGATGTTCTTGGATAACCTTTCCTGCCGACTTCAATCATATAGAGCTAATTCATAGAACGCATAGCAAAATGAAAATAATAGTTTTAAAATAGTTTGTAACATATCGCAAGTATATTTCATATTACCTAGCTCTGTAGTACATAAGACATCAAATGAACGTCGTTAAATTTTGACCATGAGAATGAGCCGTTGCAAATGAACAAAACCTTGCTTACCAAGTTTAGGAAGTGGATAAGGTGCGCCAAAGAACTTTTCGTAGAATGATAAAACTATAGTTGCAGCTTCAAGGGCATGGTCGATTCTGCCAAAATCTCCCTCAGGGGCATACACGCGAACCTAGCAAAACAAAAAATTCTTGATAAATTACAGCTGTGTGATAATAGTATTTTTATGATTGTGTACAGAATTCAAAGTTCAAGAAAATTTTGTACTTGCCACCAGCAAAAATATTTGGAATGCAAAATTTGATTGAGTTGAGAGACAAATTCTTTATAAACAGAAGGAATAAAAGCGTCACATTACCTTGATTCCAGAATCTGTTTTCGCTTGTTTAAACTTGAAATCAACAATAGCAAAAGCGACAAGATATGTACTCATCGGCACAGACACTTGAAATGAGTCTTCTACTCTCCCATCTCCAACATCTCTCGTTTCCTCCACTGGCATGTTTGACAATCCTATGTATTCTGCACTATGAATAATTTTTATGTGGAATTTCGCTTTGAAGTTTGGCTCGTCAAGGCAAGGAAATGCGGTCCTTGCATCAGTAGGCTCGAAATGAGATGTTGCTACCGTCCTGCAAAACAATTTTCTTCGTTTAATTTTAAAAGCTGATATTTGTTCTCGTTTTTATAGTTGCAGGCAGAACTGCTTAGAAGTTTGAGTTAGAATTGAAAAAACTGGAGATCAGAACTTCTAAAAATGATTTTGCAAGGATTTAGACAAGCAGCTAAACGATAATTTAAACAAGAAGCTAAACGATAATCAGTAATATGGAATCAAAGGCTTTACCGCTCATTCCTTATTATATATAACTAAAAAGTAAGAGTGCTTGCTTTTCGTGCTCTTCAATATTCCTCGCTCGTGCAGGGAGCCAACCTATATCAGGAAAATTGTCCTTTCAAAGACTTTATTTTCAGTTAGACAAAAGTCCTGTCCGTAAAGACTTTGCAATTCTCCTTCCTTTCTATTTGTTTCTACTCGCATTTTTGTCCAAATTACAGTGAAAAATGTGCATCAAAGTTGTTTTTACTAAGTGAGCAGCTGAATATTTCGGCAATATGCTGCAGTAGATGATTTTACTTGAGAATTCTAATGAAACGAAAATCAGCAAATATTGTGAGATGAAATTAAAGCTATAAGTTTGCAGGAGAATGATGTAAAAATTCCTCAAAATCGACTCTAATGCACAATCATGAAAACCCCTTAAGCCATACGATGATTGCTACTATTGCATGAAAAGTTTTTGTACTGTACGAAGTAAAAACATAACAAAGCAAATTGCTTGAGAAACCTAAAACATACAAACAAACGCTCGAATAAGCAATTTAAAGAAAATTTTCAGGCTGTCAAACAACCCGTTCTTTTTTACTTACTCGGGATATATAGATGTTAGAAAATCTAAATTACCTGAATTTTCCATCAGTTCCTCGATATTGGCTTTTATAAAGTCCGGCAAGATGTTGGTTAAATTCTGCTTCAAATTCAATTTTTACAGCATATTGTTTTCCCTTTTGGAATTTCTCCTTCATTTCAACAATATACATCTCATTCTTCGCAAACCAAAGAATTGTCTTGATGGCTTGATTGTCTTGATTTGTGTTCATAGCTGAAGCAAATACTACATCTTTGATTTTTAGTTTCCTGCTATGAAATATAAAGTATTGTGTTTCTTTGTTGCACTTAAGATCAATAGCAACGACCCCCGTATAGGAATCTTTTCCTAAATCGACATCTAAGTTAATGTAATAGTCAGTTGGTAAGATATCTCTTGGAAGACGGGTGCTATAGTAAGGGGTTTCTTTTTCATTGACTTTTGTGAATATCTCTTTCACACTTGACTTCTGCTTTTCTTTTTGCACTTTATTCTTTCTGCCATTTTGCTTTTTCTTTATGGAACTCCTTACTTCAGCCTCGCGTTCAATGTATTCATCCTCGCCTTCAAGCAGATCCGATCTTCTGTGCACGTGGTGAATTGAATCCGCCGCTTTGTTTTCATCTCTCGACATTATCTTTAGTGGAGGGTAAAAGTTAGGCCTAACTACGAATATCCAAGTCGTTAGAGCAGCTGTGACTCCCAGCAGAATTATAGAACAAACGACTATTGTTGTTTTGGATTTTCCTTTGTTGTCATCGCTCTTTATATAGTCATATTGTGAAGGAACTGACCAAATACGGTCCGTCTGAGCCGTTTCTTTCATGGCTATGGATTGTTCTTAGATTGTGCTCAGTCTTTTTCTGTTTTATTTCATTTATATCCTGAAAAGAAAATAACTTGTTTACGGCTTGTTCTTGGTGACGACTGTGAAGTATAGCAGAAGCAGTTTGTAGTCAATACCCTCTGGTACGTTTAACGTTTCTAGCAATAAACTTTGTATTTTTAATCAGCATAGGCTCCAAATCGCAAAGAAAACGTGATGTAAAGGGTGTCCCAAAAACATTCTTCGACGTTTGATTAAATATAGAAAAATAACAATAAAATGAACAGGCTCTTTATTAAAATCCCCCTATTCCTAAGATCTTAAATTAGTTTTAGACACAAGGATCTTTCAAATCGGCTAAAAATTCACTGAGTTACGAGCTTTTAAAGATCAAGTTTGTGCAAAAGCTGAAACCAGAGATCCTAAAGTGACTTGTTATGCAAAAATGCTCCAAAATCGAGGTAAAGGAAGGTTATCCAATGCCATACATCTCATTAATATCAGAGCGAACCAACTAGGATGTCGAAATAATTTATTTCTTATAACCATTGTCAAAATTTGCGTTTTCAAACTTTGCTCAAGAGAATTTCTCAAAGCATCCAAACACTTGAATTAATGTTCAAGAGAGGTTGGTTATGGAAAATCCTTTCTAAATCTCATTTGGTTTGCGCTAAAATAAACGAGAAGCAAAACAAACGACAGCCCTACATTCATTACAAATACTATGTGGACGCCTCTGGCTTCAGCTTTCGCACAAACTTGAAATTCAAGAGCATGCAGCTCCGTCAATATTCCTCGGATTTGCAGGATTCTCGTGTCTAAAATAAGTTTAAGATCTTAGAGAAGGATCTTCTTACAACCGAGCCAGTTCATTGTATCGTTATTTTTTAATATTTAATCAAACGTCGAACAATTTATTTGAGACACCATGTACATGGCCATTACATCTTTCTTTAGATTCGGTGCTTTACTATAACTTTAAGTGATTAGCTATAACTCTGCCATTAAATCTTTTGCGATATCTTGATTATTTTTAAAATTGCAGCTTTTTCTTTTTCGAATAGAATTAATTCAAGCTAAGTTTTGAAAGAATTCAAAACCATCGTAGCTTCCTACTTATTGGTGAAACGGCATCGTGTGAACACTCGAAAGCAATGAAAATATAACATTTTTCGACGCTTTCAAAACGAGGCTGATCGATTGTTGTGGTGTATGTACATTTCTTTGGCATCACATTCTTGGGGAGATTGCAATAAGTTTGTTACCGTCAAATTTCCTACCGTTTTTAAATTGTACCGGTATCGTGTGAACGCTAGCTAAAATTTTGCTACCGTTACATTTTTCACCGTTTTTAAAATGTGCCGGCATTGTGTGAACGTAGTCTCAGAGTCGACTTCATTCCGTTTGAAATAACGAAAAATAACTCTTTGCCTCAAACTTTTAACTCTCAGGGAAACAACGATCGACTAAGTTTTCCTTTTAGTTAAACTTAAGGTCAAACATTTGTAATAGGCCTAATCGGCTAAAGTTTTTTTTTACCCAATTCAAATCAAGTGATCAATCTCTTGATAGAACAACTTTCGATTTCTTCAATATATTGAGTGCCGTGAAAGCCTGCGTCATGAATACAAAAAGTAGCATAATACTAAAACTCCCCAGCTGGCCTTATGACTTGAAATGGCATGAAACCTCGGCCGAGTACTATTTAGATTTGCAAAGCATTTAGGAATGCCCGGGTTTGCTTCGATTCCCAGCGAAAGTCCGAAAAGATCAATGAAATAAAGAGTTATGAAATAACGCACAGATAAAGATGGACCAACCAAAAAGATGTACCAACCAAGAATATGAAAATATCATGTCAACTTACCAAAGGTCTATGCTGCTTTTTAAGAATTCATCTCAGCTCAGTCGGCCATATTTGACTGTGGAAACCAGTTATCTTTTCAGTGGGGCAGGCCTAATTTCTTGTTACGTGATATTTGCCCGATTGACCTTGAGCGGGTACCAGAAAACTATATTATTGTTCGCCTCTGATAAAATGAAAAACACGGAACCGGACCAGGAAAGAAACGACAAGTTGCGCAGAAATCATGGTATGTTGAACAATATACCACCTACCTATAAAAGAAACACCACCATTATCTACCACCACCTATAAAAGAAAGAACCGAATGATAAAATTGTCTGCCCAGGTTGATCTTAAAGAAAAGGATGAAATTCCCTCTGGGGATCCCAATGGAAAAAATTCAAGCTCTAATGCTAAAACAAGCAAGGCAACAACAACACAAAATGTCGCATGCAATTCAAAGGCAAGTTCATCATCTGCTGTAGAGAACAATAACACTTCATCTCACATTGATAATAATAACAAGAGCAAAAATAACAAAAAACAACAAACACGCAAACAATCTTGCTGTGCTGTTGTTCTTGGAGACTCGCTGGTGAAAAATGTTGCAGCATAGAAATAGCGATAAGATTCAGGGATTCAGGTAAAGACTTGGAAATAGCGAAAATATTTATGCGAAAGCGTTCAGCGGAGCTACACCAGGCAGACCACTTATTGAATAGTTGGGTTGGAAGACCATTGAAGAACTCATTGATAATGAGTCCAAAACGATAGTCTTCAAGTCGCTCAACGAGTTGGCTCCACAATACATGTGTAACCTTTTCACTTATGAAACACTACTGTTTTTGTCAGCCTACAGTGCAGAGCAAGCCTGATGCCATTGTCTTACATGTGTGGATGAAGAAAAAACAGCAACACCACATTAAAGATCACCGATGAAATCGCGTCTCTGGTTAAATCTATCGAACAAGAGGACATCGATGTAGCTGTGTCAAGTCTCGTTGCGCGAAATGACATTGATGAAAGCAAGAGAACAAGAGTAAATCTAATATTAGCCGATCTTTGTTTCGAAAACAATTTAAGGTATGTTGATCATCCTAATATAGACCCATCTAAACAGAAGCAATGTTCATTTGAACCGTACTGGTGATGACATTTTGAGTAACAACCTTTATGAAGCTTGCAAAGTCAGTCTGACTTTACACACCTGACCTTCTCGTCAGCAGCCTGGGAGAGGATGAGATTGAGATAATTTCTGAAGAAAATTCTTCTGATTTGCAAAAAAGTCACGTCTCATGCTCGTCCTTACCTGGGCTTGCTGATGATAATATTATTGAAGATAATAGCAGTGACAATTTAGTCGGCGAAAACGCTTATAACGAAACAGTCAATGAAAATGAAGATGTCAAAACAGCAATGAGGAATATTCGATTGAAGCAAAATGGCTCATCATTGTACATTTAAACATAGATTCAATTAGGAACAAAATCCACTTTTTACGACCTTTGATATCACAAAATATTGACATTTTGGTAATAGCAGAGACTAAGATTGACAATACCTCCAACTACCCAGTTCTTGATTGGGTGTTTCATGAAGCCATTTAGATATGATCGCAATAAAATGGGGGTGGCCTGTTAATTTACGCGAGAGAACGCGCACCAGTCAAGAAATTGACAAATTATCAAGCTCCTAGCGATATTGAATGCGGGATGATAGAGATTAATCTTAAAAAACAGAAATGGCTTCTTCTTGCGATTTATCGCCCCCCTTCACAACCAGAGCAGTACTTCTTTACGGACATTGGTAAGGTGCTCGACCATTATTGTAGAAAATACGAAAATCTCATTTTGATAGGAGATTTTGACAGTGAAATAGGCGAAGACGTTCGTCGATCATTATGACTTAACCAGTCTTGTTAGGAGCCCAACTTGTTTCAAGTCCGACAGTCCCCGCTGTATTGATTTAATTTTAACAAATAAGAGAAGAGGTTTTCACTATTCAGCACACTGTCAGTGTCACAGTGGATACTGGACTGTCAGATTTTCATCTCATGATTGTCATCGTTTTAAAGTGTGGGTTTGTCAAAAGGGGGCCTAAGATAGTCACCTATCGGGACTACAGCAAATTTTGCGCCATAACCCCCAAAGCCCATCTTTAAAAATTCCCCCTAATTATCTCCGAAACCATGATTACTATGTCATTGTAACTTTGTACAATAGTAATTACATTTATTAGAAGTCTATTTATAGGATCTGATGCTAATTGGTCACGTGGTGTGTTGCCAGGCAACCAAAAAATAGGACTATGTCGCATATATGCTTCAGTACTGGAGAAACAAAAAGTGCTATTTAATTCGGATTTTGAGGAATGAAACGTCAATGAACTACTTAAAAGTAAAGAAAATATGATTGTCTATCGATTGATATCAAAATTTTGAAATTTTGTCAATTTTTGTCGGAAATATGACGTCATCAATATGAATGACGTCATATAATTTATATTTTGCTGACGTCAGCAAATATAAATAAAGTATGTATCAAATGAAAGTACTTTGAAAGCAAAATCGTTTGGTAGCAGTCACAACTTAATCGAAGCTAAACAAAGAATCTATGACTGTAAATGTGATTTTCTTTGTTACCACTCTCGAATTATGGGCATCTCCTGGTCATGTGACTTAAATTATGACAATGAAAAGTTTATAATTTAATTGCCAATTAAATAAGAGGAAAAGTCAGAACGTCTTGGCTCTCTGTCGTCTTTACTTTCTGTTTTATTGTAGGAAGTTTGGTTAGGGGGGTATTTTTTGTCCCCCCCCGGGTAGAATAGGGTGAATGATCTTACAGAGAGTCATAAGTTATGGAAAATTGTAAACCCACTATTTACAGACAAAGTGCAAGTAAATTCGTCCACCAGTCTGATAGGTAGCTCAAACGCCGATGATTCGAACCTGTTGAATCATATTCGAGTAGCGTGAATGGCTTAGTGGTAGCGCTTAAAAATTGTGCAACTGGCTTTCAAAACATAACAATCAAGAAAAGGGGGACATTTGATGCAAAGAAATGGGCGTTTAATGTAGAATTCACGGTGACATTTTCATTTTCAACTTTAATTCTTTATACAGGGTGTCACACCTTATAGTTGTACGAAAAGATCCCCCCCCCCCCATCAAAGGAGAAGCACATCCGGGATCCTTGGAATGAGAATCATGGGAATGAGAAACCATGGCATCGTGGAGGAGGTGTCAACTTTTGGAGAGGAGGAGACACGAGGAAAGAAGCAAAAAAGAGAAGATTTTGTGCAGAAAGAAACTGGACGTTTGACTGTTTGAAACAGTAGAAAAAGGACTAGAGCACGGTTAAAAGAGAACTGAACGTATCAAGTTTATTTGTTGGTTATTTTGAAGAAGTAATTGTCCTTAGGCCACTAGGAACCTTGATTTTCGAGATGATGATTTACAATGAGGTAGAAATTCGTTTTATTGCACGTTTTGCGTTTCATTGCTAGCTGTCTGTGCAACAAATAAAGCAAATATAACGATTGGAAATTATAAAAAAGTACTCGGATTCACATATGGTGAGGCCCAAAACCTACCATTTGTGGCACAGGGTAAAAGCATCAATATATTCCTGTTGAGTCAATAAAAACAATCCCCGTTTGAAAGGCCGCTGCTCCCTGGATATCAAGGTAATAATATTGGCAAATATATCATTTAATAATAAATTTATGCATGCCTCTGATGAAGGCTTGCGCTTAACGCCGAAACACGAGAAAACAAAAAATGGCTTCTGTCGTGGTGTGAGACCAAGAGATCTGAATGACTTCAGATTTTTCCGACATTTCATTGCGCTTACGTGGCGCAGTGGATTGTCGGAGGGACTGTTGGCATGAAGATCCCGGGTTCGATCCCAGGCAGGGGCACATTTTAATTTTCCAATTGTGGTAGCCCACTTGTGGTAAATATTATTTCACCGTGTCAGCTAATGCCGAATTGTTATATATCATTTAATAATGGATATGTTCAAATCGATTTTAAAATTTACTTGGTTAAATTCAGCCGCTCCGTTGCGAAATTATGACGGATATTCTCGAGAAAACCCCTTCAGGAAACCTTCAAAACCAGCCTAAAATCACGACCAAATTTGTCCCGGGGTTTCTGCATTACAGCAATGACTTCAACACGTTCTAGCACGTGTTATCCTCTTGGGAGGATAAAACCGTACAGAATAATGTTGTGCTCCCAGGGATGACACTTTCATCCTCCCAAAGGGATAACACGTGCATGTAAAGGCCACCGCTGTAAGGCAGAAATTTTAGGAAAATGGTCGTGATTTTAGGTTTCTTTTAGAGGATTTCTCGAGAAAGTCCCTGATAATTTCACAGCGGAGTGGCCAATTTCAGTCAGGTAAATTTTAAAATCGATTTGAACATGTTCACTATTAAATGATATATTTGCCAACATTATTGTCTTGATATCCAGGGAGCAGTGGCCTTTCAAACGGGGATTATTTTTATTGACTCACCCGGTATAAATACTGCTTTACAGTTTGCCCTGTTAACTACACAACAAGAAAATCACAAAGTTAGCGAGGACAACACTTTTGTTAACCCTAATTTAACCGGGGGGGGGGGTGTTTTCCACCCCCTGTTGGTTTTTTGCAGAGCATTTATTAACGGCATGAGCTATGACTTTCTAACTTTCTGACAATTACTAATTATCTATTATGGGAGTCACGTGACCGATGACAATACCATATTTGGAAGATGGTATTGACAAAATCAATGTTTTTGATATTTTTACAACCAGAATTAGTTTCAAATGTGGATTATAATACCTTAAAAGAATCAGCAAGTAAAAAGCTTTCATTTGTTATCAAGAACAATGGAATTTGCTGACATCAGCATCTTTAAATGATGACGTCACATGTGCCACCATTTTGTGTCAATTTTGCAAAATTTGAAGCTTTTTCCAGCGGAAGTCGTAGAAAATACATATAATTGCGTTTTCCAATACATTTAAAGTATTTTTAGCAAGTTGTCTATCAATTTTTGGTCGTAAAACCCACTTCGTGATTGTGACGTCATCAATATTTGTCATTTTCTTTAAAAATAACTGTCTAAAAACACCTTTAGTTATTATTTCTGAGTTAGGAATGAGTAATGCGGCAAATAAGATGAAAAATAGCTAATTATACCGGGTGCGCCAAAAAAATCTATCCACGTTTGAAAAGTCGTAGTACCCAGAGTACTAGATGGATTTGAATGAATCAAAGTTTGGTTGATAGCAGAAAGACTGAAGTATTTTTGCGATTTTTCTCGTATTTTTATGAGTGCAGATAATACAGCTAACTTCGAATTTAAGAAAATTCTGTGTTTGCAAAATGCCTGAAAAAGGGCCTAAAACACTTGATCAAATCTTACAGAAATTTCTCACACCGAACAATGCAAAATTACAGTTTTTCACGGGTATCGGATGTCGTCTGCACTTGTATTGCCATGGGATTGAAAAT
>REGM01000026.1:1714371-1724711 GCA_004194415.1 Aurelia aurita | reverse complement strand
AATTTTTCGCCTTAAACCCCCATATCTCGGAAACGCCCCCTCGCATGCCCGATCAACATCCGGATTCGAATTCTACGCCCAAAACTACGCCAGAAAAACATTGTCCCATGAATTGCCCTCTTGGGTGGCAATGCTCCCGGGGGGGGGGGTACTTAATATATTTGTCCGACAGGGACGTGCCGTTTTTCAGGGTATCGTTTCGCCTCTTTTTTCTAGCGCCGGGTATCGAAAGAAGGCAATTTTTCGAGAGCCGGTTGTCAAAAGGGTGTATTTTCTTAAAACAGGTTGTTGCTTGGCCAGATTTTTACGTTTTGGAGTGTACTTTTCGTTTGGCCGATTTTTTCTAGAATCGGCTATCGTTCGGAGGGAAAAATTCTGGAGCCGGGTAAAAATGTTTGTCTTTGGTGGGCACACCCCCGTACAATTGAAAGTCAAGTATCCCCCGGGAATGCTCCCTATTCAGCCACTGGTCTAATCCGTTCCCCGTTCCCCGTTGTTATTTGATTTGTTTACGTGCCTGTTTACATAACCTCGTTTTGAGAGATCACCATGGAGACTCGGAGCTTTGATTTAGAAATTTAGGAGGGAAATAGAATCATTTCAGTGATGATCAAATCAAACGACTTGGCGCTCTATTTTTGTTGCAGATTTCTTTAATTCAAAGTGCATTCGTTGCTGGGTTAATGGAAGAACTGAACACTGCATTTATATGGTTATATAGTGAGAAAAGTCTGTCAGGAAGCGACAACAACGAAGTGATGTATCGTGGATGGATTTAGTTAGGCCATTAATTAGCAGTCCCAACAAGAAAAAGAGTTGGCAATTTCACAACATGTAAGAGGCATGCCCACAGCAGGCAAACAAAACAGTGATTTGTCTTGAATTCAAATGCAACGAAGTTTAATCTCCGTTGCCATTGACAGGTGACGGTGACTGAATAGGAGAAAATCAGAGTTCTGTAATCTGAGGTAAACGATATTGGCTTGATTTGTTGAATATTTATGAGACTCGGGATCAAGAAATTTCAGTTTGCTATTTTGTGGTATTGATTTTCGTTTTTTGTCTTCATAATTTGTTTATTGTCATGAGGACTGTTGCCTTTGAGGATTTTCGTATGCCTTCAGGGAAACACCAACGCAGGACATCACTATGAAATTGAGCAAATGAGCAGACTGAGTTGAAAAGGTTTAGTCCAGAGTTTAGCTGACATTTATCGCTGCTCGAGTTGTAAAGTCAGTTACAACTGTTTTGTGGTGAATTATTGGCCCTTCAATGCAGTACAGTCAGATTTAGAGTCAAAGGCACAGATTTGATTACATTAAGACTTTTCGTTGCACAAGTTAAAAAGTGTGAACATTTTCACGATGGCAGAGAGTTGTGAAAGCACAAGTGATTCCAGCCTCCAAAATCACAAGGATGAGAGATCAATTTTCTTGAAAAAGAAAGATGAACCCATTGGAACTGTACAAAACTTTGCTGTAGTGCCTCCAGGTTATGAAGGCCAACCAAAGAAGGGACATCTGATTTTCAATGCCAGCTTTGAAAGTGGTAATCTCGGATGCGTTGACCATGTCTCTGAGTTTGAATTTGATTTGTTTATTAGACCAGATACTTGTAACCCTCGGCTTAGAGTGTGGTTTAATTTTACTGTTAGTAATAATTTTGCGGGTCAGAGGGTCATATTTAATATTGCAAACTTCAGTAAGACCAAGAGTTTATACAGAGATGGTATGAGCCCACTTGTAAAATCCTCAAGTAGACCAGAATGGCAACGAGTTCCTGCGAAAAATGTGTTTTATTACAGAAGCCCTGAACACAGGAACAATTATGTGATGTCATTTGCTTTCGTTTTTGACAATGAAAATGAAATTTACCAATTTTCATATTGCTATCCATACACATACAGAAGACTGCAGGCATATTTGAATGCAATAGAAGAGAAACAATTTGACTATGTCAAGAGAGAAGAATTATGTCTTAGTGTGCAACATAGAAAAGTCGATTTGATCACGATAACATCAAAAGAAAATCAGAAATCAAACACAAAGAAACATGTGATATTCATTACTTCAAGAATTCATCCAGGTAAAAATCAATTTTGGTTTACCATGTGAGACGAATAAAAATGTATCCATTGTTTGAAAAATGGTAGTACAAAAACTATAGAACTGATTTGAAAAATTACAACTCCGTTGCCTGACTATGGGTTTAACTCAATTTTGAGAATTTATTCATAATTTACAATACACCTATCTTAACCTCAAATGAAGAATTCTCAAAAACTTTCTTCCATGGGCTTTGGCTACAAAACTATTAAGTGAGTTGCTCAATTTAATCCTCTTTTCAACTATTAAAATGATAGAACGATGTTTTGCTTAGATCAGGCATTGCCTTTTAATGATACAGCAACTGATGAAATGTAATTATGCTATCCCATCAATGGTAGACATAAATAGTCAAAATCTACATGATTGTGAATAACCCATTTGTTGGCTGCTTTGCGCATATCTAGACAAAGGACTTTTAGTTAATTCCTGATTTTCAGATGGAAATAATGCACTTAGAAAAGCTGGAAAATTAAGTTAAAGCCGCAGTAAGATGATGGATTAAAGATTGTACACATTAGTTGCATTGCATTTCCTGTACAATTTTTCAGACAGTGGATACATTTTGACTCACCCATTATTTTGAATGGTAGTAGTATGTTGAGGGAACCAAAACTCATAGCTTTGAACAAAACTACCTATAACTAATATAGGAGTAAATTTTCTTCACAATACTGCTAGTTTTCAGTGGGGAACTATAGTGAAGAAAAGGTAGTGAAGTTTTTTCTGATGTTCTAGACACGTCAACTGAAGAAAGAGGTGGAGAAGAGTAAAGAAACAGAAAGAATTTTTGGGGAAACATAATGCATTCTTGTAAAGAATGTTTTCCCCTGAACCAATGCCACAACATACCTTTTTACTTGCCAGAAAAGAGGCTTGGATCGAGCGTCCAAATCTGGTAAATTTTGTGAAGAAGGGCGAAAGCACGACCCCCGTTCTCAGTAGAAACACTGCTAGCTGCGGAGCGAAAATCCTTTGGATCTCGGAACATATTTCCACGGGGCGTTCTTCCATAGTAAAGGTACCTGGGGATGTGCCGTGCTCAAGGGTATACTTTTTCGGACTTCTAGTCTAGCCAAGGGTATGCTTTTTGGCAATTTTAGTCTAGGCCAGTCTAGGCAAGGTTATAATTTTTGGCAAATTTCGTCCAGGAAAGGCCAAATTTTCTTAAAGTGTGTCTAGAAACCCCAAATTTTGGCGATTTTAGTCTAGAGAAGGCGAAATTTTGGTGATTTGTGCCTAGAAAACGGCAAATTATGGCACTTTTGGCCTAGAAATTAGTCTAGTCAAGGGTATCATTTTCACAAAAATTGGTCTAGCCAACAGTACCATTTTTAAGATGCTCGCGGCATACCCCTATCCAAAATTTGGCTAAGAACCTCCTCGTGCATATTTCAGAGACTTAATCATCGAGAACTTTACTAAAATTGAGTTAGGAATGTTCAGTTTATACACAGGGAAGTTTTATCAGCCTTCTGGCCTTGTTTTTCGTTAATTTCGTTCATCGTTAGCTGATATTCATGTGTAACAGTTGCAGAACAAAAGTGCGAGCATGCAAGGGTTTCATTTTGCGAGTTAGCGAAATTGACGTTTGCTGTTTTCAACCGTTGTTATTCAAATGAAAAGAAACATTGTTTAGATATTATGATTGGTGAAATTACAAAACTTAGAGGAGGAAACACATACACATGCATACACCTATCGAAAAATTTTGGCATAACATATCAAGCGATGGCCTGAAAATACTTAAACGTTAGAAAAAATTGCTGAAAGTCACTCCGTTTTGATTACATATGGGCTTAGACTGTTGCATAACAAAATCAGCTAACAATGAACGAAAACAATGAGAAAAAAGACTTGAAGGCAAATAAAGCTTGCCTGTGTATAAACTGAAACATTCGTAATGTAAAATTATCGATGATTAAGTATCTGAAAATGTTCCGAGATCCGAAGGAACTTCATGCCACAGCTAGCAGTGCTTCTACTGAGAACGGGGGTCGTGCTTTCGTTCTCCTTCTCAAACTTTGTCAGATTTGGACGCTCGATCCAAACCTCTTTTCAAGCAAGTAAAAAGGTCTACTGACACCAGATGGTAAAATACGAATGTTGCAATCCTTTTTTACATTTCAAACGGCAAAAATTTGACAGGTCAGATTTTTAGGAAAGTAATTAAAGGTACAGTACAGGCCTACCTTGGACACATTAACATGGGTTTCCTGCCTACGAATTCTCAAGTATTCTTATTAATATGCTTAGTTTCTCAAGAATTCTTGTTTAAAATAATTGCAGTCTTGTATTTTACGTTTAAAAATGATTGCATAAATGGTTATTGCATCTTCTTTTTGATTTAATGACTCAAAAGGAACTTGAGCTGCTTGGCTATAATTATTTTTGTGCAATTCTTGGTATCTTGATTATTTTCAGAATTATTTTTAATCTTTTGTGCTTGCAACCAATTATCAGGTTGGAAGACATTTGTCTTGGCAAAAGTTTCTATATTCAGTCTATTTTTCACGAACATTTAGCCAAGTGCAAAGAAGCATACAGAGGTTGTTTAGGAGACGGCTGTGGTGCCAGAGGGCCCTTTCTAGGAGAGGCATCCGCAGAATTGCTGAATAAAGCTTCAGAAAACTTCTTTCTCATGAAGCATTCTCATCATTCAAACTCGCATAAGTAAGATTGCTTCCTTCCAGGGAAAATGATATGACTTCCAGAAACTCTGACCTATCAGAAGAAATTTGGAAATGAAAAATTCGGATGGGACTTTCCTGTTTTTCGAACTAATGCGAATATCCGGTTTATGCGGATGCAACTTATATCAGTTTGGTTATATCCCCATTTCGTTGATAACAGTGTCTTTTATTCAAAGCAACATATTATTTCTTTCAGGGGAAACACCATCAAGCTATGTCTGCCAAGGAATGATTGATTTCCTGATTAGTAATCACCCAATCGCAAGAGTGCTTCGTGATTACCTCGTTTTCAAATTTGTACCCATGCTCAATCCTGATGGTGTTGTCCTTGGCAACTATCGATGCTCTCTCATGGGATTTGACTTGAACCGATACTGGTTAGAACCATCTTTATGGGCACATCCAACAATTGTTGCAACGAAAGAGCTTCTGTTGTCTATGAATGAAGACCCGAACATTAGTTTGGATTTCTATTTAGATTTACATGCTCATTCGACGTTGATGAATGGTTTCATGTACGGAAATGTGTACGAAGATGAAGATAGATACGAACGGCAAGCCGTCTTCCCCCGACTCTTATGCCTGAATGCCGAAGATTTCTCATTATCGAGTACTTCATTTAATCGTGATTCGGTGAAAGCTGGAACTGGGCGACGTGCACTCGGCAGTTGTTTATCCTCGCAAACCAACTGCTACACCCTGGAAGTATCATTCTTCAGCTACATTTCTGGACTAATGGGAACAATGCCTTATACGCAGGAAGGCTACTTCAAACTCGGACGAAATGTTGCGAGAACCTTTCTCGATTATTATCGCCTTAACTCGCTTGTTGCGGATCGTATTAGACATGAAAATCGAACACTGTTTAAGGAAAGCTCGGATAGCATTCGTCAAGTCCCAAATAACCAAGACAATATACGAAGAATGACAAATAGCATGGATAACATTCGTAGGATCCCGAGCAAAGTAAAAGGCACCGAAAGGGAAAATCGTAGCTTACGAAGAAGTTCTCGTGTATCGCGTGATTCAGGGTCGTCAAGTTCTCCGGAAGAATCGACGGCAAGTGCTGCAACCAAGTCAAAGAAAAGACACAATAACGGAAGGAAGCAAAAGTGACGTGTCTTTCATAGCAGTTCTTTGCATGTAAATTTATGTAAATTTATGAATATATTCAGTTGCTGGACAAATGTATTTATTCTAATGTGGCATGTCTCAAACTAAATGTGCTCAATGTCAGCCTATTCGGCAGCCTCTAGTCACTTTTTCTATTGATTTTCAGGGGCCCATACAATAATTACTGAATCTCTTTTAATTAAAGTAAAATCACTGATCTCTTTAAGTTTTGCCCTGTTTCTAGGTGAAACACATGGGAGTGTGCCAAAAAACTCGAATCAGATTTGCTCAAGCCTGACGACCGAAGTTTTGCAAGAATGAATTTTCAATGTGGTTAACTGCATTTGTCGATAGTTATCTTGTCGATAGTTGTCGATAATTAATTGTGATATATAACTGAGCACTATTGGTGACTCGGTTACGAAAATATTCGACATATGCAGCAAGCGCAGAAATTTTCAACGACCCCAAAACCAGAGCCTCGTACTGAGGTACTTATTTTGTGCGTGGCCCTATCTAAACTATCAACGACGTCTTGTAATGTTTCATTCCCTGCATACAGAGTTGTGTCATCGGAGTCATTGCAGGTCTCAGTTTCAGTCAACCCCATAAGCATATCATTAAGATCATACGTCCTAAGAATGATCCTTGCGGTACACCTTGTCTGGCATTACTATGTGTGCTAAACAAACCATTCACGTTTACCCTTAGTTTCCTGTTATTTAAAGGGGCTGGGTCATGTAGCCGCAAACAAACGTCTCTCGAAGTAGTGATTTTGCAGTTTTTTGGTAGGCCATATCACACCGATTGTCCGCTTATTTTTTCAAAATGAAAATGTTATTTTGAAGATAGATTCTTCAATCTCACAGAGAAACAAACGAGACATCCTTATATAAAAAAACTACAGAGATATCGGTGGGTTTCTAAAAGTATTGTGGATTCACCTTGTCCACCAAAATTTGTGTAGAAAACAATGGACACGTGCCTAAAACAATATACAGGGTGTTTAAAAAAAACGCAACTCACCAATAATTGAAAATTTTCAAAAAATAATAAAATTTTAATAGATGTAATGTATACCATCTGAGAGTACAAACTATTTTCTTTCCAATGATATGCAGTTTGGATTTAGCAGTGGAATGGTTATTTCTAAATTGATATTTAGTAAGTATGGCCTATTTCAAATGCTGTATGATCAAAATCAAGACCTTTTTTATCGTAAAAAGCTACAAAACATTCGAGGTGATGCCCTTTTTTGTAGGAAACATACAAAATTTACTCCCATGAGATGCATTTATTAAAATGATGAATTATGGTCTCAAAAAGATGGGTTTTCGCCACTTTTCTGGATCTGAAATAGTCCATACGTATCAAAGTGTCAATTGAAAGAATCTCGAATAAAAATGGGTTGCGTTTTGTTAACCCTATTCTAACCGGGGGGCGTTTTTCGCCCCCCCTACCAAACTTATTTTAATAGCTCTTGAACAATGATAGCTATAACGCTGAAACTTCTTGACTTTTATCAAAATTTAATTGGCAATCAACAAATTACAATTTCAATGCCTATTGTTTAACCACGTGACCACCAGATGCCCTTATTTGGAGACAGGTCACAAAGAAAATCACTAAAACGGCTATAATTTCTTTAATTGTTCTCCAATCTCATCAATATATATATCATTCGATTCGTCTCGATGAGTACTTTCATTTGATATATAATTTATCTATATTTGCTGACATCAGCAATTTTTAAATTGTATGACGTTATCAGTCTTTATGACGTCATATTTCTAATTAATTAGTAATTTTTGCATGAAAAATCGTGGAATGATTTCAAATATTGATGAAGATGTCTGATTTCACCAAGAAAATGCGAAATTGATGGTTGTTTAAGCATCATTATACCCTGGGTACCAGACTCTCAAAAATCATTATTGCGCTAACAATTTTGCATTGAATCTAATTGTCCATAATTAATTAGTTAATTAATTAGAAACCAAAAATATTGATATAAAACTACATGAAACTGCAAAGTAAGGATATGAAGCAGGTATTTCGATAGTTTCATGGTGATTTTACCCAGTTATTTAGTAAAAATAGACCTGTTTATGCTAATAGCTCGATTTCGCCAAAATGTGCATTGTTTTTGGTTGCCTAGCAACCAATCACGTAACTAAAAACTAATTAATGCTTTTTTTGGATTGTCCTTTGTTCAATTATCATACAGTGCAAGTCTCATTATCATAGCTGTTATAGTTGCGGTGATAATTAGGGGGGCGAAAAAGGCCCCCCCGGTAGAAAATCGATAAAAATTTACCCGGTTAGAATAGGGTTAAACACCCTGTAGATTATAGAGATTACAGGTTTGTTTATGGTTACGTGATGCAGCCCCTTCAACCCTATTTGTACTGGGGGCGTTTCCCCCTCCCTACCAAACTTACTACACTGCGCTAGAACGACACAAGATATGACAACCAGCCTTGGTGACTTTTAGTCAAATTTAATAGGCAATAAAACAACTGTTTTGATGAGTTTCGAGAAGAAACTTGGAATTACTTTCCTGTCTGAGTTGTGCAAACTGGAAGATATACAATGATTGAGAATTGTGGTGAAATATTATGTTTGGCGAAATATCAGTAAGAGATTACGTCAAATAAACGTTGGAGGCCATACACGAAGATTTTTTGCAAGTCTAGCAATGTCATAAACTCCTGTTCGCGAGTTAGAACAAAGTATTATTTGTGGCTAATAAAACTTCTTGCTTGGTAATATTTTGTATAATAAGGCATTGTCATTGATGGATACTCAACGAAATCAACTAAGCACAGCAAATCACTAAGCACAACAAAGTTTTTATTGTATTTGTATTTTATGGGAGGGCCCCTTAAAAACCAACACCTGTGTTGAAGTGCCACCCTCCCTTAGATAAATATTGAAATATGAAAATAGGAAAAATATGAAATACTGACAAATTGCAAATTTTGATGTCATTGAAATGAGCCTTGACATGAAAGTATCTGCTAACGAAGCAGATCCGACTTACCTTCTGTGGACAGTAATTTCTTCTAAGTTTGCTTCAAAGTTCTCGCCAATCCTTTAAAGTCTCAAATCATAGTTCTTTTCACCAAGCCACAATTATCAACGAGGAAAGAACTGCATTGTTAAATGACTTCGTTGAACCAAATAACTCCAGTCAAAACAATATTTCACCAAAGCAAGTTTGNCGACTTACCTTCTGTGGACAGTAATTTCTTCTAAGTTTGCTTCAAAGTTCTCGCCAATCCTTTAAAGTCTCAAATCATAGTTCTTTTCACCAAGCCACAATTATCAACGAGGAAAGAACTGCATTGTTAAATGACTTCGTTGAACCAAATAACTCCAGTCAAAACAATATTTCACCAAAGCAAGTTTGAATCATTCATTGAGCCAGTTTGTACAACTCATAGCAAAGAGGGTAAAAGTAATTCCAAGTTTTCTTCCCTAAACTTGACGAAACAGTCGTCTTATCATGTTTCGTTTATTCTGATAATTCATAAAGATATGGACTTTCCCGCCAAAGCAATTTGATTTGAGGTCTGAGAACGGTAATAATGTGAATACATCTGATAAATATTTGGAAAGTTAGTTGCGCGGTTAGATGCTCACAGAGCTTAAACTTGAGTTTGACTCGTTCTGTATAACAAAACAAATCTTTAACTTCAATTGAAACTTTCTCAGAATTCTCACCAAAATTTTAGAAATTCCTACAGAAATTTAAATTCACCGAAATTAAAATCATCGACAACATTTAGATGGAAGTTTTGTTGCATTTAAAAGGCTGGTTTCCATTAAATCGTAGAGCGATCGTAAGGGGATCGGCGACAGTCTGCGATCGTCTGCGTTTTGTTCCCGATTTAATGGAAACACTTGCTTACGATCCTTACGACCGTCAGGGATCGTGGACCGTAAGCGTCGGGAAACTTCTACTCAGTTTAACTTTCCCGATCGTTACGACTGTCCCGATCTGGGAAAATGTTAATGGAAACACTTTTTGCAGACGATCGGCGATCGTCGCATACGTCCTTTTGTTTAAGAACAATAAGATAGATCAAATTGCCCAATTAGATTTGAACTTCCTTGTTGAAGCGCCTTCCATGGGGTTTGAAATGATGCAGATGGAAGATGGAAGAAGGGATCACAGACTGTCGTCGGTCCTCTTACGATTTAATGGAAACCAGTTTTTATGATCGCAGATGGAAGATGGAAGAAGGGATCACCGACTGTCGCCGGTCCTCTTACGATTTAATGGAAACCAGTTTTTATGATCGCAGATGGAAGATGGAAGAAGGGATCACCGACTGTCGCCGGTCCTCTTACGATTTAATGGAAACCAGTTTTTATGATCGCAGATGGAAGATGGAAGAAGGGATCAGCGAATGTCGCAGGTCCT
>REGM01000026.1:1657843-1713666 GCA_004194415.1 Aurelia aurita | reverse complement strand
GACATCAGCTATGTCCCCCCAGTCTCCTCGACTTTTACTAATTATCTATTAGCTACATTTTGATGAAAAAAAATTTGAACAATAGAACTCACAGGTCACGTGACATGCCCATATTTGGAAGCAGGTAACAGAAAAATCGTTGTTTTCGATGATTTCAATGGCAAAATTTGCTTAAATTATGAAGTATTATATATCAAACGAATCAGCAAACAAAGGGCTTTAATTTGATACCGGAATTTCTGGAATTTGATGACGTCAGCATTTTTTTATTATGACGTCATTTTGGCCGCCATTTTGGGCTAATTAGCAATTTTTTTAAATATTTTCCACCTTTTTCCATTAAAAACACTCCAATGATGCATTTGTGATGGATTATCACCATTTTGCCGCTTCTTTTTGTCTATTTTTACATGGAACAAATTTATAACATAAATTACGTCATCAGAAACGAATAATTTCTACCAAAATATCATTCAAAAAGCGTTATTTATAATAAAATAACATTTTTCAGCAAGTATTTCGACAAACTAGACCAAAAACCGCATACAATTCCTTCAAAATCTTCGTTAAACTCAAATTTAACTTGAGAACCTGATTTTGGCCAATTTTCAACTTTATGACGTCACTGTGACGTCATAGGGCGTGGCAACCACACCCAAATTGTGCTACATGTTGCAAATTACTTGTTCTACAACTGTGCCAAGTTATACTGAATTCTGGTGAGTCTAAGGCTGTTTTCAGAGGGGGGGGGTGGAAAGCACCCCCCCCCCATATATGGTAGCTTGAAAAAAGCCCAGATGGATTAGGGTTAAAGTGAGAGTTGTTGTTGTTGTTGTTGTAGATTTATTTTAATTCGATTTAACACTGTAGCTAACAATATATACACGTATTTCGATAGTCTGATTGCCAATTAAATTTCGATAAAAGTCAAGAAGTTTCAGCGTTATAGCTATCATTGTTCAAGAGCTATTAATATAAGTATATATACATACATATATACAGAGTTAACTAATCAAAATCGAATATGTATACGGAAAACAAATTAAATATTTTTATAAATTTGAATGGCACTGGTAAAACTAGGTCGAAACGTTAAATTGCACTGACAGGCAAGCACTGACAGGCACTACATTTGCAAGTCGGTCCGTCCCATTGCTTTATTAGATTCTTGAAAATTTTCAAATTTTCTGCAGATTTTAGCTCGTTTGGTAGGCCATTCCAAATCTGTGGCCCAATAGAAATTAGACTGTTGGACCCAAATGTTGTTTGATTAGGCCTAACATGGGCTAAGTTATTTGGATTTCTTAATGAATAATTTGAAGACCGTAATTTAAATATGTTCTGCATAAAAGGTGGGTTTAACTGTTTCACTGTTTTGAATATTTCAATGCAAAGAGAACTGAACTAAATGGCGTTGCGTTGTCTATAAATAAGACAAAGAAAAAACGTAAACACGTAAGAACGTGATTGTTTCGTTGGAATTGCTTTGTTAGTGCACGCACCGATATTATCAAATACAGTATGCTATTTATAGACCTATGAGATTTCATCTTTTATATTATGTCATTCACTTTAATGGAGATGAAAATGTGGCAGGTTTTTGCACATCTAGAAGCTCATAGCTCACGGAGTTCTCAATCGGAGATAAATACTGTATCAAGTCGTCACTATCTAGGTTAAGCTACTGGAAATGAGAAAATAGGTGAGGTCAAATGTCTGTCGCTCTTTACTCCTTCGTTAAAAGCAATCAAATGAGGCCATGTTTAGGCACACGGTTAATTTTAGGTTTCCAATGTTTGAGTCATTGTGAGTGGCTATGTATTTCTACATCTAAGTCTAGCTTTAACAGTGTTTTATCAACCCGCTCTTTGATGTATGTATGTCCGGACGTTGAATTGTATACACAACAATGAATCAGTAACATAATCAATAAATTTATCGTACTGGAATACTTCTCATCGATTTTTGTATACCCAGCTCCAAATCTGCTATCGGCAGTTCAGACAACTGTTTGTCGAGCTGCTCTTCCTTGTCATTCCTTGTAGCTTTGTATTTACACTTGGCTTTTCTCAGCCAGTAAAGAAATATGCAAACCGCGAGGAAGATATTCAGGCTTGCTTGCAATAAACCCAACAGCTTTTGCTCCTTCGCAGGTACATAACATGACAATGGTTGTTTATCAGATAGTAATAATAATGCAAAAACGAAAACAGCGGATGAAATTGCTTTTATTCCTCGTTTCCCTTCATATAACAGCTCTATCATGAGGTAGAGGAATACCAGAACTGCTATAGTACACCATAACCTCGCTTTGATGCTATCAGTGCATGATACAGTAGCGGAATTCTCGATCCCATGGATAAATCCGATTACTGAGTTCCACATAATTAGAGTAAAAAGGACATATAACCAACTTGGTGACCAAGAACGGTTCCATGTGACATTATCAGAAACGAGGCTACCACCATCTGCATGAAAGTAACTAGTGTTTGTTGATGGCTTCGAAGTATCTTGAGCCGCTAAATGTGCCCCGATTGCATCATTCGAGACGAGTAAATTGTTTCTGGAATGTTCCTTCATTAAATGCCGACGATGTTCCATTGCTGACGCCATATCATAAGCACTGCTAACTAGTTTCGTGTCACATCGATTATCAGGCTTGAAATTAATCAAAGCATTCGATCGTTTCTCGATAAATTTATGCTGCTCGTTCAAATTGCGAAAAACGCCGCGTAGCTCGCTACCGACAATTGAAGGATCGGACGACAAATCCTCGGCATCTGTTGATTTCATTGAGCTCTCTGTGCTTCTGGTTAGCTTTGTGCGAGAGTTATTCGATGGGTCTTGGTTGCTTCTCGCGAAATCGCTTCGCTTTTTGCGTAACCGCCTCATAGCATCACTACCATTGGTAGGATGCGAACTTGCATCTTCAACATAATCTAGCTCTATTTCATTGATATCTAGCTCAACAAAATCACGTGGTGCCTTATTGCTAACGTGATCAAAATCACGTGACGCTTTGTCGCTCATGTGATCATAATCACGTGCCACTTTATCACTCAAGTGACCAAGCTCTTCTGGATCTGTGAAATAAGGATGTTTTTGCCTTCTTATTAGACTAGGGTCCCTAGCAATTCTCTGATTTGATCCTGCTACCACCCCATTAATGCTATTACGAGTGTTATTTTCCACAATGTTTAAGTCTATACGGCTAACGGGGATGCCACCATTTTTGTGTCCATTATCTACAACATTTGCGGTATTTCTTACTTCGAAGATATCGGTAACTTGAAGGTCGCTAATCCGCCTTGCTGGAGTACCTCGACCCCTAAATTGCCGCCTACCAATATCTTTAGCAAATGCTTCATTTTGTCTATTAGATCTAAAGCCTTTATCAGTACCTGATCTTACTACACTGACCATAGAGTCTGATTTGTCACTACTGTTCCCATTGAAATCTTTCCAAATTAACTCACGGGAGAACTCTAAATCTTTAAATCCATTGCTCATGGGTGTTTTTTCTCCTGATTCGGAAATTTTCCTCCTGCGTTGCATACTTTCTAGCTTATCGAATGGTTCAGTGGTCACGATTATCGACGGATTGATTGGCGGGTCCCTCCGACACTTGTACACAACTTTTACATTCCCATCATCTGCACGACTGTCGTTTGCGATTGTTAGGCGTGAAGAATTGTCATTTGCTTTGGCAGAAGCAAATGCAGATGCAAAATCAGACGCTTGTTTGAACGATTGGACAGGTCTTAGGGTCTGTCTTTTAGAAGTTGTACCATTTTCGAACTCCTTACTAAAATTTGAGCTGGCACTTGGAGGAGGCCTATCACGTTCTATGTCATAGCTCATAAGAGGTTCACCATATGCTCGTACCCTGTCTTTGGTAAGGTCAAGGCTAGTAGTTGCATAAATGTCCTGTGCACCGTCGTCAAACTTGCCGTGTCTCTGTTCACCAGACTTTGCAACGTTCTCTTGTTCCACAAAAACCCCATTATAGAGTCCGCTCTCATTTGTTCTGTCTTTCAAATAAACAGACTTCGATCCACCGTTTTGCTGTCTTACATCTATGTCATTATTGGTATCTCCCACTGAGTCTACAATGTCATCTTTCTCGCTGTCTTCCTCATATATACTGTTGATATATCCCATAAACTCTTTATCAGTGCTTCCTTCCCTAGAATGATGCAAATGTGACCAACTTGGATGCCCTTCTGACTTTGCTTTTCTTATTCTGTTCAGCACCGAGCCCTTATGCTTGATTGAACGTAATATTTCATCATTTTGATGACTTTTAAGCTGAATTTTGCGCCTCATCTTTGTTTACATTAACACAGGAGTAGTTTAACAGCTTTTGTTTTTAAGAATAGATTTTCCCAAGAGCCTTTGAAGTTTACTAGAATCAATTGTGCTTTTAATGTTGTATAAACTTCAAGATGTCAAGCAGCGTCTTCAACATTCTTCTTGCATTTGGCATGAGTTGATCTTTTGAAATTTGGCAATATTTTCTCAGAATCCAGAGTCTGCTATTTAATCAGATTTGCAAAACTAAACATCACAGCAGTCTGATTGCTTGAAACTTTGCTCTAAATTGGAAAGAATAAGAAATACATTGAAAATGCTGACACTGCTCGAACTGTATATTCAAATTTCGTTGCACCTGTAATCTCAGTTTGACATTAAATAAGCAATTGAAACCGGAATGTTTTGTTAAAATTTTCAAACTACTAAAATGAGTAAAATTCTCAGATATCTCGTCATTGATAACTCGACATCCGTGCAACAACCTCAATAAGTCGGGCTTTTAGTTAAGCAAATAGATTCAAATTATGAGTTTCTTTCAAATTCTTTGACTGTCTATAACTTTTCATCTCATCCTTTCGATAACTCCTGCAGTAACGGATTTTGCAAGAATTCTTGAATTTTTTAAAGGTTTTTTTAAAATTTCTGTAAACTCTCAAAGTTTTTTGCAGATTATATTTCAGCTTCAGTCAAAATCTAGCGTTTCAACTCGAAGTGAGACTGTCACTGCCTGAAATTTTATTCAGATTTCTTCACACAAAATTATGATTTTGTCAAAATGTGACATTTCCTTCAAATTCAAATCCGTTGATTGCTTCATGTTTGTGTGACATCTTTGTTAAATGTTCTTCAGAAATTTATCTCACAGGAACTTTAAATTTCTTAACGTTTTTATTAACTCTCAGGAGCTCCTAAAAAGATTTCATCTCACCAAGAAACGAAATTATTCGATTTCTTCTTGAGAAATTGATCTCCCAGAAATATTTCTCGACAATTTCGAAGTTTCTAAGTTTCTATCAATTCTTGAGATCTCAGGAAGGTTTATTTTCAGCTTTCATCANATTTTGTCAAAATGTGACATTTCCTTCAAATTCAAATCCGTTGATTGCTTCATGTTTGTGTGACATCTTTGTTAAATGTTCTTCAGAAATTTATCTCACAGGAACTTTAAATTTCTTAACGTTTTTATTAACTCTCAGGAGCTCCTAAAAAGATTTCATCTCACCAAGAAACGAAATTATTCGATTTCTTCTTGAGAAATTGATCTCCCAGAAATATTTCTCGACAATTTCGAAGTTTCTAAGTTTCTATCAATTCTTGAGATCTCAGGAAGGTTTATTTTCAGCTTTCATCAAACAGTTTTAATGTTTCTTCGAAACGGGATCTCACTAGAACATTTCTAGACAATTTCTATCAACTTGCAAGATTTCTTGAAGGCTTTTCACAGCTTTAATCGAAATCTTGATGACATTTTCTCCAGAGATTGATCTTCCAACGATATTTCTTGACAATTTCCAATTTCAAAGTTTTCGTCGACTTCTAGATTCTCTCAATCTCCTTTAAGATTCTCAGTTACATTCACAATCATGATGATAACTTCATTATAAAATGATCACGCAGGGAAATTTCTTGTTGGCTTCAAATAATTTATAAGATTTCTATCAACTCTCACGACCTCCGATGCCATCGAGTCCCAACTCACAACTTTGACTAAATTTTGTTATCACAAAATCCACCTGCAATTAGTAATTCCAAAGCGTTCTAAACTCTGTGTGATATCTCATCAAAAGCAATTCCAGATTTATATATCTCCCTTGGAGTGTGCTTCTGTTTCAACACGGCATGAAGTGACCTGGCAGTGTGTATTGCTTTATAATGAGACTGATTTTCAGTGGAATGAAACTTTGTTGTACTCAATGATTCTCAATGTTATCTTGCCACATGATGGCCTCGTCCAATCTTAAGATTCTCATAACTCCACCAACCTCAAATGCTCCCAAATTTGACAATAGTTTTTGTGTTATTAAAAAATTTACAAATTTTCAAACTCTGCCGGCAGTCAATGAGTGTTTTTGATCTTTCAAACGCATTAGAAATGTAAGCTTACTCAAATTCACAGCATTAATTTCAGAACTCTGCAGTTGGGGAAATCAATCTAAATTTCCTGTCAATGNGTGTGTATTGCTTTATAATGAGACTGATTTTCAGTGGAATGAAACTTTGTTGTACTCAATGATTCTCAATGTTATCTTGCCACATGATGGCCTCGTCCAATCTTAAGATTCTCATAACTCCACCAACCTCAAATGCTCCCAAATTTGACAATAGTTTTTGTGTTATTAAAAAATTTACAAATTTTCAAACTCTGCCGGCAGTCAATGAGTGTTTTTGATCTTTCAAACGCATTAGAAATGTAAGCTTACTCAAATTCACAGCATTAATTTCAGAACTCTGCAGTTGGGGAAATCAATCTAAATTTCCTGTCAATGATCACAAATAGCTTCCTTCCTCTGGCTCCTAACCACTTAGCATTCCATCAATAGATCTAAGCATTTTCATTTGGACAAGCTTCACAAAATATCTTAATGCTCAATAGCTAGAATTTGCAGCAGATTTAATCCCCTTGGCTTATCAACATTACTTTGAATCTATCACCAATTCTACTTAACTATGTCGCATTTCTTGCAAAATCTTTTATTCATTTCCTCTGAATAATGTTTTCCTTGATTATTTAACTTCCTAATGAATAACATTACTCTGCAGAAATCTCGAATAAATTCAAACAAGATTGGCTAAACTTAAAAAATATTTACTTTCAGTTTCACTTCATCACAATCCAAGAGCAATTCGACCTTCTGCTTTCAAATTTCTTGCAGGGTCATTGTGGATTCTGTTTATATGCTTACCTTCATCGGTCAGCTTGTTTTTCGATTGATGTAATCTGTGTCCCCTCTGTTGCAAATCTGTACAAAATCTTGCGATTTTATAACTTCTTGCGTTATCATAAAGCACTCTGATAGTTTTAAAAGTCTGAGCAATGCTCGTTCACGTCGTCGCTAAAATTCCATCTGTTTTTAAATTCTGTTTATATCATTTCTTTCATGAAGCAGCACTCTGATCAAAGTACTTTTCTATTGCAGCTTTGTTCAAATTCCTACGACTTTATAACATTTTACAGGGTTTAAAAGTACCAGATTATTTCTAATTCCGATCAAAGTTGTTCGATATCTTCCTAAAATTCCATCCGTTTCTTAACTTTCATTTATTTGCTTACTTACAAAAGCAGCTATTCAATTGCATTGTCAACCTTCCAGTCTTCCTGGTTTGTATAGATTCTTACGATACTGATAAACTTCCGAGTAAACATCTTACAAAATTTAAAAGTACCTGATTAGTTCTAATTTCCAATCAACATTCTACCACTTATTGGTAAATTTCCATCCTTTTTGGAGTAATATTTAGATGCTTTCTTCTGCAATCTAGCCATATGATGAATGATCAATATTGTTTTCTTGTCTCTTGCAGTTCTGTCCAGTTAGAGCGTCTTTAATTCTTTCAAAAGTACCGGATTTCCCTCAAAATTCCGATTAAAATTCTTGCACACTTCCTTAATTGCCACCCGTCTTGGACTCATGTTTTGACTAAGGCAGTTCTTATTGTAATCTACTTCTCTTTCTCGCTGCTCGATCATATGAATTTTAATGAGAATCGAATCTTTTATGATTGCGGGGGTTTTGCAAATTGAGGATGTGAATTTAAATCGGCGAAACATTGCCAACAAATTTGACCTTTCATGATCATGTTCATGATGGGGATATTCCAGTGCTCTAACAAATCATTGCTGCCATGGGAAACTTTTGTCTTCGCCGGTTATTGTTTAAGGTTCAATAGAAGAGTTCATAGCGACTTGAATCAGATTATGCTTTGCGCCTTGAAATCAAGTCGTAGTGACAACAGTTTGCATTAACGTTTAATCGAATACCTTTGTGTAGTGGAATGAGTTTTGCCCTTACTGAATTCTCTTTACCGAATTCTAACTAATAACTAATTCTACCGTGTGTGTCAGAAAAACGCATGCTTATTTTAAAGGTTGCTATTCCCTTACTATCACAGCAATAATACTGGCGAATATCCTATATGGTAGCCGATATGATCAATTAGATTTTAAAACCTACTTGAATTAAATTAGCTACTCCGTCCTAAATTTATGAGGGATCTTTTCAAATAAGCCACTTCAAGAAGTTTCCAAAAATGGCATTAAATCACAACCATATTTCCTTTAAAATTTCTGCTTTACAGCCATGGCTTGAATACTTATTATCACGTGATATCCTCTCCTCTTAGGAAAATTATGCTGTCATCCCATGAGCATTACAGATCTATTCCTTGGCATTTCATTCCCCCAATAGGATAACACGTTGTAACATAACAAATAATTGTCATTATCGTATCGCAGGAAAACCGACCAAATTTGATCATCATTTTCACCCGTTTTTGCAGGTTTTTGGAAGGGGGGCTTTCTCTAGACAATCACCCATAATACCGAAAAGAAATGGCCGATTCAAGCCAGGTAAATTTCTAAATATAATTGAAAATGTCGGCTATTAAACAAGCCATTTCCAATATTATTGCTGTAATGTTCAGGGAATGGTTGTTTTTCAAACGGCATTCGTTTTTATTGACTCACCCGATATATTTATATACGTAGATATTGAGAAGATCAGAACATACATGCGGCTGAAGCGCCATGAAACTCCTTACTTCGATCCAAGGCGCTGGAAAACAGAATACTTTGCTAATGGCTCTTGGCTTTGCACGAGCGGCAACTAACGTCCGTTAATTATTTCGAAAAAGTTGCTAGACATTCTAAGATATTCCCCCTGCCTTTTATCAGCAAATAGCTAGGTAAGAAAGACGTATGACCTTGTAAATACAGGTGAAGTCTGCCACTGTCAATTTACTCGATTATAATGTGAATTCCGAAATCGCAAAAATCGGTTAAAAACTATTGAAAGTGCTTTTAAAACTTGAAATAATTCAATTTCTACAAAATGTCCATACGAAACTCCATTGCATGATTTTAAAGATTTTTGCGTAAAAATGAACTTTATTTCATACATATTTAATCTATCTGGTTTTAGAATCCGTCGCAATTTTCAAAGCCTCATTATCAAATCCTAAAGAAGCTATGATTGTGGCTTTACATTTTCGAACATATTAATCTTACCGCTGAGTTTTGCAAATTTAGGACGGGACTGTTAAAACCACACTCTTAACACAGAGATATATGTCAGAAGCATAGGTGTCGAATCTTTGCTAAACTTTAAATTTAATTATGTAAAATTTCATTGCCCCATTCTTTCAAATGAATTGCTCGAAGGGAACTTCAGGTAATTTGCAATAATTCGAGAGAGAGCAATTTTGAGATCATCATCATTTCTTGAATTACATACGTTTTCATGTTATATGAAAGGGTGTATGAGAGGAAGTATGTAAAGCTTGGACAAACATTAAAAGCAAAGTAAATTCTAAACTGTTTAGGGAAATCAATATAATGTTCAAGAAATACTCAGGCTTTGGAGGTCTACAATATGGTAGTAAGCACTATTCTGTAGCTTTTATTGTTTAAGATTTAGTAATTTGATGACGTCACAACTTCAACACTAGCAGAAATGTAAAAAACTTTGTAATTCTAAACATAATGATCATTTCAAAAATGCTCTCTCTGCAATTATCACAAATTACCCAGAGTCCTCTTCAAGCACTTCATTTAGAAGAAAAGGGCAATAATATTTATCTCGATTAATTTTAAAGGTTTGCAGTTTGCAGAAGATTCGACGCCTAATCTCATGTCAGAGTTCGTTCCTGTGTCTTGTTGATTGGTTATGTTCGATGTACACACGTCTGTATAATGTGACGTTATGCCAAAAAAGAGTTCCTTGTTTTCCATGGGACAAATAAAAAATCTGTGATTCAATTGTATTGATAAAAATGTTTATTTATTGCTGAAACATAGATTAAATATAGATACCCTGATCGATGCTTTTGATCAATTTCTGTCCTTGCAATAAAATTGTTCCTTAAGTTGTTTCATGTACCGAGTTAGTCAGAAAAAACGTGGGGTGTTTCTCAATTTATATTAACGCAGCCTAATTTGTAGATTCCTTTTTCCAAAGTTCATTGCATAGAAGAAAAGCTAACTTAGATATGAAAATTTGTTTGGTCGAAATCGGTCTTTCCATTCTAGAATTACAAGTGATTTTAATAAAATGGTGTATCGCAAGATTGCTAAAATAGGCCTTCGATTAGATTCATATTCATGCACGTGTGACCTTCTAAACCATGACAATCACATTGTTTCTCTACCAAAAATTTGAAACAAGTCGTGCATTGTGTTAGAGCACAAAAGGAAAAACTAATGTTACTTATGTTGTATCCCTAGGGGACTAGTCATTTAATTGCCATTGTTGGCAAGCTGAAAGTTCTGTTAATAGCGATAATTTTCATCAAAGTGGCAATAACACAAAATTGCAAACAAATAAGGAAAGAAATAACCGATTTTAACAAACTAAATTTCTATAACTAATTCAATTTTTCTTCTGCAATATAAAACTTCAGCACTCCCGATTTGACTTGTTTTTCGCCAAAATATGGCTCGCTAAACGCCCCACGTTTTTTCTGACTCACCCGGTATAAAAGCAACGCAATATTACTCAAAAACCCTTTCTTGAATAACAGCTGTCTTGCTTATCGAGAACAAATCAGATCTTTAAAATGCTGCGTTAAGAATAGAAAGTTTCATAGCATCTTGATTCACGAAAGAAGCTGGACTGATATTTTTAAGAACAAGATTCGTTTCTTTATCCAGTAAACTGAATTCCTAACAACGAGCATAGGTTCCAAATCTTTAAATTGGCGTAAAAGGGTCGGTGTAAAATTCAGTGACCTATTTCATTGAATCGAATGACTTGAAAGAAACTTTAGCTACTTTGCTATAACTCTACCGTTGAATTTTTCAGAAATCTTGAATATTTTCGAAATTACAGCATTTTTCATATTTCAACTCATTTGAGGATGTGACGTCATCAAATTTCTAACCAAAAGAGTGAAAAACTTTTGCTTGATACCATATTTTAGACGTTCATAAACTATGTTTTTCTGGAAAATTATTCGATGTTTATTCAAAAGTTTAGAAATTACGATGGTTTTAAGTTTTTTTTTTCAAAATTTGTCTTGAATTCTTAAAAAAGAAGAAAGCACTCCAATTCTGAAAATATTTAAGATTTCTGAAAAGTCCAACGGTAGAATTATTACAAAGTAGCTAAAGTATCTTTCAAGCCATTCCATTCAAAGAAATAAGTCACAGAGTTTTACACCAACCTTTTTAAAGATTTGGAACCTATGGTCTACCAACGAGCAAGACAGCTGTTGTTTGATTAAGGGTGTTTGGGAAATTTACCGTTTCTTTAAGACTGAAATTTTGTAGAAAATATTTTGCTGTGAGCACAGGAATGGAGCAAACCAATTGAAAAGGGTACATTTCTTTAATCTATTCTTCAAGCTGCACATGAAGTTTTAATCAGTGGCTTTTGATGTATTGCCGATCGAAGAAACAGAACTCTGTTTTGACTCACCCTATAGGACGAGCTAGCGTAGGCGTCAAATCTTTAAAAAAGATTGGACCAATGTTTATTATATCTTTGAGATAGTTATTGTGTTGATATAACATATTTGAAAAGAGTTGAACACCAATGGAACTATAAACTGCTTGGTATTCAAAGTTGCTTACCACTGTTCTGATTAGTTTTTAAGTTGAGTGCTTTCGCAAAGCTGACGTGTTGTTGTTGTGTGTTGCTTTGAGCTCGTTTTGGCTAGGCCATGTATGGAAATACATAACAATCTTCTTTTTGATTAAATAGCTCGAAGGGAACTTCGGGTTCGTTGCTATAATTTTACTTTGGGGGTTTTTGATACCTTGGTTATTTTAGAATCACAGCTTCTTCTTTGTTTCAACCAGTTTAAAGGCAGTGACGTCATCAAATTTCTAAATCATAACCAAAATAGCGACAGATTTCTGCTTACCGCCATATTGTAGACTTTAATGAACTATAGTGTTCTTTAAGATTGTACCATTCTTGTTCTATTAATTAAGATGTATGATGATTTTAATTGTTCTCTAACCTTTTCATGAATTCTTTAAATGAAGAGAGAAACGCTGTAGTTCTGAAAGTAATAAAGATTTTAAAGATCCCCAAAGTAAATTATACCGGGTGAGTAAAACAAATTTATAGACGTTTGAAAGCCTGTAGCTCTCAAACAATTCATCAGAATGCTATAAACTGATAAGTTTTGCTTAGCTAACATATCAACTTAGATAAGAAAATTTAGTTTGTGAAAATCGTTTATATCGTTCTCATATTGCAAGAGATTTAGTAAAAATGCTTCGTCTCAAAATTCTTCAAAACAGGCCACAAATCCTTGAACAAATTTTCTAGCAATTTAACCCCACAGATGTCATAATCCAATTCTCTTGTGGCTTAAATGTTTTACTTGGTATATAAAAGGCCGCTGCATAATCTTATCCAATTGGGACTGGTGTTCCGTCTTTTTGTCTATTTTATATAACCATACAACTGGATCGATTGTAATTTGGAAACGATGCGACCGATTTTCATAAACTAAATTTTCTAATTTAAATTGATATGTTAGCTACACAAATATTATCAGTTTAAAGGAATCTGAAAAATGTGTTGGAACCTACAGCCTTGTCAATACATTTTTTTAACCCACGCGATAGCAAAGTAGCGCCTTTGAGCCATTAAATCAAAGCAAGATTCAATAACTTTCATGCAATGTTTTTTAAAGATTTGACGCCTATGATTAGTGAGTCAATAAGGACAGATTTTGTCAAAGATATCATCCGTCACTTTTGATCAGCACACCAATAAAAAGCGATTAGTGATCGCATAAAAGGGTAATTAGCTGGACTGCAACAATTAGGGGACCATTATGGAAATAAGGTCAGCTTGACCTTTTAATGCTACCCCTGCCACTATAATTAGGGGTGTTTTTATTTACGTTTTTAACCTTATATATTGTATTGTATCTATTTTTATATTATAAAACTTGTAAATATTTTAATTTTAATTGTGTTGGCAAATTGATACATACATACATGATACATGCAAATGTAAATAAAACAAACTGTAAAAGATGCACCGAGACTATGGAAAGAATAAGGACAGATTTGATAATGGAATGAAGTATGTCCTAAGTTATGTTTTGCATTATTCAAAATATTACAATTAAATCAAAGTGTTACTGCCAATTGTTTTGAATAGGAACAATGCACAACTCTTTCATAATCGAAATATGTCTTAGTTGTCTTGACTGATTCTGACTGGACTGGGTTGGGTTGGATTGGATTGGATTGGATTGGATTGGATTGGATTGGATTGGATTGGACTGGGTTGGGTTGGATTGGACTGGGTTGGGTTGGATTGGATTGGATTGGCGGAGTAGACTGCTTGAATTAGCTGAAATAAAGGCTGTAAAACCATGAAATTGATTCTTAAAAACTTCAAATCATTCAACTCAATGTTGCTTCAACTTAGTTTTCGAGATTTTCCTCGTAATGATGCGTTGTTTCTCAAAAATCACAAACTAGCCAAAACCAATTTCCTCGATTTGCCAAAACTCCTTCGAAAACGGGCTGTTCAATCTTAGAAGTAGCTTTACANCTGGATCCGCCCCTGTAAGAGGAATGGGTATTGTAGGGGGTACCGTTAGGGGGGAATGGAGCGATAACAAGGACTCATGTAATAAGTGTAATGTTTGAAATATCTGGCTATAAAGGCTGTAAAACCATGAAATTGATTCTTAAAAACTTCAAATCATTCAACTCAATGTTGCTTCAACTTAGTTTTTGAGATTTTCCTCGTAATGATGCGTTGTTTCTCAAAAATCACAAACTAGCCAAAACCAATTTCCTCGATTTGCCTTCGAAAACGGGCTGTTCAATCTTAGAAGTAGCTTTACATGACGCAATGTCTTGAGTTGCTAACGAAAACGGCTGCCAATCATTTGAAGTCAACCACAATAGATACCAAACGTTGATAGGCTGCAAAATATTCACTTGTTTGTTTGTTCAACGTAGACTGGAATCTAAATTTGCGTGCTGTCGAAAATGGGATGATCCAGGATTGCAAAATGGGCCTAAATTTGCTTTTGTTGCAGATTTTACGCAACGCGATTGGTCCATTTCATTTCACTGACACGTGACAATATACCGTCAAGGTTTGACTTGGTCAATTTTGGATGTTTTTCTACATAATTCAGATTAGAAATGAAAACAATTTCATACATCTTTTAGATGTGAATATTGTGCATCAAAAGCAAGATATGTAAAAGGAAATAATATTTTGGTGCTATTGTCCATTTCTTTATCAGCTATGAACATGTGATCAAAGTCACCCCGCAAATGGGGTGAATTTGAACAGTAAGTCAGAACTCAATGGGAGTTTTTAATCGAAAATTATTTTATTGAGATAGGCAATTATAAAGTTATGACATGAGCACACTATGAGTTCTTTCAGTATCTAAAAGATTTTAGTTATAAATGCAATGACGTATGTATAAACGTCATGTTTATTTAGACCCCTTTTCAGAAAAAACTGCAAGTTTGAATCTGTCATCCGAAGTTTATCTTTCATTGCTGGTGTGCAAACAAGCAATATAATAAACCCTTATCATACCGGTTTGGACCTCTCTTAGTTAATAGCCCCTAAAGTGGTTGGGCTATCTGAACTACCATATTTTGGTTGGGGGGCAAAATAACCCCCCTACCTAACTNTTTTTAATCGAAAATTATTTTATTGAGATAGGCAATTATAAAGTTATGACATGAGCACACTATGAGTTCTTTCAGTATCTAAAAGATTTTAGTTATAAATGCAATGACGTATGTATAAACTTCATGTTTATTTAGACCCCTTTTCAGAAAAAACTGCAAGTTTGAATCTGTCATCCGAAGTTTATTTTTCATTGCTGGTGTGCAAACAAGCAATATAATAAACCCTTATCATACCGGTTTGGACCTCTCTTAGTTAATAGCCCCTAAAGTGGTTGGGCTATCTGAACTACCATATTTTGGTTGGGGGGCAAAATAACCCCCCCTACCTAACTATTGACTGATAATAGGTAGAGCAACCAGATTTGGTCTGCTAATAGCCCCGGGCATGTACTTTTCAAAAATATAAAAAGTAACCTAAAATTTGCCACATATATTGCTCACGTCAGCATTTTCTTTTTGTGTGGTCCAGAAAAGCGGCAAAATCAACCAAAATAAGGAAATATGAGATAAAATCAAATTTAGAGCACAATTTCTATTCAAGCATGATAATTATGATAGAATACATCAAGTAACACTACTCTGAAAAAGAAATTTGTAAAATATTGCGATTTTGCTGCTTTTTTCGCGAGAATTGAGATTTGAGAATTTGCGATTTTGACGGTCAGTCCCGGAAAATGGCCTCCCTCCCCCTCATTTGTCAAAATATTTCAATAAAACTTTATGAGTACTTGCACAATGCGTAGTTGCTAAAAGCCAAAGAGTTTCGTTGTTGTAATTGTTAACCTTGCGGATTTATCAGAAAAAATCTACTAGGGGGGCAAATTTGCCCCCCAACCAAAATAGGGTTAATAGCCCCCCAAGTAGTGGTCGGTTTGACATAGAAAAGATTAAAGTTACAAAGGACTTAGTGATCAATGTCACACTCCTGATCACAGTCACCAAGTTTGACGGTACCACCCTGTGGCGAATCAAGATCTAATTCATGTGCTGAAGCGAACCTTCTGTAGTCCTTTCGGAAGCGAACATGTCATATGTCAAGAGACGTGTTTATGTACAAGCTATAAATAACTACTTGTATAACTAAATTTCATACGATAGTTTCCTTCGAAAATCGAAAATCACGAAAAGATGATTGAAGTTCATTTCGAAACGATTCAAGTCTTTTGTTCTTAACTTTATGACTTTCATCGGCCGAATAACTGTCCATAACTATTCCAGAGTCAGTTCTGCTAAGAAGTAAATCGATCTCGCCAGCGGAGCATATTGGCTTAACCTTCTTCATGTTAAAACTCCTGGACCTTGCACTCATTCGTCTTAGTAGCAGCGTCCTCACTTTAGGGTTAGAGCATAAATCAACAGGTCTGGACCCTTCCTCGTCTTTAGCAAACACATCTGCGCAAGAGTTCAACAATAAGCTAACAATGTTAGTGTCATTTGCTAGAGAAGCTAAATGCAAGGCTGTTCTCTTTCTGTCGCCGGTAATGTTTACGTCTAGGCCTATTTCAACCAATACTGTCGCAAGTCTAAAGTTCCCATCTTTACAGCTCCGATGTAATACGTTATTACCAGTTTTGTCCTTGTCTTGTAGGTACTCCTTTACAAAAGGGGACATTCTCATAATGACTTTAAGCAATGCAAAATCAGGTCCTTCAATTGCTTGTCGCAATAATTGTCTTGTCACGTCTTGATGCCGAACATGTTTTGAATGCATGCCTGTATTTTCCGTCTGCCTTTTTGCTCTGTTAGCCCTCCTCTGCAACAAACTGCTAGCTGCTCCTTCAGAAAGTTCTAGATTTCGATCCCCAAAGAGCCTAGAGCTCAGGGTAGCAACTCCATGTATCTTGGAAATGTTATGCTTCATGCTCGAATCATTGCTACAAAAAATCAGTTCGTTTTGTCTTATTCCTTTGACGCCCTTTTCGAACTTCGATGTGCTTTGCTTTCTTACGACATGTTTAGCCACCCAAGGCCTAGGCACATAAACAAACCCCTCGCTCATATGTTCGAGTGCCTTGAAATAATTATTCGTCACTCTTGGCAAGTAGTTTGAAGAATCATCATCGTGACTGCAGAACAATTCTTTCTTTAGAGAAGGGTCAAGCTCATGGGTGAACTCCATCATTCAAAATTTTGAATGTTGATTTAATGTTCTGATCCCCTTTTCCGTTCTTTCTCTAATAGGCCCTAGGACGCAACTGTGCTATTCAACGTTTGAAAAGCTGACGTTTCGATGGTTTGAATTTGTGATATCCTGATAACTGTTTTGATCTCCTGATTGAGCTAAGGACTGCACGAGATATAACGATAGTGCTATGTTTCTTTGGTTAATATCTGATTTCAAACTGACATCTAAGTACTCACAAATGTTTGCTGAAAAGGCTTGTCACCTTGCTTGCGTCGCAGTTCCCGAGTATATCTGATGTCTTCAAAAGTTTAAATAAATTTCCTTTCCTCTTTAAAACTCCGAATAACGTCAACATCTGCTAAGTTAAAGCCAGTTCATGGTCAACACCTTTCACACAGGATGCCATGAAATAAATATGACATCTACTGCTTTTGTATGCGCTGAAAACTCCTCTAGTCTTTCATGGACTGGAACATGTAACAATTTCTTATCAAAATCTTTCAATTGAAATCCTTCCTGAGCGGGGATATTTTCAAATAAAATGCTCAATTTCAATATGGTCTTATGACTATGATTTCAATATGGTCTGCCTTTGCAAGTCTTATTTCTGTCTATAATCATCTTATTGGTTCGACTTTCTTTCTGTATCTTGTCGTGTCCCGACTGTGTTGAGATTTGAATGCACTTTTTGCATTGAAGCTGCTGTAAAAACCAATGCAAAAGTCAAACTAGTTCAAGTTGTAGGCAGCGCAAGGCTTCAACAAATGGCCCATCCTCGCCAAAAACTTTTGCAAGTAAATGTTGTTTCCAGACAAGTTTCCCTCAACAATCAGAAAGAACTACATATAAATCCCGATTGAACTCAAGACCATGTGAAAGTGTTTCCTAACAGACTAACACTTAGCGACAAGCGTACAATGAAAATCGAAAGTCAAAATTTCTGCTAGCCAAGCATACCTGAGTCTATTTCTTTCTTTCTGATAGCAAATTTCACGCCAACGTTCTGTGTCAAAAAGCAATAGAATTCCAAAGCAAACTCGACGATATGATTTTCAAAGCTAAATCGACTTTCCAGCAACAACGTTCATCTCGTAAATTCTTCTTTTGTACTTTTAAAATGTGATTTTCCACGCTCTTAGAAAGCATATCAACAACACCTTCTGATCAATTCAAGCAATTTAAATCACATTCTTTAGATAAACCGGAATAATTTGTCTTCGATTGAGCTTCCTTCATGATTATGTCATAATTTCCTCCAGAACTTTGAAACTCAGGTTTATCTCTGAATGCTTTGTAAAATGTTCAACTAAATCAAACCCAAAGCTGCTCGTGTAAACATGAACGAAAAGCGTTTCGTTTGTCGAGCGATGTCCCTTCGCTCTAAATTTGATCTTCTCAGCAGTTTTAAACAACTGCAGTTTTAAACTGCAATTGAACACGATGTAAACTGCGTTTTACAACCAATCAATTCTCTCTCTCTGGCTCTCGCAGTTACTATCCTTGTTGCATTACAGTCATAGTTTTCTTGCTGCCAAAGAATTCCTTGCTAATTTGCAGCGAACAAACGTTCTTAGCTCAAGCGAAATTTATTTTACAATAACCAGTTATTGAATTAGTTCTCCATAATATCTCTTCCTATTAACCATGCATGTTCTAGCTGACTATCTAGTCCAACTAATTTACTTGTTCGAAACGCCTTCTCTTAACATCCAAATATGCATACATTCCTTTGTTATTTTCTAGTAAGAACGCAGTATAAGCCAGAAGTCTGTTCATATCAAGGGAATAAAACGAATAACTGAAGCCTCCAGAAATCCCTCTCTTTAAACCATGAGTGGTCTTTCTGGATCCAAGTCATGAGATAGCTAGCGCAAAAAAATGAACTCTTCTCAGACAATAAACTTACTGTGTGAACCAAATAATCTCAGAAAGCAAGTGTTACAAGTTTCTTGCTTTGTAATAACGTTGACGAAACAACAATATTTTCATCCACAGCGCGTGACACACAGAAATGCCCAAATATTGCTGCATTTGCTACCTATTTTCAATCAAATCTTCTTTAAGTTTCTTGCAAAGTTTTAACTCTCAGCCATCAAAAGTCTGTTCCCTGCGTCAAATCTACTACGTAAGAGAAAAGATACTTCTTGTTATTCGATAATATCAGCCACTTCGTTGCTAATCGTAGAAAAAATCCAGTTTCTGTTTGGTTTTGCTTCAGCTACCACATTTCTTCCCTTAAAATCGACCTCATAAGCATTTCCCTCAATATGAAGCGAAATCAAATTGTTGTAAATATGTTTTATCTTAAACAGCTAGAACGCGATTTATCTTAAACAGCTAGAACGTTTAAAAGCCCTTAAAAACGGATCTTAGAGTGAAACAATCAGTGAGACTCTCGAGGATCTCAACATGACAGTGTAGATATGAAACTGTAATTTCACAGCAGTTGACCGGCCTATCCCTTTAATTTCCGTATTTATTTTCATTTTATTATCAAAACAAGACGAGATATTATTCCTGTTGCTTGTATAAACATCTTGCCGCAAGTAATAAAGAATACATAAATGTGGTTAATTTATTGTCATTTTGAATTAATTATTTTTGAAGGCATGTCATTTGTGCAGATAATAACGTCGTTACATTCACTGGTTTTAGGGTTGGTTTACACTGAATTTTACTACACTTAACCTCTTATAACAAACAGTAGGCCACCTTTTTACAAAATATGAACAGCTTGTGATACCTTGGTTGCAACAATAACTTTTACCTAAAACACTTGATCAAATCTTACAGAAATTTCTCACACCGAACAATGCAAAATTACAGTTTTTCACGGTTATCGGATGTCGTCTGCACTTGTTTTGCCATGGGATTGAAAATCTTTATTATTTCCTTAAGAATTCATTTCCTATAACGCGGGAGAAAGATTAAATGCTCTTGCATCTTGTTCTATGCGGGAGATTTCGTACGATTTGATCGAGTGTTGTAGGCCTGTTTTCAGCCATTTTGCATCAAACGAATTTTCGTAAAGTTGAATTTATCTATGTTTTCTCTGCTGATAAAAATACGAGAAAAATCACAAAAATACTTCAGTCTTTCAGCTATCAGCCAAAATTAAGTTCATTCAAATCCATCTAGTACTCTAGGTACTACGATTTTTCAAACGTGGATAGTTTTTTTTGGCGCACCGTGGAATCGAATTAGAGAGGTCTGAGTATGAATTCTGCTGAAATTTCTTTTGACATCTAACTAGTGACGTGGACGGATTTTTGACAGACTTGATATTCATTCTACACTCAGAGAATTTAAAAATTAAGGTTTTGGTAGGATATCTGCCCTCAAATTTAAGCAACCTTAGTTACTTATAGGGAAATTGTTTGCATTAGAATACTTGTGCTAGAACACACCTAATGAAGAAGATAGCCTTGCAATGCCAATAATCCAAAACCATGCTTCATCTTTATAGTACGAATCAGCACAACTTGGTTCTTCAGTAGGTTGGCCTATGACAAAGTCGCCATGTTTTTCGTGGTTTTGGGTTTGCGAGCTGATGAGCTTTGTCTTTGGGAAACCGATTCATATTGGCAATATGTCACGTGACTTTATCAATTCGCGCTCGAAAATCAAACTTGGGGTAAATGACGCCATTAAAAAGTATAGCACCGTATTGGGATTTGAGAATGTCTCGTATATTTATCAAAACAAATCAATTAAAAAAGCTTGGAAGCAGTTGAAATCATTCATAAACTTTAGCGGATTTAGGCGAACCTCAAAAAGGAAGGCTGCTTGAAAGAACTGAAAGAAGCGACGAGCAACTTACAACTAATGGAGATTGCGGAGTTGTTTATAACATTATTGCTGCCGAATCAAGTTTCTCACAGCTTTCTTGGCCAAAATTTTTATTTTGCTTTTAAAAACAGCATGTTCGTGCAATTATTTCATGGGTGAGACATGCCGGCAACTTAATAATCGCTTTTGGTGAGCATCTACACATGTTGCACACAAGAGTCACGAGAAAGAACAGAAAATCGAACATTCTGATACGAACATTTCAAGACATTTCAACTCAGAAGGAGATTCCACGAAGAACATGTCGGTTTTGGGACTAATATACGCAGATAAAGATGCTATACAAAGAGAAAAACGTTAGAAAAAAGAATTATTTTTAAATTGGGGACTCTTCTGTCACATGGACTTGACAAACGGTTTTCATTCATATCCTAGTAGCTTTGCTAGATTCATTTTGTAGTAGGATCTCTTTTCGAATCTTATACTCTTTCCCTTACACTCTTACGTCGCATTCTTGCGTCGCATTCTTTTCTGCATTCTACTAATATACCTGTTCTACCAAGCGTTCTTTTTCTACTCTTCCTATTTTATCTTACTCTACTTCGTTTAGTTCGTTATTGCTGATGAAAGGTTATGCCCAAAACGTCTAATCGCAATATTCAAGGCATATATTTTATCTATTATCAATATCTTCGTAATTATTTCATAGGTTTAGGACTGACCGACAATTGCTACCTATCCTTTCCGTGCTCACTATCGTGAGGGAGAATATTAGAGCAATTTTATGCAACTTTTGCAAATTTCCTACAGAAAATTATAGGAATTTTCTGAAGATTCACCCCAAAACAAGGTGGCGTCATTTTTTAACGCTGCTGTGACGTCATGCCAGGGCAGATTTTAAGACACCTTTTAAGTTCCTGGTAGGGAATCTATTAAAAGGGCACCTTAAGATACGTAATCCTAAAGAGGTAATTTTTTTTAAAGTCAATATAAACAGCTATATGAATCTGTTTTTAACATGCAAGAGAATAAGTCTGTGTTGCCTTAGTTATCCTTTAAAGTATTCCATCAGCTTAGGACTCACTCATAACAATGAATTTTTGGAACAGAATAATTGTCTAATACCAAGTTAGCTTCAAAGAAAACTATAAAACGAGATGACAAATCTGATAACAAAATTGATACAAAGCGGTGCTATAATAATGCTGATTTTATTATATCTTTTATCAAGCCTGTCTTCGAACTACATTTATCATCTTCTGAAAAGATTTTTGACAAAAAAGGGCTCCTCACTGGTGGGCAAAATAGGCATGACTGGTGGGGACACTGAAAGGGCTGGTGGGAATTTCCCCACCACTTTGTATGTTAAAAGATGCCGCGTAAATTATTGTCGATACTTGATGACAAATGCTGTTTTATCGCAACTACTATAAACTGTGTCAAGAACCAAGGAACACTATCACTGAAGTTTGTACGAAGTTTCTTGGGAGAATACGAAAGTCTGTCTCACATAGATGTCAGCAAAATATAAGCGAAAAAAAATTATGGAGTTTTGAATGAGTAATATTATTCTATCGCAAATTTCTGCAAATTTTGGCCATCTTGGAGGGTCTTCGGATCGCTGATGATCTTTGTGGGTCGTTGACGATCTATTGGGATTGCTGGAATTTTGAACAAAACGTGGTGGGCATTGATCACATGCAGTGCATTGTGGGATACATGGGTCTTTATCGATCTTCTGCGATCTTTTTTATGTTTGCTTTTCAGTTTCTCAGTCGTTGAGAATCTTTTGCGATCTTTATGGGTTGTTGTTGATCGTTGGAATGGGACTGAATTCTATTTGAGTGACCTTCGATGACTTGATCTTTCACAATCTTTCTAGGTCGTTGGCGGTATTTTGAAATTTGCCACCAATTTTCCATTCGTTCACAGATTCAACGACCGTCACAGATTGCCAAAGACCGCCAAAAACCGCCAAAGACCGCCAATGACCATCAATGACCGCCAAAGACCACCAAAGACCACCAAAGACATTTCATTTTTATTCATTAATTTCATATTCTTTAAGCACGGTAACCCCGTCCCGTCAGCTAAGGCTGCTTTTCAGGGGGTCGTGACAAAAATTTACAATTTACATTTTAATTCATATAAAACTAAAAATAAATAAGCTAATTACAAAACTAAATGAAAGCATATAAAGAGGGCGCTAGCTTAACCTCGGGTTCAAGGCTGTTCCAAATGTGCACCACGATCGGAGAATGTTTTCTGCTTATTAGTCGTTTTCAAAAGAGGGACGCGTAATTCATTCTCAGAGTTTCTTAACTTGCTAGTGTTCCGTGAAGAGTTTTTTGAACAAATAGTCGAGAGATACGTAGGTGCAAGATCATTTAGGGATTTGTAAACGATCGTCGCTGTCTCTCGTTTGATAATTTCAGCCATAGTTGGCCACTTTAGCTTTTGTATCAGTGCATCAGCAGGTGCATCATAGCTGCTATTTGTCACAATTCTGGCAGCGCGATTTTGTAACTTTTGCAGTGTAAGTCGCCTGGATTCCCCGCAGCTCCCCCACACAGAGCAACAGTAGCGGAAATGCGGTTCTACAATACCCCTATAGATTCGGCTAAGAGTTTCCTGAGGTAGCAATTTCTTAGCATACTTTAAAAATCCTGAAGCACGAGAAACCTTAGCACGCAAGAATCTAGTGTGCTCATCCCAAACAAGATGCTGATCTAGTTGAACTCCCAACTATTTAGTTTTTTCGACAATTTCAACTTGTGAGTCACCAATAGCAAAGGAAGGGGACTCTATTTGTTTTTCGGAGATCTTTTTCAGATTTGGTCGATATTCTACAACCATAGCTTGAGTCTTAAGCACATTTAAAGACAGCTTATTTCCTTGAAGCCATTGGTTCAGGCACAAGTCTCTATTTAGATTTTCGTTGAGATCATCGATGTTTTTGGAAAAGTATGATATGGTGGTATCATCAGCATACATGGTAACTTGACTATTTTGCAGAGAAAATGGCAAATCATTTATATGGATCAAAAACAGAAGAGGACCGAGACAAGACCCTTGCGGCACTCCACAACTGATATCGTCTAGCTTTGAGGATACTCCATTAACTTTGCAGAATTGCATTCTATTATTCAGATAGGATGCAAACCAGGTATTTTCAAGACCTATGATACCATAATTAGTCAGTTTTTTAAGTAGAATTTCATGATCAACGGTGTCAAAAGCCTTTTTGAGGTCAATGAATACCACCCCTGTATACCGACCCCTATCCATTTTAAGATACCAGTCATTGGTACAGTTAAGCAGATAAGTGACAACAGAGTGCAGTGATCTAAACCCAGACTGTTTGGGAAAAAGAAGCCTGTTTTTGTCAAGGTATTCATAAAGTTGGTTGTAAATCAACCTTTCGAAAACCCTGGACAGAAAAGGAAGCACTGAAATCGGTCTATAATTAGATCGATCATTAGATTGGCCACTTTTAAGAATAGGGGCCACTCTTGCAATTTTCCAACTATCTGGGAATACACCAGTTGCGATCGAAAGATTAAAGCAAAAAAACCAAAAACCGCCAAAGACCGCCAAAGACCGCCAAAGACCGCGATGCTGAAACGACTAAATGGAAACCAGACTTTCATTTGAGACAGAGTTTATTATAGAAGATAGTTCAAAATCATGGTCTAATTGCTACTTTTCCTTACTGAGTACCCTCAGTTAAAAAGTTGTGGTAGAAATATATTCATTTTCGCCAGCTTCCGATGCAAATAGTAGACAATAAGATTATAGAAACCAAATGGTTAAAAAATAATCATTTAATACTATTAATTTTGCTGGAAACAATAAGCATTAACAAATGTGGAATATATTATTAAAGAGATTCCTTTGTATGCAGTGAAAAAGTTGAACAGTTGGCTAACATCTGTGATAAACTTGGTTGGATGTAATAGATATGCTGCACCGAGGCGGAATTCGTAGTAACGACACAAAAGTCTCATTGTTATTTATCTATTGTGTTCGAAATCCGTCTTGGCCAATCAACGTTGAGTGGATTTTCCGAGTAGGACAGCTTCTTTGAAACAACAGAGCTGTTGCAAGACCCCGCTTCCACGAAACAGTATAAGTCAGACATAAATTGTGAGTGTATTTCATTGTGGAAATATTATAACCTTGTGTCTTCTACCACTACAACTGGCAATTAAAATTTGGCTCCCACTGAGCGACAAACTCTTGTCGCCTTTCTTATCACCAATTTTGCACGAGCGATGAAAGTCAAATTTTTTATATTGATCGCTTTAAATCATTGATTTTTGGTGTAATGATCAAAGGAATACTTCTTCCAAATAACGGTTTTTTTTTGTTGAAGTTTGAGCTGGACAGAAGCGATGAATTTTTATTTGGAAGGTGTGGGTAATGAAGCAAAGGCGACGAGAAAAGAGACAAACCTTTTACGATAAAGCCTGATACCTTGCAATCAATGTTTGTTGCGTGGTGGGAACTAAGTATCAATTTAAGTTGCGATTAACTTCTACTTTTGTGAAGAAAAGGTGTATTTTTGTTTACCGTCTGCATGATGCTGACAGAATAGCTTGATAAATAGAATAAACAGCAAAGTGTGCAGTTCTGCCGCAGAATATCATCGAAGCTAAAATTTCAACATAGTTTCTAGAATTTCTAAGGACCGCTCGTTCAGCGATTTTTGTATGGCTATTGTTCACCATTATTCACTTATACAGACATGTGTAACTGTGTAGGCACTACATTAATAATAGCATTGTCAAAATCTGTTTATTTAAGATCACAAAATGCGCATGTGCAAAAAACACTGACGAAGGTACTTAATGCGTTAGTCATTTGGTTTTAGTATTATGAGCAACTGAATTATGAATATATCGTATCAAGCACCGTCGAGAAAACATGGCTGTTAATATGCCTTTGATTGAAAATAAGCAGACGAAATGTTGCAAAGTTTCGATTAATGATTTTTGCCCGAATTTCATGAAATATATAGATCCAAGTGCTGATCCACAGTTCTGGGATGAGGTGAGTCCTTCGTGTTAACTGATTTGTAAGCAAGCAGTGTTAGTTATAGCAATTAGCAATGAAACACATTTTTTTACAGGTTTGATGGAAGGGTTCAGACTTCCGCCGTTGCCAAACATAGTGGTGCACAGTATAGTAGGACAGATAAACAGGATATCAATCTATTTCATATTCAATTGCATGCCTATTTATGTCAACGTTGTACAGATAATAACTAATTTTGACATTGTTATATTTTTAAGACACAACAAACTTTTAAAACTGATAGTTTGCCGAATGAGCTTGAGCATTGTGCTTGAAACAGAATGCACAATGACCAGTAAATCATGCATGTATGTTAATAATTGTAGTACCAGTTGTTAAAGTAGAAGGATGGATGACAAACTTAAGGGATTTAAATTATGAACCATAAGGTTTGTGTTGAATTCCAAGTTAAATTCCAATACAAACAACGACATAGAAAGTTGATTTCAGTTTGAGTGAAATACCGGTTGAACCAATAAAAAGTGAACATTTTTTAAAAGTCACCAACAATGGATTATGTTACTGATCATAAAAATGTCTGTTTGCGCTTTTGTGTCAAGGATTGAATTTTTTTACGGAATTATCTTTATTCTATTCCTGATGAAAAAAGACCACCAAATCGTTGCTTGAAAACCCGTCCTTTGACCTATAGTATTGTAAAAGATCGTAAATGTTCACGAAAACGCCATTTTTTTCGATTTCATATGACATCTTGAGTCCTTGATGATAAAAGAGCTTAATGACAGACTTGGGAGAACAAACTGAGTGGTTGGATCGAGCCAAAATGCAATTTTATGACCAACTTCTGCAGTTTGAGAGTATGCATCAAAACCAGGTAGCTCTCAAAAGCAGAAATTCCCACAAGCGCTAAATTGCGAATAGAGTTTGCAATATCTGTTAAATTAATTTAAACTTTGACACAAATGCAACAGCAGTAATGCTTAAGATGGCAACGTTCTCAAATTTTGGTGATTTTTCAAAAATATTTTACTTTTTTGTATCACCCGCTATAAAATCAAAATTTAATTTACAAATTAAAGGCATAATCTTGATATGTTTCCAAAAGGGTATGAATTTGCCTAATAGGTATTACGACATTAATAAAAAGTAAAGTTGATTCGTAAAGGTACTGTTGAATATTTATGGAGGGCTAGAAACTTTTCTTCCACCCTGTATAAGATGCTTCCTCTCCTTGCGCAGTCGTTAGCTCAGGTACGGGCAAGCAACGTAATTGAAATGCCAAATACTGTCTTTCAAGCGTTCGTAGGAAATGTTAATAAAACTGAATAGTTGCTCCAAAAGACAGATGAATCAAATAATTGAAGCTCCCAAGAGAGAACAAACATTGATCAGTTAATGAGTTTAACTTATCATTGGTCGGAACTCGACAAGTGGACAAAATTTGCTCGAAATCTCTAGTATCTTTTCAAGAATTTACTGGAGCAAATTATATGACATTCATAACTTTAGAATGTCATCACTGATTTATGTGATGTAAATATTCAACTCTATAAATTAGCCATTCCACTACGTTGTTTTGTTTGTCTTTTTCTACCTAGCATCTGCTGATAATATTCACGAACACTGAGAAGCTAAACTTATCGAAGCAGTGTTCTGGTCCTTCTTCTCGATGTGAAAAAACTTCGTGATTCCTATTACCTGGAATTACAGTGAGCTGGCAACGCTCCTTACTCTATGTATCATGTTTTAGTAGAACGTGAATTGCAACCAACAACTGACAGACTAGTAGGCTAACGCGCTAATACTAAGCCAACCTTATAGAACTGTTACGTTTCATATAAATTTAGCGAAAGTGTCCTGCTGTAAACTTACCAAACGCCAAAGAAGCTTAGACCCACCTGGGCATCCGGTAAGACACTTTTGATAACTTCTTGTCGTTAGGTAGAGTCAAAACTGAAAGAAAATCAAGTCGCAGATAGTGAAGATTTTAGCAAATACATGAATGAGGTTAGAGCCGAAAGGATCTGGAAAGATCTCGATGGTTTCAAAGATGATCCGAAGCAAGACCCAGTTTTGATAATGTTAACAGATTGGTATCATGAATTTGAGTCGTATTCAGAGAATGGTGGAAGAATTGAGTTTCAAGATTTCCAGAGAGAGGTACCCTTTCATATATTTTTAGTTTTATTTCGATTATTGTCTTTACAAAGTTATTTTTGAATCCAATCTGACATTACCCTAACCGTTGCCTGAGTTAGAAAAAGTTTCTCTATATGCAGAAGGATTGAAATTAAATTTGCTTGCTAACTAAAAATATTTTTGTCAGTCGTTACTTGAAAGCAAAAATGCATTATAGTGACTATAGTTGTCGTATTTCGACTTTTTTCTCTTCAATATCAATAATTTGCAACTAATTTTTTAAATTTCTCGCGAAAGGAATCAATTTAGTTTTCTTCCGATCAAAGAACACTTTTTGCAGCGTTTACTTGAAGGAAAGAACAATGTTTGTGATCACAACTGTTTTCGAATTATTGCTGATGAATGATAATGAAATGAAAACTAGAAAAAACTCCATTTCCGCTATCTTTCTTTCGAAAAATGCATTTTTTTGCTCCAGGTGCATTATTCATGGAATCATCATCCAGGCTCCGTTTTAGATTATATTAGATATTAGTTTAATTAGTTTTAAATCTAAAATGGAGGTTTTAAAATCAGTTTCATGAATTTTGCAGAACAGTGGGACCTGTTTGGCTCACTTGGTATCAGATGAGCAATTATAGAGAAATTGCTACTCAAAAGTACACGAAGCTTGAAGTTAAATAGGTTTTGCTAATCAAGCAAAGTACGAGATTTTATCACCAAAGTAAAGGCCAACATTTTTGATGTGATAATTTCGCCGGCTTCCCCTTTTTGAATGACTTTGTGGTTATTGAACAACGTACCATTGAATTTTTTTCTCCTAAGTACCATTTGTATAACCAGCCAAAGCATATGCCAAATCAATCTCTTTCTATGACCCATAGTGGAACATGTCTTTCTTCACAAACGTGCTTAAATATTGTTTACTATTGTATACAACTGTATATTTGAGCAAGTCTTCTCTACAACAGGTAATTTCACTGGCAAAACTGATAATAGAAAAGCAATATTTACTTGTAAAAGAAAAGCCAAGTCGATGCCGATACTCGACATTCTTCATTGTTGACAAAGAAACTGATTTATGCAAGACACTACTGCATCTGGTCGCAGATGAGCACGGGGACTCAAGGAATGCTTCTGGAAAGCAGGTTAAACACAGAAAGGACTTCACAGTTATTGCAGAATGCCTATTGCGCTTTGATTCAAGTTTAGTTTATGATACAACAGAAGGAGAAGAACGGGAACAGCTTCCGGTAGAAATAGCACTGGTGAATTTTGATGACGACATGGCGAAATTGCTTATCAAAGCTATGCATAATAAAGATAGGTTAGTCAAAAGTGTTAAAATTTTGAAAAACTTTAGCAAACATTTTTGAAAAGAACAGTTTTATTCAGTTCCCAAGTAGAAATGCTTTGACATAGCAATTGGCATATTTTAGGGCCAGGAAAGATTCCATAATTGAGACTTAAAATCAAGGGAACTATACCCATTGCTTTTGTTGGTATATGAGCAGAAACATTAAACTTTAAGGCAAAAGAAATTATTAGCTTGAAGAATGCGACATCTTCTTAGCAAAATTGATTGCAAAAAACAAACATCTATACGGAAATAAATCGAATTTTCTGATATTAATATTTTCTTATTTAGTATGCTTTCTCTAGATGTAAAGAAAGCGTTTATACTCGTTTTTGACATCTTGACGTTTGAAAAATATTGACTTTTATTGTGTTTGTTGTGACTATTAAAAAAGAGCACTATTATATCATGGTTGTTGTTCGATCGGTAAATCAATCTGTGAGTTGGTAGGTCAGTGGGTCGGTCTTTCTGTCTGCCATCTAAGAAAGCAATAAAAGTACAAACAAAAACTATGCAGATTAAACTAATTTTGGTCATAGAACTACCATTATTTTGCAAAATACGGCAAATTAGGTATCATTTAAAAAATTCAACGAGTAGAATTATTGCAAATATTTTAAAATGTTTGCTTCTTAAGGGGCTTAGTCTCCTGGGAATTCTAGGACATTTTTCTCTTCACGAATTTTCCAGATCTTTTGCTAATCATTCAAAATTATAGGACTTCACAAATAGTCATATGATGTTAAAATTTGCAAAGTGCTACTGGCTTGGGAGTTGTGCGTCATAAATTGCACTATGGTCAGATTTTTGGCCATATATTCTTAATAAAATTTGACAGAAATAACCTCGAATGAGATCTATTTCAGAGCTCACAGTTTCAAAAAGAACAACTACCATGCTATTCTGCTTACAGATTCCTAATCAGAAGACATCACGGTTTCATAAGATACCAAATTTGTTTTGCAAAATCAATAAACAAACAATTTCAAATAACTCCCAAATGGCTAAAACCACCCCCTCCCCTTTAAGTGAACAAAATATTCATAAAGCGTGAGAGATTCAAGTTCCGCTCCCTAGGCTCTATTAATCGATACCTAGCTCGCAGTATTTTGCAATATAATGGAATATGACCAAAAAACAATTTTACTCCACATTTTATTTTAGTTGTACTTTAGGTCATTCTTGGTTGTTCGATCGGTAATCAGTCTGTGAGTTGGTTGGTGAGTCGGTTGGCCTTTCTGCTTGCGATTTACGAAACCTATTAGTTGTCATCATAATGTTTCATAATTCAAGTAATGTCGTTGAAGAATAGCATATCAGTGCATCTTATTTCGATACAGGGTGAGAATGCTGTTTGAATATGATTATTCACGAGAAACTGCTCCAAGATTCAGATTCAATGACTATGTTGGAGACAAGAATATGCAGGTATGGCCAAATTTCTTTTGTTTTTGATGAATTTGTTTACCTATTTTGATACTCGAATCAAAACCGATTAAATCAGAAAAATCTTCCTGCTTTGCCAGAACTGCCGTCTAGCAATTTACAACAATCCTCAAAAACTACTTAAGGTAACTTCTACAAATTCGATGAAAATATTTGAGCAGTTAGAAAACTGCACTCTCCCAAATGTCTGAACCTGTGTCTGTGTCTGTTTCTGTTTCTGTTTCTGTTTCTGTTTCTGTTTCTGTTTCTGTTTCTGTTTCTGTTTCTGTTTCTGTTTCTGTTTCTGTTTCTGTTTCTGTTTCTGTTTCTGTTTCTGTTTCTGTTTCTGTTTCATTTGCCAGATCTTGCATTGCCTTCTTTTTCCTTTCACAATCTTCCAAATAATATTTCCATCCATGTCAATTTTCAGAAAACAACTCTTGCAATACTAGATAGCTTGGCAAGTCCCTGTATTCCCTTGCTACCCTGTGATGAAGAAGTTTGGAAACGGTTTGACATTGCCTTCAAAGAGCCTAAACAGTTTCAGTTCCATTTTCGACTTCTTGATGGAGATCTAACTGGAAGGAGACCATATATTGATGGAATAATGAAGGATGGAAGTTTCAACTGGAATCAAATATNTCTGTTTCTGTTTCTGTTTCTGTTTCTGTTTCTGTTTCTGTTTCTGTTTCTGTTTCTGTTTCATTTGCCAGATCTTGCATTGCCTTCTTTTTCCTTTCACAATCTTCCAAATAATATTTCCATCCATGTCAATTTTCAGAAAACAACTCTTGCAATACTAGATAGCTTGGCAAGTCCCTGTATTCCCTTGCTACCCTGTGATGAAGAAGTTTGGAAACGGTTTGACATTGCCTTCAAAGAGCCTAAACAGTTTCAGTTCCATTTTCGACTTCTTGATGGAGATCTAACTGGAAGGAGACCATATATTGATGGAATAATGAAGGATGGAAGTTTCAACTGGAATCAAATATCTTGTCTTCAAGCAATTTGTATGTCGAAAGTTAATCAGGTGAGGACGAACAATATTCTAACATCGATCAATAGAACTTTTCAGAGTATCTTTGTACAAATGAGACCAAGGTAGATGAATCCCAACGTGTGAAACAGAAAAATATCGATTTCGTTTTCATAGTAGTCAAAGATGAATCAACCATGCTTGTTAGGATTCAAAGATAACTACAAAAGAGGTCAAAGCTTTGTCCTTTGTTTTATCAAATTGAAATCGAGACTCAAGATATAGGCCTATTGATTATTTTATTGGAAAAAGTCTGTTTCTCTTTTAGTTGATATAAAGATATTTCAATTTCTACAGGGCCGTAGGAAGCAGCTGCAGATTGAGGGGGCCTTCTGTTCTTAAAACAATAGAGAAAAATACATCTAATTTATAATTGTGACGTACCACCATTGTTTTTGAAGTTATTGGGGGGGGGGGCACGAGCCCGGGTGCCTCCTCCGCTTCCTACGGGCCTGATTTCTATGATCCTAAAATTTGAGAAGTTTTTGCTGAAAAAGAGCAAGCAATGATATTTTGTATGCACGGGGCCATTCATTCTCTAATTTGGTGTAATATGGTTGTATGGATCATAAGATTTAAGATAATCCATCCATCTATGTAGAACCAGACTCTCTTATCGTACCAATCCGTAGCTAAAAAGTTTGGAACTATCTTGGGACATATTAGATAGGACATATTAGAATTTTGGACATAATAGAATTTCTTTTTCAAATGATAGCTTAGCAGCTTGTAATAATATGTCTCCGTAGGTTGCAATAAAGCATCCAGTTGTAAGACTGTTGGCAAGAAGGAAATGGGAGGCATACGGAAGGTTCTACGTCAGGTAAAATCAAGTCTCTTAGTAGCTTGATATCATTTAATGTATCAAAAGGCACCTATCGCTGCCAAACACCTATCGCGGTCATAGTGCTTATCGCCTATAGATATGATTCCAAATGCTTGGCATTCAAATGTGAGTCCATGCTTGCTTTTTCTACGTTATCTAGTTTTGCAGGCAATCAATGTTGAATCATAGAGTGTTGTAATTGTTGCAATTAATTGTGGCTTTGCTGTTCAACTTTTACTTTCAAGCGTGAAAGTTAATTTAGCAAAATTAACAATCTTTAACAAAACTATTGTTTAGAGTGACACTATGGCACATGCCTATTACAGGAAAAGCAAATGGGTTGTTATTTGGGAGAGAAAGCGAAAAGACGTGCTTAAAAAGTTGTGTAAGCTTCTTAGTTTTCTGGTTCCTTCACATTCTTTTTTTGCATCTTTGCTAAATAGCTATTGGTACATACAGCATACTGAAAATTGTCACAAATGCTGGGAATTGTCTTTTTACCCCTGTAGATCGGTAGGTATTTTGAAGGTTTCTTTAAGGGGCCTTTTCAAGAAAATCCCTCACTTTTTCAGAACGAAATGGTCCATTTCAGTCAGGTAAATTTTTGAAACTTATTTGAACATGTCCACTATCAAATAATATATTTGCCAATCTTATTGCTCTGATATCCAGGGAGCAATGGCTTTTCAAACGGGGATTGTTTTTTACTCGGCTGGTAGAGATTTTATATACATATAAAACATGTATTCAATATACTATTTACCTAAAATAAAAACAGATATTTTAAACGATTTTATAAATTTGACAGGTTGCATATGGCAATATTCTTGGCATTTCTGTTAGTGATGTCAGTTTCTCTTCTTACACAAGTTCGCAATGATGATTATAACAAGAAATTTAAAAGAGCAATGGTTTTTTGTGAAAGCATCACGATGCTGCTTTCAGTTGGATACTTATCTATTGAGATTGATCAACTTTTCAGGTATGTACCGGGGAAAACCTTCACGAGCTAGATCGCATCTAGCTTCTTGAGATAGGAGGTTTGACACTTGTTAACCTTTGAGACCCTGCATCATCACTGTACGCCACAACTAGCCTCCTGAAGAAAAGAATTCCGAGAAAATTGCTAATGCTACATTTTCATTCTGAATGAAATAATCACCATTATTTTCTGTGCTTTGTAAACGTTAACATAGAGATGCCATCTAGGGAAATCCTTTGTTTTCAAAAAGATTCATATTTCTCTGCAATATTTCGTGTTTCCAAGCCAATTCTGAGTTCAGCGCTGTGTTAAATCCCCGGGGGGTCTACCTCGTAGGAAAAAAATGGGGTTGTGCCTGCCATAGAAAATTATCGGACCCTGTCCTAGAACAAACTATTTGAAAACACAATACCGGTCCTGGAAAAGGTGCAGCGAAAAGGCTAGTGTTGTTTTTTAAGTGTCTTCATAAAATATTTTGACCGATCCTGGAGAAATTATCTTCACTGATATACCTCTCCTGGAACCAACATGCCAAGGATATAATCCTGCCCTGGATTTTTTTACTGAAATCGGCAGGCACTTTCCGGGTGTTTGATCTATTAAGTAGACCCCCTGGGATTATATCTTTCAAAGCATGGACTGGAGAGAGGTATCGATAGTTCAACTTTGATTGACAAATGCAAGAACAGACATATTTATAAAACCATATTTTGGAAAATAATCTTAGCTTAAAATAGGTAAGCAACTTCTCAAAAGATAGCTAGGCCTTCCAGCTTAATGCTGATGCTGATTCAATGTTTTGTCGATAACGATTTGTTTTAGAGAGCAAGCAAGGTGTGATATAGCTATTGAGTGTTTCTAGCAGTCACCCGGCATGCAATTCAGTTTTTGTTCATTTTACTTATCATATTGTGAGCAGCTGCAATAACTTGTCGTACCGGGCGGATTCTAATCTCCCAAGTTAAATAGGTAAATTGGTTAAATTGGTAAAAAGTGATAGAATTTTAAAATTTCAGCTTTAAAATTAAAACTTTAACATTTCCTATAAACAGGCAAGCACCACATACACACTAAGAAATTTTGTTGTTGTTGTTGTTATGTTGTATGTAAACCAGTTTCAATTAAAGCAGCTTAGGAGCACGGTCACATTAAAACAATTTATAGACATGAATCCCAAAACGTTGACATGGATTAAGCTAAATGTGAATTCAAATTAGGAAAAACTGGTTTTGTATACTTCACGTTAAAACGGCTTTAATTAGTTGGGTGATAAGGGAAACAGACGTTGAAAATTTCATTGACGGATTTAAGAGGCAGCAAAATGGGAGTAAGTTGCAAGTTTCCTCTTGAATATTATGCTTGGTCAGGTGTGCTCCTGCAAAACGAACTATTTTCAGTTTAAGAGAAAATGTTTGAAAAGTATTCGAGTTTAGGCGTTAATTGCCAAAAAAATCAACTAATATTCTCATACAGCTTCCCAATTAATTTTCGTGTGCCTTTGGTGTGCCTCCACTTCAGCGGGTTACTTTTCCTCCCTTTGCAAACTGTCTCCCTTCCCTTCAGCTTCGTGCTGGATCCATTCTTGGAGACACTTTGTAAACTCTAAAAATGTCAATGATTCACAAGCTCAATTTTCATACTTTTAGATGATTGTTTTTTATTTCTCTGATCAACAGACTATTCTATTCTACTCTATTCTACGCTATTCTACGCTATTCTACAAGAGAATCTGAATCGATCGATATTTTGATGCATTTTGTAGAATTTTTGAATGTGAGCAACAGTAATAGAAGCGCTAACGCCCCTCAATCAAACCTTCGTTAAAAATGTATAAAAATGTCGCTTGATCCAGACGCTTTTGTAGAATAACTAAATGGTCAATTAATGCTTTCATACTTTCGTATTAAATCCAAAATCAAACAATCAGTTTGCTCTCAAAATCACTTTCAAAAATTGTACCACTTAACAACAAACCCTTCCCGTAAAAACACATTTTGACGAACATTTCATCGACTGTCGATAACCTTGGAGTATTCTCAAACGGAAAAGCAGAAAGTTTCTTTTTGCTGCTCAGTTGCAAACCAGCCAACGAACGTTCGAACAAAGGTGAATGATCGATGACAATCATTCTTCTTCTTCTTGACTTTCCACCGCAGAATCTCAGCCTCTGTGAAGGAGAGTGGTTCTTCTCGTCTTTGATCGTTCTTAAATCAAAACATATCTATGTTTGCATTTCAGAGAAAAGTCATATTACTGGCATGACTTCTTCAATTACATCGATTTGATTGGAATACTGTCACTGATCATAGCCCTAGTAATGGAATGGGCTTGCATCAATGGCCAATGGGCAATTGCTTCGTGTGCATTTATCATCAATTATGTTCGTCTTTTCAAATATTTCTCTGCTTTTCGGTGAGTAGAAAACCTCTCTTCAAAGGATAATGATTCATGAGTCTATTTCCCGGGGGGGGGGGTACATAACATGTTGATGGTACAGGTATGTGCCGCCCATATAAGTGGGGTTTTGGGCCCAAAATTCTCTAAACAAGGGTCATTTTCCGACAGATTTTCTATAAACATGGGTCAATTTGGCTGAAATCGCCAAAAAATGGCTAAAAATGGGTGGTTTTCCACCAAAATTCATCATAAAAGTGGGTGGCTTTCTGAAAACCGGGCGGCAGACCCCCGTCCATCCACAAGTCATGTACCTCCCCCCCCCGGGGTCTATTTAACAGCAACGGTGTCCAATCTTAGACAGTGTAAATTGTTATTGCGTCTTCCTTTGGATCAAATGGCTTAAAGTGCACTTGAGCTATATTTTGCTATAATTATTTTGGTAATTTTATATGTCTTTATTATTTATAAAAAGTAAGACTTTTTATTCTTTCTTCAACTTGTTTTGAGGCTGTGCCGTCATCAAATAGCTAAAACGTAGACCAGAAACGGGACAGATTTCTGCTTACTGCCATTCTTTAGTCCTTCATAATTATGGTTTTCTTTTCTACCGTTTTTCCCCGATTACTTTAGAATTTACGATGATGTTAATTTTTTATGTTAATTTTTCTTAAATTCTTTCTTCAAAGAAGAAAACCGCTGTAATTCCGAAAATAGTCAAGATATAAAAAAATTCCACAACAGATCTATAACAAAGTACATGAAGTTTTTTTCAAGCCACTCAATCGAAAGGCAGATGCAATAACTATTTGGACTACCTTTTTGGAAGATTTGACGCCAACACTATGAAAGCCTCAACAATCTTTTATAGGAGATCGCACATAGCGTCATAAAAAGGGTTCGGTTTAGTGGAACCTTTCAAAATTCTAAGAAAAGTAACCCAAAATAAGCAACCTAAAGCAAAGTAACCCAAGGAAACTTCAGTTATTTCAAACACTTTATAGAAAGCATATAATAGGCAAGAACCTATGCAAAAATTTATGAAATGCATCGAGCGCATCCAAGTAACAGACCGGGCAGAAGGACAGCTGCTTCTACATTTTAAATGCGAATCTCCTTAAGTTCGACTTAGGTTGTTTAGGTTGCATTTCAATATGAGCTTCTGTCGCATTTTCATGAGCAAATTACCTTCACTGGTCCTCGGATCTTTCAAATGCATTTTTCGAATATTATAATCACTTTCAGCTGGACAAATTTATCAACATTAGTTATTCTTTTTAGTGGTCCAGGAATTTACATAGCAACAATTTCCATACTCATCAAGGAAAATCTGCCTACATTTCTGTTCGTGTATTGCATTGTGTTGGCTTCCTTTTCTGGTGGTTGTTACATTGTGATGAAAAGGTCTGCGGAAAGCAATGCAGCCACGTAAGTGTGATCTATTGAAGGTTTCTTTCTAGCATTATAACTAAAGTGCTCAGTCATGGAACTTCTGTGAAAACGATGATTTTGCTGTTTTTAAAGCATAGGTTCCAAATCTTTAAAAAGGTTGGTGTAAAGTTAAATGACCTATTTCTTTTAACTGAAAGGCTTAAAAGAAACTTTAGCGACTTTGGACTTTTCAGAAACCTTAGATATTTTCAGAATTAGAGGGTTTCTCTTCTTTTTTAAGAATTCAAGAAAAGTTTTGAAAAACATCAAAACCGTCGTAATTTATAAAATTTTTGAGGAAACCATAGTTTATGAATGTCTACAATATGGTATCAAGCACAAGTCATTTACTCTTCTGGTTTGAGATTTATATATTTGATGACGTCACATCCTCAAATGAGTTGAAATATGAAATGCGCTGTAATTTCGAAAATATTCAAGATTTCTAAAAAGTCCAACGGTAGTATTATAGCAAAGTAGCTAAAGTTTCTTTCAAGCCATTCAATTCAAAGAAATATGTTATATAAGTTCACACCAACCTTTTAAAGATTTGGAACCTATGATAGTTTTTGATAGGCCAAATCACACAGATTTTTTACTTTTCTTTTTAAATGAGATCATTAGTTCGAAAATGAATTCCGATATTTCACAGGGAAACAAACAAAACATTCATATGTTGTAAGACTGCAGATCAGATTTCAAACAGTCACATTGGAGTGGATTCATTGCACCCAGCTAAATGCAGAAAACAGTAGAAACGTGCCTAAAAAATACAGATCACAGATTTGTTTACAGTTTAGTGACGGAGCTCCTTTAACCCTTTAATTGATATGTCTCTCTGATGACAACAAACAACTTCGAAAAATTTAGAATCCCTTAACTTTATTTAATATTATTTCATGCTACAAGACAGATCAAGTTAAGAATGATCTAAACTTTTTCTGTCTTTGCTAAGCCCCCTTAAATTTTCCCTTAAATTTCTTGTTTATTTCAAATGCAGTAAACACATAAAGCAAAATGACAGAATTGAAATGCTTTAAGTAGGATGTTCTTTCTTCGTAGCGTAAATCATTCACCTTGGAGTCATCTATAAAGTGCGTAGGTACTGGTGGGGAAAGAGGTTCCAGCCAAAAGCATACGCTTCACATAAAAATGGAGTGTTCCCCCTATTCAAAAATAGTACAAGGTGGAGGGAACCCCTTAGATGATGATTTGAAAACATCTCGATTTTCATTTTTCTAGAGGATTGCTAGACGTATTTCTTCGCGGATTTAGAGGCATTGCAGAAGGTCAGGTGTTTGCTGACAGCTACGAAAAATTCAGGTAACTGTTTACGATAATAACAGTTAGCTAATGGAAGCAACAGCGTAAAGTCCTTTGAACCACTGTATCTAAAAAAGCCGAAAAAACGTAGAATATATATTTTCGACCTCCACCTCCACCACCGACGCATACGTGCTGCATGTTTTTAAAAAGAAATTCAGCCAAAAGAGGTCCAATTATTAGAAGTCCAATTTGCTGCTTTGGGTAAGGCGTCTTTACAAATGTGTATTTAGGCTTTGATTTGTGACTTACTACCAACAATTACTTCTCAAATGCTGCACTGTTAACTGTTTTGAAGTGAAATCAGACGAGCTCCCCTTGATTATAGATTTCAATATATTGATATCATTTTGGGCATATTAGAAATATTGTCAATGGTTTTCGTTTCGTGTTGTTGTGGTCCATAAAATTAGCACAAACTCATAATAAAACCCAATTCATTCATATTATTATGTGGACCAGATCTGTGAGCTTCATTTTACCTATAGTGCCCAGTCTCGCAAAAAAATCCTATGTTTGGAGAGCTACTGTGAAAACGTCATTGGTTATTTTGCCACCAAAATTATACTCACGTACGTCCGAAAGGCATCCTTAGATTTTTAGATGTCACACAATCTTCTGGAGCAATTTTAAGGCATTTAACGGTCTAAATAGTATTACCTTGTTCTGTAAACTTTTTCAACAACTTGAAGTAGTTGTTCCAGTCACTTTATACCTCAAAATGTACCACCTCTCGTAAAACCTACTTTGGAGTTGCGAACTTCTGATAATTCAATGAACAAATTAGAATCCACAACTCTACAAAGTGAATTTTACGAGAGACAGTTGTTTCAGGGGCAAAAGATAAAAGGAAAATAATGAGGATTACTTTGAGTTACTGTGAGCGCTTACAGCAGCAGAGTAGCCTGTGTTCCAGTAGAACACAGGCTAGCAGAACAGGGATATTTTGAACATCTTAGATTGTTCGATTATTTTTAATGATATCAAGAAATCTAATTTCGCCTTTCGGAAGTACTTTCGTTTATTTTTGGTGGGAACATAACCAATAAAATTTCCACAGTAGCTTTCCAAACACCTTTTTGGTCCACCCTGTAGGATGTCTCACAGCGTATCTTTTGGTAGTGCAAACTCTTCACAATTTCAGTCTTCAAAGCTATATACGTGCAGCATATCTGCATGTATTAAAACCAATTGCCAAGTGATCTTTTCTCTCTTAGCCCATTTGCAGTTGTTCTCATTCTCGGTGGAATGTTCGCGACAACATTGATACTGTCAAATATCCTCATCGCCCAACTCACTGACTCATTTGCTGACGTCAAAAAGAATGCTGTAATTCAATACGATATTGCCAAAGCGAGTTTTGTTACAAGGATTGAAAACAGCAGAATCAAATCGTTGGTAAGTTGGTAAGTTGGTAAGTAGTTGGAAAGTTTATAATTATTTTAGACGACATGGTTTACTGATGGGGACACTTTTTCTGATTTCTGGTCGGGCAAGGAAATTTTGGAAATTTTGGTCTAGGTTGCTTTTGGCAGTTTTGGTCTTCGCAAGGTCAAATTGTGACTATTTTTGTTCAGAAAAAGCCAAATTTTGTCAATGTTGATATAGAAATTAATCTAGGCAAGGGTATCATTTTTACAAACCTTGTTCTCACCTACGGTACCATTTTGAAAACGCAGGCAGTACACCCTTACTCGATATTCAGCAGAGAGCCCCANTTTTTCTGATTTCTAGTCGGGCAAGGAAATTTTGGAAATTTTGGTCTAGGTTGCTTTTGGCAGTTTTGGTCTTCGCAAGGTCAAATTGTGACTATTTTTGTTCAGAAAAAGCCAAATTTTGTCAATGTTGATATAGAAATTAATCTAGGCAAGGGTATCATTTTTACAAACCTTGTTCTCACCTACGGTACCATTTTGAAAACGCAGGCAGTACACCCTTACTCGATATTCAGCAGAGAGCCCCCCCCCCCCCCCCCCCCCTGGGTTTACTAAACATCAAAATTGATCACAGTGGGATTACAGCAAAAGCCCAAAGTGCCTTTCAAGCAGTTCAAACCAAAGACAATACTAGCGATTTACACAATAATTTTTTGCAATTAGGCGCTAATGCTCACTGACACAAAATCCTAGCAAAATAGTGATATTAAGCAAATAATTTTTACAAAAACTTCCTTTCTTTTTATAACAGTGTCTACGATTAAAGAACTACCAAGAATCGTCATTCTCGAGCGATGAAGATTTGTTTATTTAGTAATCTAAACGTTTAATTACAAATCACATCAAACATTTTTTGTCAAATTCTGGAAATATAATTCCGTAGTTTTTATTGAAGCGAGCACAGAATATTACTAAAAGCAGCAGAAAATGTGTAAAATGACGTCATCATACCATCTGATATAAGGAAGTCTTTGAATATCCCGGATAAATAAACAAAACAATTCCATGCTCAATTAGATTAAAATATTTACCTGGCTTAAAAGTCAGTCATTCCGATCTGAAATTATAGGGAACTTTCTGAAAACGCCACTTCAAAAAACCTTCAAAACCGCCTGAAAATGAGGATCCAATTTCGTCAGTTTTCCTGACTCACAAAAAGGACTATGACCGTTGGTAACAGCAGGGTATAATGAAAATTACATATTTTATGACACGCTGTCCTCTTGGAAGGATGAAATCTTCCATCTTTTTTTAGATGACATTTCTAACCTCCCAAAGGCATAAAATGTGCTCAAGCAATATTAGGAAAATTTGATCAAGATTTTAGGCAGTTTTTGAAGGTTTCTTGAAGAGGCTTTCTAGAGAAAATCCCTCGCAATTACAGAATGGAGTGGCCGATTTAAGTCAGTTAAATTTTTAATCTAATTTCTTGAGCATGTCCGCCATTAAACAAGACATTTGCCAATATTATTGCTTTGATATCGAAGGAACAGTAGCCATGCCAAGCTGAATTACTTTTCATGGCTCATCCGGTTTGGGCTTTTTGCGAAGATTAATCAAGAGTTTCATTCATTGGAAAGAAATCTGCTAGTGTTGCCTCGTTTCCAGAAATGTTGCGGGGAGCTACAGGGTCTCAAAGTTGTAAATATTTGCGCATGCATGCACAGTTGCTACTCTGTCATTAAAAGCTTTAAAATCCTTTGAGAATTTTGATTCCTTCTTTAGCGATCTGAATGGCAACAAAATTATTTTATGTCTTGAAAGGAAAATCACTGAATTAAAGAAAAGTGATAAAAATGGATGCGTTCTTTTAGCTGTTGCAGTTTTTAGACCTACCTGTTATTTCCTTAGTTATCTAGATTAATAGAGAAAACGTAAAGTTAATTTTCAATTGTTGTCTTAGTATGAGTTTCAGATACATAAAGAGCATTGTGTATAGGTAAACATATTCATTGTAGTTTCAAAATTAGAATCAGAAAAAAAATGCCTGATTCGTTGTTGCTCCAAGTTTCATGATTTATGCGATCATGAGAAAACGTATTGTAGTATTTTAGAATTATAATGAATCAAATATGCCGGGTGAGTCAGACAAATGTTTGAAAAATCAAACCGATTTGAAAAATTACAACGCCATTGTCTGGCTGAGAGTTCAACTTTATTTTGAGAATTTATTTATAATTTAAAATGCACAATCTTAACTCAATTGAAGAATTCCTGAAAACTTTCCCCCATTGACTAAAACTTTAAGTGAGTGGCTCGATTTAATCCACTTTTCAACTGTTGAAATGGAAAAAATGATGTTTTTCTTGGCTCATACATGGCTTTTCAATGATAGGGAGACGTGTTAAATGTAATCATGCTCTATTGTTAATGTTGAGCATCAAAAATTCAAAATTTACATGAAAGTGAGCACCCCTTTTTGGCTGATTTTTGGAAAATTTAGAAATAGGATGTTTGGCTAAATCCTAATTTCAGAAGGAAATAATACACCTAAAATTATGAGAAACATCTCAAAAATTAAGTTGAAACCTCAGTAAGAAGACGGAATTAAAATTTACAAATTGGTTTCATAGCTTTTTCTGTATGATTTTGCAAACAGTGTATACATTTTTCTGACTTACCCGGTATAAGAGTACTAAATACGATAGGTATATTAAATTTTTCATTTTCTGAGAATAATTTACATAGAATAAGGCTTCAATGCATCCAGCTTCACTCCATATGAAAGTGTCTGTTCATTTACTGCTGATAACTCGATTTTTGGAGCTTTGCTTGCTATCCTTGCTTCATCCCATCTGAAAGCACAAAGGCACCATTTGTCACCTGGCTTCAGACCAGGGAAGTAGTATGTTGGTGTAGAGAGATCGTTACCTTTTGACTTGGTATATTCCAGAAACTCTTTTGTCATTATCGCAGAGACTGTGTGTGTTCCAAAGTCTCTGAAATCGGTGTGGCAATATCCATCACGATACCAACCTGAGGGAGATACAGGTGAATCTCAAATAATAGGTAGAGCACCGAATAAATTTTTGGGTGCATTAATTGTTTTAGGGTATTTTGGCAAGTTGTATTGTATTGTGTTGTGTTGTGTTTTGTTGTATTGCATTGTATTGTATTGCATTGCATTGTATTGTATTGTATTTTATTGTATTGTAATGTAATGTATTGTATTGTATTGTATTGTATTGCTGTCGACAAATAGCAACGAGCTTGCAGCTGGAAATCTTGCTCTACCGGGTGTCCCAAATAAAAGGTGGCAGATTTCATTCGCTAGAAAAACCAACTTAGCTCCAATCAATTCGCAATTAGTTTTAAACTAATCCCGAACAGTTAACTTGAACATAGATACCTTGCTGGTTGTCCTTCCAAATTTCAAATATTAATCTTGAAAGTATAAATTTGCCTTCACCTCTAAACCAGAGATTTGCCACTTTGGCCTAAGCAACTTCTTGAAGCACAGCGAATAGATCAATAATTGCCTTGATAAAATTTGAATAAAAAATAGATTATATTATACGGTATTTGCTAGAGCTCACTTATTATGCATTTCTTAATTTTTCTGTAATTTTGATTCTTAATTTTGCTGTGCTTCAGGTATTTGCTTAGGCCAAAACGCCAAAGCTCTGTTTTGGAGGTGGAGTCAAATTTGAACTTTCAAGAATAATTCTTCAACTTTGGAAGCACCTATGTTCAAGTTAACTTCTCAGGACTATCATAAAACTTATTGCGAATTGACATTGAAACATTGAAACCACATTGTTTGGTCATCACTGGTGATTTAAACTGTAGATCTAGTAGGCGGTGGGCCGACGACAACGAAAATACTGAGGATAAAGGACTTAACGACTTGCTTGATAGTCTTTAGTCAGCTCATTAGCCAACCAACCTCTTTTCGCAAAAATACTCAGAGCTGTATTGACCTGATCATTACAGATCAACCAAACTTTATTGTTGACTCAGGAGTTCATCCATCTTTACATCAAAATTGCCAGCATGAGATTATCTATGGGGTTGCTAATCTACAAATTCCATCCCCACCCTCTTTTATGCCTCGTGTTTGGAAATACCACAAAGCGAATGTCGAATCCTTGAGATCTGATCTCAACCGTGTAGACTGGGATGAGGAGTTCAGAGACCTAGACAGCAATGACGCTACTATTTGTTTCACTGAAAAGTTCCTCGGCTTAGTTTCCACCCACGTTTCAAATTCTGAAATCTTATGTGATGCGAAAGACCCACCCTGGACAAGGGGCGAAAATCTTGGAGGTGTAAGGGGTGTGACACCCCCAATCGTGAAAACAAGGATTTTCGCAGGCAAAAGTCGAAAACTGCAGGGCAGCCTTGACTTTTAAGATTGCTCTTTAAAAACCTACTTCTTTCTACAAAGACCGACATAAATGTAAAAATATCAATCGAATATAGTAGCTTCTTACCTGCTGCTTGGCAAGCCGTGATTGCAAAATCCGCCATTGACTTCGCGGGGTAAACTTCTGTTTCAAAGTGATGTTGTGTGCGCGGATAATATTGTCCCTTTATAGCAAGCATCAGGGGAAATGAACCAGAACGAACACGCGTTTATTTCCCAGATTTTAGATCCGGTCGTTGGCTGAAAACCGTCATGTGACTGCGCCTAAACTTGGCCAAGCCCGCAGTGTACAAACAGTTTTCAATGTAAATTAATAATTTGCTGGTTGCCCTGGGCAGCCGCAAATTAGCAAGTAATTTGCGACATGTAGCACAATTTAGGTTTGGTTGCCACGCCCTATGACGTCACAGTGACGTCATAAAGTTGAAAATTGGCCAAAATCGGGTTCTCAAGTTGAATTTGAGTTTTGAAGGGACTGTATGCGGTTTTTGGTCTAGTTTATCAAAATACTTGCTGAAAAATGTTATTTTATTGCAAATAGCGATTTTCGAATGATATTTTGGTAGAAATTATTCAATTATTATGACGTAATTTATGTTATAAATTTGTTCCATGTAGAAATAGACAAAAAGAAGCGGCAAAATGGCGATAATCCATCACAAATGCATCATTGGAGTGTTTTTAATGGAAAAAGGTGGAAAATATTTGAAAAATTTGCTAATTAGCCCAAAATGGCTGCCAAAATGACGTCATAATAAAAAAATGCTGACGTCATCAAATTCCAGAAATTTCGGTATCAATTTAAAGCCANTTTAAAGCCATTTTTTTGCTTATTCCTTTGAAATATAATACTTCATAACGTAAGCAAATTTTGCCGCTGAAATCGACGAAAACAACGATTTTGCTGTTACCTGCTTCCAAATATGGGTATGTCACGTGACCTGTGAGTTCTATTGTTCAAATTTTTTTTCGTCAAAATGTAGCTAATAGATAATTAGTAAAAGTCAGGGAGAACCCCCCCCCCCCCCATATGGATTAGGGTTAACCCACGAGATTTTTCAAGCATTTGAAGATCGTCATGAAACTAGAGCCGTGTTCTTATCGAAAGCTTTTGATAAGGTTTGGCATGAGGGTCTCTTACTTAACTCAAATCTAATGGCACTGGTGACCCTATAGCCCTTTGCATCTTCCTATCAAATGTTTTCTCTCTGAGAGATTTCAACGTGTCGTATTAAATGGTAAAAAGTCTTCGTGTGAGCGTGTCTCAGCAGGTGTTCCTCAGGGATCTGTCCTTGAACCACTCTTCTTTCTGGTTTGTATCAATAATCTTGCCGGGATTTTCTCATCCCAAGTAAAACTTTTTGCTGATGATACCTCTATGTTTCAAATAGTTTCGGACGTGAATTTATCCTGGCAAATTTGAAACAATGATCTATCTATTATACAAGATTGGGCATATCGCTGGAAGATGTGCTTCAACCCAAATCCAACCAAGCAGGCAAAGGAAGTAATTTTCTCATCCAAAAGAACAAAAGATCCTCATCCACCACTAAGATTCAACGATTATCAAATAAATGCAGAAAAGAGTCATAAGCATTTAGGCCTCATTTTGGATGAGAAACTTACGCTTGCTGAGCAGGTTAGGGAGGCAATTATAAAGGCCAAGCGAGGAATTGGAATTATCCGCTTTCTTTCTAAATACGCTTAAAGGGACATACTTGATCAAAGGTACAAACTCTTTGTCAGGCCACATATAATCTATATGCCTCTTTCTCGCAAATTAGAATCTACACAATATCAGGCAGCGTTGGCGGTTAGTGGAGCATGGAAGGGTACAAACACGGACAAACTTCTCGAGGAACTTGGCTGGGAAATGCTCAGTAACAGACGATGGTACCGTAGACTTTGCCTTTTTATAAAATAATAAATAATCAAAACTCCCAAATATTTACGAGAGTGTGTCCCCGATGACAACAGGAATCATTACCAAGTACGGCAGGCTAATGTATTTAGGCAAGATAATTCTTCCTCACAAAGGTATTCGAAGAGTTTCTTTCCCTTCTGCGTGAACCTATGGAACAAACTCGCTCAAATAAGAACTTGTTCGACAATATCCCAGTTCAAAAAGCTTTAATGTTAATAATTCGCAGGCATCATTCAGCACATATAACTAGGCTTCGAGTTAATTTCAGTGATTTAAATGAGCATAGGTTCCACTATAATTTCTTCTGTGACAGTCCCCTTTGTAGTTGTAAAGAAGGAATTGAATCCACAGCTCATTTGTTCCTGCACTGCCCACTCCATTTAGTCCATAGGAATAACCTGGTTGGTGAAGTATCAGCTATACTTAATAATGATGTGACGCAATTGCCTGATGATCATTTATGTTATTTGTTGCTTGTTGGCAGTTTAAATTTCAACGAATAGCTAACAAAATGATTTTAGATTCTACCGTCAGTTTTATGATTCACACGCATCGTTTCAAATGAAGCAGTCGCTACTGTACACGCCTACGATGAAACAAGTTGTTCGGCCTTGAATTTTGTTCTTGTGTTTTAATTTCATTTAACACTATTCGTTTAAATTAAAATGTTGGGTTAGAGGTGACTCGATACAAATTATCATGTATTTTGCGTCTAATCCATCGTATTCAAATTCATTTTTTGTTCTATGTTAGTTTTTATATTTTACATTTTAATATGATAAAGAAAATAAAAACATTCCCTTTTTACTGTTGAGAATGAAAACCAAGGCATACAAAAGATGATATCTGAAGGCACAAGACTGATTGAGGATGCTAAGCGGAATGACTTCCTTAAGGCAGGAAAAACTTTGGCTAATCCAGGGACCAGTAGCAAACCTATTGAAACTTAATAAACACTGTTTTAAACAAAGTTAAGATTCCCATGATACTACCTCTTCTAGAGAACGGGCTGCTTGTAACGGATATTACCGAAAAGACACAGATATTTATTGACAATTTTATACTTTAGTGCACGACCATTGACACAGGTAGTGGAATCCCACAAGATGCTCCAGCAACTACGACTCTGTTAAGTGATTTTGTCATCTCTGAGGACAAGATACTTAATATCATAAGATCACTTAATCCCAATAAGGCAAATGGCTGGGATGAAATCTCTGTGAGGATGATAAAGTTAAGCGATGTTGCATTGGTTCTTCCAATTAAAATAATTTTCACAAATTGTTTGAGGCGTGGTTTATTTCCCGAAATATTGAAATATCCAAATGTAGTGCCGGTTCATAAGAAAAATGAGAAAATGTGAAGGGGGATTACCGTCCTATTTCTCTTTTGCCAATTTTTGGGAAAATACTTGAAAAACTCATATACGATTCTCTTTACTCACATCTTTTATCACATGAACAACTTAACCCAAATCAATCAGATTTTCGTCCAGGAGACTCAACAGTGAACCAGATAATAACACATACAGTATTTAAAGCTTTTGACTGTAATCTTCCTCTTGATGTTCGTTCTGTTTATCTTGACATTTCTAAAGCATTTGATAGGGTATGGCATGATGGTCTAATTTATAAGTTTAAACGATGCGGCATCTCAGGACAACTTCTTTCTCTAATCCAAAGTTTTCTTAAGGATCGAAAACAGCGCACTGTTCTGAATGGACAGAGTTCTATTTGGGGAGATATTTCAGCAGGTGTGCCTCAGGGTTCCATTTTAGGACCCTTGTTTTTCCTTGTGCATATAAATTATCTAGCTGTAGGCTTAAAGTGCAACGTTAAGTTATTTGTTGATGATACATCATTGTTTACAGTAGTTGAAGATCCAATACAGCTGCCAATGATATGAACCATGACCTTGATTTGATAGGGCAGTGGGCTCACAACTGGAGAGTGTCATTTAATCCTGATCCGCAAAAACAAGCTGTTGAATTAATATTTTCCAGGAAGAGCATGGGCGTTAAGAAACGCGGTAGTTATTTCTACAAACATGTTTTTTTTGCTGTGTCCCTATGCCCGTGAAGGTTGTTGTTGTTGTGCCTGGTTTTCCTCGTTTCCCTGTGTTCTGCTTCACGGGCATAGGGACACAGCAAAAAAAAATGTTTGTAGAAATAACTACCGCGTTTCTTAACGCCCATGGGAAGAGAATGAAAACAGATCATCCAGTGATCCTCTTTAATAACATAGCTGTTAAGAAAGTAGACGAACATAAGCATTTAGGAATTATCTTGGACTCAAAGCTTTCTTTTTCAGCTCAGATCAAATCAGCTATCTCTAAAACAAGAAATGGCGTCGGTTTGCTGAAATATCTCAACAAATATCTTCCCAGGCATACCCTAAACGAATTATATAAGCTCTATGTGCGACCCCACCTGGACTATGGTGATGTTATTTGCAATATTCCTGCTAAAGTATGTGAATTCAGTCAAAATTTTCGTTCTACAAAATTTAATGGAAAAGTTAGAGTCTGTTCAGTATTCTGCTGCTTTGGCTGTAACAGGAACATGGAGGGGAACATCTCGTGAGAAGCTGTACACAGAGCTAGGCTGTAAGCCACTAACCTCCCGAAGATGGAGTAGACGCCTTACCTTGTTCTACAATTTTGCAAATAACCTAAGCCTTGGGTATACAATGGATCCAATCCCACCTCTTCATCAGTCACAGTACTCTCTTCACAATCATGATGTCACTGGGCGAATAAGGGCAATGACAGAAAAATTCAAATCTAGCTTCTATCCTCACTGTTTATCCGAGTGGAATAGGCTTGAGCCTGAATTGAGACTTGCATCTTCTGTTGCTGTTTTTAAGAAAAAGCTCTTATCAATAATCCGCCCCCTGCAAAATCTCTTTTTGGAATTCACGATTCAATAGGATCATCCTATCTCACTCAACTTAGGGTTGGTCTCAGCAAGTTAAATTTCCACAAATTCAAGCATAACTTTAGGGATACAATAAATCCAATGTGCCCAACAAGCGATGGCATTGTGGATACGGAGCACTTTTCGTTGCTGTGCCCTTCTTTTGATGTTCAACGACAAGATCTTCTCGCTGGAATTGTAGAATTATTACAACCATTTGTACAAATCACCAATCTTTCAAATGGTGCTTTGACGCAGCTTTCGTTATATGGTGATCAAGACCTTTCAAATGACTTGAACAGAAATATACTCTAAATGACTTTACGTTTCGTCGACGACACTGGTCGATTTGATTAAGATCTTTTCAAACTTCAGTTATGTAATAAGCAGCCACCAAGTCCCTTAACGTAAATCTTCTTTTTCTTTGTAAACTCTGTTTCACATTAGATGGCAGGCATTGTATCCAATCAAAAACTTCAATAACGAGTTTGCGCTCTTGTCAATATTCCATTCATCACAACCCTGACCTGACATCTAATGTCAGACAGAATTTAGTATAGTATCCAATAGTTTCTAATCGTTGGTAGTGTAGTTTATATATAGCTTTTGGAAATTGATATTTAGTTGTATTTTAGGTTTATGTTCTTCATGTGAAGGCCTTGGGGTAGTCATGATCTATTGCTCCCCTTGGTATCGTTGTAGTGTTGTATGGTAGATAATTCGTAGTAGGTAATTCGTAATTGTCAATTTTTTACATTGAATTTATAAATAAATAAATAAATCTTTCTGACATCATTTTTCTAATTAATTAGTAATTTTTGTATGAACAATTATGGAATGATTTCACATATTGATGAAGATTTTTGATTTCACCAAGTAAATGCGAAATTAATGGTGCTTAATCATTTTCTTAAAATAGGGTTAACCCTATCCAGACTATGCTTTTTGAAACTCTGGGGAGACTAGGGGGAGGGGGCACAATGTGCCCCCCAATTTATTATCAGAACCATAAGTGCTAAAGACTTGAGACTTGGCACAAGTAACAAACACGATAAGGCAAACAAGATGACGTCATTTGTTTTTGTTTATGTCACGTGGTTAAGTGCTGACGTTTGCAAATGTTGCTAAAATAGGTGTAAAACCACCCGGACTTTGACATGTTCTATCTCTGAATCAATTAAACATATCGATATGAGATTTGAAACATACAAAGAGTATATCCTTAATATTCTTATTTTAAAATTTTTGCTTTGTATCGTCAATATATTTGCTGATGTCAGCATTTATTTATTTTCCTCACAAAAAAAGGAACTGTCTGCCTAAAATCGGTTACAAATCGGTTTAAAAAACAACAAAAATGTTAAATGTACATAAAAAGACCTGCTGCATCGTAATATGTTGTTAATTTTTCCAAAAATGAAGCTTAACATAGTTTTTCGCAAGTACGCCTGCGCAACAACGAATTATTGACGACGTCATCAAAAATCAACAAATTTTATATCAAATGAAAGCCCTTCTCAGGAGGAGATCAGCTATGTTTGTTTCATTTAGTCTGGTACCCAGGCTAGGTATTTATTTTCCGATCACTCAATTTAAAATTATGTGTTGACCCCCTGAACCAATGTCAAAATTTTTGAAATTGACATGAAAGGATGTCTCCTAAATAGAAACTAAAAGTCACACAAAATCTAGATTATAGTAGAAGAACTCATGGAGCTGCGTGGAAAAATTCACTAGGGGACACTTTGTGCCCCCTCAGTCTGGATAGGGTTAAGGGGCACAGTTTTCACTAAGATTGGATATGGTGTTATTGAGAGTCCTCATTATTCAACAAAAAGTAAGGTCGTGGTAAGGTTCAACAAACCTATTTTCGGTAAAATAGCCTGATGCTTGAAGGTACTTTTTTGTGACTACACAGTAAGGCCCTTAGACAAATATTCTTCGCTGAAATGGGCTGCTTTATGAGAACGCTCATAAATTACCCAATCTACATCCTTGGTTTCATGTTTTTCTTTTTGAAAAATATCACTGGCAGAAAACACTTGAAAATAACAGGCTACTGAATGAATTCTTATACTAAACATTCAACGTTAATTGGGAAATCTTCATATACTTTGCAATGCACTAATGTTTACAGCACCGACAAGTATTTTCCAAACAATATTTGTGAGTAGTGGTTTAATTAATTTGATTGCTCGACCTTTAAGCCTTGTTCTCATTAAATCGTTGAAGACACTGGAGTCGTTGCGACAAACCACCGTAGTTTGCATTAGGTTATTGAAGTTGCTGGAGAAAATGACCCAAAAGACTCAAAAGACCCAAGACTAAATGTGGACGTCGAAAATAAATTCCGCAACGACCCTGACGACCCAAATGATTGAATGTTTGACGTTCACATTCGGTCTTTGGGGTCTTTGGAGGCGTCTCAAAAGACTCAATGACCCCAGCAGCTCCAGCCAGGAAGCAAGAAGATTATTTACTTCAAAATCTATTTTAGATTGAAAAAGCACGTATTTCATTACTTTTGGAAAACTGAGGAAATCAATTTTTTTGCTAATTAGTGATTTCTGAGACTAATGAGGATGGTCACGTGACCCATCCGTGTGTTAATAAGGCAAATAATATTTGTACTACAATTAGTTATCACTGGATCCGTCGCTAATTAAACATTTCTGCTAGAAGACCTCTGAAGTGTGAAGCTTTCTAGCTAAGAAAGTTGCCAATCTATTCCAAGTCTTTAACTTTTTGCTGCAAGACATCTGAAATCTTGATGCCAGTCTTGCTCAGCTCATTTGCAATATTGTGACAATCAGACGAATTCAAGCCATCTACCAACAATCTTTTCAATCTCTCAGGATTGAATGTTATCGATAAATCGCAAAACCTTCGCTCAATTCGAAGATCTTTGCCTCTGTATTCAATTCCCATTGTGATATTGGCGTCGTAATCTTCTTTGGAAAAACTCATGTGCTCTTTCACCTCACGAATCATGGAGACGTAGCCCTTGCTTTCCTCCGGATACTCAGATGAAATCACTGGTTTCCCTAAACGAAAAAATCAACGAAATTAAGGCTGTGTTTCCACTAACCTGTGTCCAAATATAAGCGGGTAAAAATTTTCATCTTTCGCCTTGCGTTCCCATTTAGCTTGCTAAAATCCGGAGCATTTTAAAAACGGTGCTCAAGCTGGAAAATATGCTTCACTTCAGATTGCTGTTGCTTTGTCAGTATTTGAGCAGGAGGGGCTCAAATCTAAAATGGCCCTTCAGGTAAACTGTCAGGACTAATTAGACAACAAGACACGTTAACATACATTTGGCATACACAAGAGCCATTCTGAATTTCTGAATACAAAATGATCGACTGACATCCATAGGAATCATAAATATTACAAATCATGCACAAACATGACCAATGGATGACTATGATTGATAAATCAAGTTTGGAAAATCTTATTATCCAACCCTGGGAATCCTTTTCCTCTGCTGTCAAAAAACTTCTGCCAGGGCAAGAAACACCCGCTAGGACCCATGAGACGAAATTTCTAATGAGAAAGATTGAGAGATTCATGCCAAGAGTACAGCTGAAAGGCAACTGAATGGTGATAAAAGAATTGACAATTACTGTTGAATAAGAGTAGTACTTTTATAGGGTAACAGCATGCCAAAGCTTAAGTGTCAGATTACTCCCGACGACCCCATGGTTTTTACCCAGGTATCTTCCAAGGGGGTAAGGGGGGGGGTTCTTTCATAGTAAAGATACATGCAGAAAAGTACCGTCCTCGAGGGTTTACTTTTTCAAACTGACAGTTTTGAAAATTTTGATCTTCGGAAGGTAGAGTCAGAATGCAATTTTGTCTGAAAAACGCCAAATTTTGCCACTTCTGGTCTATTGAATTAACTATTCTAGCCAAGGGTATCATTAACACGAAAATGATCTAACCTACGGTAGCCTACGGTAGCCTACGGTAGCCTACGGTAGCCTACGGTAGCCTACGGTAGCATACGGTAGCCTACGGTAGCCTACGGTAGCCTACGGTAGCCTACGGTAGCCTACGGTCCCATTTTGAAAAGCTGACGGAACACACATACCCAAAATTTGGTATAGAATCCCATGTGGTCATTTGAGCCCAGTGCAGTTAAATGCAGCCAAATTGATTTTTGGCTGCATTCGAGAAAATTGAAAAAGAAAACGTCGAAAGTATGACACATTTATTAGAAACACATGAGGATAACAGGATAAAACGACTGCAGACGCTTTCCCCTAAGGGCCTGAACAATAAACTCAACCATCCTGACAAATATTNTGATTTCAGTTTTCAATTTTGATGTGTTTTAAGAATTTGTTTAGGCCAAAAGGCCAAAGTTCTGGTTTGCACGTGGATGTAAATTTTAGCTTTCGAGGTTGATATGTCTGCTCTCAAAGCACCAATACCAACAAACGAGGTATCAATGTTCAAGTTAACTGCAGAGGAACATTTTGAGAATGATTAGCCATTGATTAAAGCTAAATTCACATCGCTGGACCCAACCAAATCTGTATACTTTTTTTTGGGGAATTTTCCAATTTCTAGCTCAACTATGCCGTCGAAACATTAAAGGTTGTATTTCTTGAAAAGTGGTAGACTGTGATCTCGAGCTTTTGCAAAGTTTATGGCCTGAACTGCTTTTTTTAGACAACGCTTTATGGGGGTTAGATTTGTCTTTGTTGCAGAACTCCAGTTAATTAAGCCGTAGTTAATATGAGGCATGATGAACGCGTTGTACAGAGACGATAAGGTACTTTTTGGCACAAAGTGCCTTAATTTATAAAGTAGTCCTATGTACTTTGAGAGTTTAGTAGACAAATGACTAATATGTTTTTTCCAGTTTAAGTTTTGGTCTAAAATTACTCCTAAATATTTTGTCGATTCTAATTCTTCAATTCATTCATCATTAATTTCTAATTTAATCTTACGATGAGGTTGTTTCCTTGCTGACCTGAAGATTACGAAATTTGATTTTTTAATTAACGGATAATTTATTAGAGAACAGCCATTGAACAACGTTTTTTAATTCTTTGTTAAGGGTTTGTTCAATTTTCTCTATGCTTTTATCTGATAAAAATATGCTAGTGTCGTCTGCAAAGAGATGGAACTTTAGTAATTTTGACGAGTTTGGTATGTCGTTGATGTAAATTAGAAATAATAGGGGTCCAAGAACGCTACCTTGGGGAACCCCTGAACGAATGTAGAGCTCTTCTGACTTTTCATTACCAATTTTAACGGTTTGAGGCCTATTGTGGAGATAAGATTTGAACCATTTGTTCGCCACACCTCTGATTCCATAATGTTCTAGTTTTGAAAGTAATATATCATGATTAACGGTATCAAAAGCTTTTGCAAAATCTAGGAAGACACAGCATGAAAAAGAGCTATTTTCCATGGATTTTGTTAGATTGGTATAGATATCGAGTATAGCGAGTGATGTTGATTTGTTTTTTTGAAAACCATACTGGTGTTGGAATAAAGTCTTATTTTTCTCTAGGAAATTCAGAAGTCTTTTGTACATTAACTTTTCTAAGATTTTATTAAAAGTTGGTAATATTGATATTGGACGGTAATTTGTCATACTGAGTTTAGGGTTGCCTTTATGGATCGGGGTTACACGTGCAAATTTAAGTTTATCTGGAAAGATTCCGAGTTCAAGTGATTGGTTTAAAGATGTTTGATAATTGAGCAGAGATCAATGGTTTACTCCTTTTAACTATTTTATGGGAACCCCATACGATCCAGGGGCAGTGGCGGACTGGCCCACCGGTCCACCGGCCCGTGGGCCCCCCTCAAAATATGGCAAAAGGGCCCCCTTTTCACTGAAAAAGGGCCCCTTTTTAAAAAAAAGACAACTGTTTCTCTTTGATGTCCCCTTTCGAATAATGGACACCTCACAATACACGCTAAAGCGCTTGTTGGAGGTGGAGTCAAATTTGAACTTTAAAGAATAATATTTCAACTTTGGAAGCACCAATATCAATAAACATGGCACCTAGGTTCAAGTTAACTTTTCAGAATTAACTTAAAAGTTATTGCGAATTGATTGGAGCTAAGGGACGGGTCATTAATACTTGCCGGGGAGGGGGTGGAAGACATCTGGGAGGGGGGACCAAAAATTTTCCTACT